>JANZLD010000237.1:16539656-16553600 GCA_026413575.1 Erythroxylum carthagenense | reverse complement strand
GACATATTAATTTCTAGAATCATATGCCAAATTTTTCATTGCCATTGAACAATTATTTCAGTCCTATTCATTCAATCCGTCCGCCACCCATAAAATTTTCAGTCCGGACATTTTCTCCCAAATTTTCAGAAAAGTTTCCTATAGGTCACTATCAACTGTCAATCACTCTAAACAATTCCAATTCAATCATTTAAACCCATATATTCCATAATTCCCAATAAATTGTAATCAAATCTAATTATATCACAATTTCACAATTCATATCAGATTCAAAATCAAATACCGGAAAATTGTTATGAATGCATGTACCTATATGTGCATGCGCTAAATGACTCAGTCCTCTACAATTAGAGGCCAAATGAATGATTACATCTCAAATATGCAATGCAACAACCTAACATGTCCCAATTTACCAATTTACCCTTCCCATCAGGGACGGGATGTTACAGTATCATTATATATAGCAGATAAAGATATGCCGATGAATGTAAACTTTCTTTTAATAAAATATCAAATATTACAAAAACGCCATAATAGTTATCTTTTTTTTAAATTTTTAGTATATAATTATAAATAAATGTCCATCCCTTCTATTCTAATTATCAGTGGGGCCCACTACAACTTAGTTGAGATCTTATTTTATTTAAAAGTTTAAAATTTGTAAAAATTCTACTCTCCAAAAACATCAATCCCACACAACCCTCATCCCAAATCTGATTCCTTCAAATTTAAGTTAGATTCTTTTTTGGTAGACAAGATTACATAATAAAATCTTTACACCAAAATATAAACGGACCATTGGAACTTTTTATTGAAAGATAGAGTTTTAATGAAAATTCATAGATTGAAATTCCAATTATATATTAGGATCAAATATTATTATATTAATAGATATATTGTTGTTAATATAAATGCATAGTTAGAACAAATACAAATATAAAATATAAATTAAAAATATAAAAATAACATTTTCTTTTCTTCTCCTTAATAAGATTGAATTAGAATCGTCAGACCATCCAATTGATAGTTAGAATTGAACTCTTTTTTAGCTTTATTCAATAAAGCTTGAAATTTAGAATAAGAAAATCACTTACAAATTCTTTTCTTTTCAGTTTCCACATGGTAAATTCCCAAAAAAAAAAATCTTTTTGTATATATAAACATCTTGAAGCAAATTTATTGAATTTTCAATTTCTTACCCCTTTTAATGAATATATCAATTAAATTTTAAATTTTCAACTATTTTAATAAATATATATATCAATTTATTAATTTGAACTCGTTTAATGAATGAGTCCTATGAATCTAGGCACCAAAGAAGTGCCCTTCTCTCCCTTGCCCAAGGTTGGCACTATCACCACCACCACTACTACCATTCTTGTAGGGCTCAACATCAAGCTCTCTCTCTCTCAACTCTATCTCTTTGGGTGACCATCTATATGTTAAAAAACTAGTAATAAAGAAACAACATAAATATCGAAATTGTGAGGAGGGTCTGTAGAAAATGTGGAGACAGATAGCTAGAGTTAGCGTAACTAGCAAAGGGAGATCCTTAGGAGGGTCTTAGCATGGATCTTACTCTTTCTAATATCAACTATGTTCCAAAATTTGTCACCCTTTCTCTCTTTTCTCAATTTTTTGAACAAAACATTACACTTTAGGATTCATGTCAGTTAGAATAATTATAATTTATGGTTGATAGAGGTTGGTGAAGAGAAATCAATGTAGTGTATACATGTCATTAATATACACACACATATATATATATATATACATCCATCTAATTATGCACTCTAGGTGACTCCAATTAAAGTAACTAAATAATTACACAATATTAGGATACATGATTCTAGGACAAAATGAAGGCTAAATATATATTGATATTTAACTTTTGAAGATTAAGTTAATATCCTCTTACAAAATCAAGGTGGTACTAAAGAAGATAACTTAAGTTTGGAGGGAAGATTTTGAAAGCATCGAGGTGGATATAATTTGTAAAAAGATCAGCAATTTGTGCTTGAGAGGAATATAAGGCAAGGTCTATAATACCGTGAAGCACATGATGATGCACAAGATGATAATCAATCTTGATGTGTTCGGTTCATTCATGAAAGATATCATTATAAGCAATCTACATTACATTATGATTATCATAAAAGAGAGGAATTGTTGAAGAAAAGGAGACAAAGAGATTTGCCAAGAAAGAAATAGAAGCTAGTAATAGATCAGTGATTAGTTGAGTTTCTAGCCCAATCGGCATTAAAGTATGCACATAACTTCAATTAAAAAAAGAATGAATAAAGTGAAGCCCATTAAATAAGATGCCTTGAATGCACCAAAGTATACAAAGAAAAACAAAAAAAAGAGTGGTACGAGGTGCATACTTGAACATCACGAGCAATATCTAGATGAATGATAGTAAGGTATATAAGATTATCAACTAGTTGTTGATAAAGTGTACCATCACTCAGAGGAGTTCTATTAGTGGCAGAGATATAATCAATAAAATCGCCTGGAGTGTTAGCAATCTTAGTGTCAGTAAGACCAACATGAGAGATAAAATCAATAGCATACTTACATTGAGATAAGTGTTAGCCTGAATAATCAGGAGATACTTCAAGACTTAAAAAATAACTTAAGGGACCTAAATCTTTCATTTCAAAATATTGATGAAGACAAGAATTGAGAGTAGTGATCTAATGAGTATCATTACTGATTATTATCATGCCATCAACATATAAAAGGAGAAGAGTGCACCCACGATCTATTTTTTGGATAAATAAAGCATATTCATAAGACCTGGACATAAATTCAAGACGATTTACAGTGGAGTTGAATTGAGCAAACCATGCTCAATAAGCTTGTTTAAGGCTATATGAGGCTTTGTGAAGATGACGACAAACTTTATTAGCTGGATAAGCATACCCATAAGGAGGTTGTATATATGAAAAATTGTTCTAAGAGCATATTTAGAAACCTAGAGTATGAAAGGAGAATGCTGTGAGAAAAAATGAAGAAGGCTATGGTGTTTTGACTCATTTTGTTACAAAAGATGCTTTAATACCATGTAGTAATAGAGAACAAAGAGGAAATGGCAAAATGCTTTATGTATTTTTGTGCATCTATAATATTATGTACATCCATCTATTTATACACTCTAGATGACTCCAACTAAAGAAACAAGTCAACTAACTAATTACACAGTATTAATATACATGATTCTTGGAGAAACTAAGGTTAAATATATGTTGATATTTGACTTCCGAAGATTATGTTAATATAACAAAGTTCTAAACTATCATCTTTTTCGAAGAAACAAGAAAAGGTTTAAATATCAAAAGTGGTGATATTATGATTATGTCTTATTTTGGTAACTATAGTCAATATGAGTTCAATTGCATCTAGGGCAAGCTCTCAATTGATGCTATTGATAACATCACAATTCAGAAGAACCATAATATTTGTAATCCAAATTAACCGCAGTTTAACTAGTCGAAACTTTCCAGTTTTAGTGTCGATAATATGTACTAAGGTCTTTTTACTGTGAACCCCACAATAGGTATATGTATGGTTTCCACTCAATAGTTCTAACAAAACTCTTCAACTTCACTCCTGTCCCTTTCCACTTCTATTGATGTTGTAACTCTCACTCTCTGTCTATCTTTCTTTATATTAAAGTGTGAAACGCAAGCTTCTTTCAAAGGGACACGAACTATCATTGCACCCTTGTAGGTATTAATTCTAACATTTGGCATTGAAAAAGAGACTTATTTAATAAAATTTTCTAGACTCCATCTTCTATAAGGAGACTATGATTGAAAACAACAAAATTTGGACAAATTTGAAAAGACTTCTTTTTATACTTTTTTTCTTGATCGATGGAATAAAACGAAAGAATCACGTGATTTAGAGTGGACATCTCCCTTTGGCTAATTTCTGATGTATGATTTCATATATTTGAAAAGACAAGTGTATATGATGAAGACTTGCACCTACAGTTCTCAAATATGCACATGTAACTAAAGAAATTTATTCGTTAGTCATTCAAGAAAAAATATCTAGTTAAAACAAAGTGCTTGTGGGTATAAATATGATGTTCTTGGGGGCTGTGAGTGGAAGAAAAATAACAATAGCGACAGAACGGAAGGCATAGGTTAAAATGATGTCTAAGCCATTAACCTACACTAACATGGAAGACACATATCGACCTCAAAAGGGTTAACCCTGCTCTTGTCATCCTAGCAATTTCAGTCAAGAGCATGCATAGATGTTTTATTATGTGTTAAATCCTCGTTGGCTCGTGGCCTAAAGAATCTCCCAATGATAAGAAAGAAGTTTACAAACATATATGATATTGATGGTTAAAGTAGTACAGTTTGAAAAGCAATTCCTTAGGCAGGCATGAATATATAGGGGAACAAGATATATGGTCCACTGGTTGAGAGAGATTGAGAAAGGGAGATACATTAATGGGCACAGATGATAGGCTGAAAGGGTCCTGCAAAATGGCCTATAAATCAATATCGATGATGAATGGTGAGATTCGGAGATGGGTTGTCTCCGACCCTGCCCTCGTGCTGTTGATCAGATCTTTCGGAAGGATTCAGCGTGAGGAGGGGTCCATTACACATCAATAATAACGCGATCGAATTGACTAGTTAGATCTCTCTTTGCTTGTGTTCCACAAACATAGATGTCTCTTTCTGGGTCTAGATGTATACTCACGCTTGGTTCAGGCATTAGGTTTTTTTGTCAAAAAGGTATAATTCTTATTGCGTTAGCCTTTTTCCTCTTTTTTCTTTTTTTTTTTTCCTCTATGAGCTTTCAAGTCAAGGAACTTTCTGAGTAAATTCATCATGATTGACACCAACGCACAAGATCTGTGCTTATGTTAGTAGTGTCCCGATTTCAGACGCTCTTCATTTGGTGGATTCACATTACAGGTTCTGTGCAGAATAGCAGGAAATTCTGGAGAAATTTCAAGAGATGAATGAACATGGAGTGCTATACATGGATACCGCAGCTAGCTAGCAGATTATAATGATATTGGTTTCACTCAGGATATTGCTTATTGTAAGCCAAAAAACTAAAACAAAATTGTCTCCCAAGTAGGGTTTCTCACAAGAAGCATCAAATGAACAATTTGAAGTATAATATTCTTAGAAAATTATAAAGAAATGACGATATGACTTCATCCTGTTGGAATTGACATTTCATGGATTCACTATAACTATATAAGTTGGAGTTTTGTTTTCCTGCAATTCTAGTCGTTGTATATAGTGAATACAAAGCGATGGAGTTATAGGTAATTATTCTAAAAACATACACAAGAAGTTAAATAAGATGATTACCCGATTACCAATGATAACCATGCCATTTTATCAAGCTATAAGATGGTTCCATCCACTACATAGAGTTGTCTCATTCCCGATCCCACAAGAAACAATATCACTCACCAAAAGGCTCATTGAAACCCGCAATAGAATAATTACTTCCCTAAGAAGGTGTCCACATGCCCCTTGTAATTATTTCCAACCAATGCTTCTATGCGTTTCTTATAGCCCCCTACCCTCTTTCAGGCAAACAAACGTGTGGCTCGATGCCTCCACAAGCTTATATATGTATACCGACATTATCATAAAGTTGAAAATAAATCGATTATCTCCTATTCACTATTATTACGAAATCCTTAGTAAGCATAATCGATTGGAAATTCATGATAAGGGTCAGCTTTTAGGGCTTTGCAAACAACCACCCCATCAACTTTGTGCTGTGCACCTCGAGAATTTGAGTTTTACACAATGATGAAAGTAGGAGAATTAATCATGTGATTGACCCTCTTATCGCCCATAAACTAATCACAGTGTATTAAACCTGAAGCTAGCTTTCAAACTTTTGTCCAAATGGTAGTTAGTAAAATTAAGCTTATATGCCATAATTAGATAGCCTGGCCTTTTATATATCTATGTGTGAAATTTATAATAATCTCTCATTATTCAAATGGATATTAAGGAGAATTAATTTCATTAAACTCTTAATATATTTTAAATAAATAAATAAATAATTTATAATAAGAGAGTTATTATACGTTAAATAAATTATTAAAATCACACAATAATTTGTTAATTAAATATTTTAAATAATTTCATTTAGCAATTTTATATATTCAATTCAAATTCAACTTAAGTAATGTACAAAATAAACCTACATTTCTAATATGAAATCTTACAGGATTTGAACCAAAGACGTTAAGATGAAATCTTATAGGATTTCTAATATGAAATGTTATAGGATTTGAACCTAAGACCTTAATATGAAATCTTATAGGATTTCTAATATTAAATGTTAGAGCTTACCAATGCGACTTGAGCCATATCGTGACAGACAAATAAATAAAACTTTAAGAAATGTTCCTTCAAGTTCGACTATTGCATTATTAGGTCAAAGCTTTTCTTTCTCAAGTTCTATGTTCCTTTCCTTTTTTCGGGAATAGCCGAGTTAGATGGTTGAATCAAAATCATGAAAGCCCAAGGTGCGGCTGAAACTTGTGTGGGCGAACCAAAACTACATGGGCTGAGCATTGGGCTCTTGAGTAGGCTTATATTCTGACCAAAATTCACGTCCACAATGGTTATTTCTCTTGATTTCGAGGCGTCCAAGTTTCTGATGTCTGTCTACTGCTTGTTGAGAATCCAAGCAACAACTCTGATGAGAGTTGGGTTTGACGTTTCAGGGGTTGTTAGGAGTCTGAATTGACATAAATCTAATGGAGATAAGGCTTGATTGGCTTCTGGGGATGGCGTGGATCGCCGGAATTGCACCTATACTAGTGGCTTCTCTCCCTTCTTCTCAACTAAGTTATTTTCATAACCTTTTACTGGGATTTGCTAAGAGAGGCAAGATTATGCAAACTTCAACCAAGGTAGATCTTCAAACGACTTCTGAAATGCTTTGGGATTTGAATATACGTATTCTATTTTGGGTACCTTTTAGACCGTTATCTAGTCACCTGGCTTGTTCGTGGTATTGATACCGAGTTTGAACTTATTATATGATTGGGAATATAAGTTTTAGAGCTGATTATGGAGATGTATGTATGCGTTTATTGTTTATTTGCCAGTGTAGGCGTTCACGGTTCCGCAAAGATTGTTTTTGCACTTCTACGTGTTGGGTGCGATGTGGACGACCTTTTTGCTGGTCATAACTTGGCACTACGCATCAAAAATGGCTCCGCTGGATTCGTTGGATTACTTCGGCACTACTACTGACTTATTTGGGGATTTGCATATGCTTTCCTTGCACGCTTCTCATTTGCTCAATACTGAACAGAGATACATGATTTGGATATCTGTATTTTTGCTTTTGTTGATGGAAATACATGTCTTGAGGCGCCTTTATGAGACAGTTTATGTCTTTAAGTACAGCTCTTCAGCTCGGATGCATATTTTTGGCTACCTCACAGGCCTTTTGTGAGTTTTTGATGATATCTTATCTCGATTATGTTATCACTTACTGGTTGCTTTTCGCTGCTCCCATTCTTTCGTCAATTAGCAAAGGAATTTGTTTGTTAAACTCTTCTGGACACCAAAGTTTCATTGAGCTGAATTTTGTATTTGTACTTTCATGGGGCAGCTTCTATACAGCAGCTCCTTTGTCACTCTGTCACTGTTGTCTGTTGGAGGCTCTCAACTTTGCAGCTGAGGAGGCAATTAAGTTAGATGTTAGAAGCCAAGAGAAGTCATTAATTGAATTCTGTTGGTGGACACATATGAAACCCGTGATAAAGCTTGGGTGGTTTCAGTGGGTTGGTGCTGCTATATTTGCTTGGGGTTGGCTGCATCAATGTCGATGTCATTCAATTTTGGTAAAAGCGTTCTCTCTCTCTTTCTCTCACTCACACACAAACACACACACACACACACACACAAAACCTGCACATACACACGCTCGTGCACGTGCACTCACACACACATGAAGTTGGTGAATCAGTCAATTTTTGGGGTTCAGTTGCAATGACTTGTGGTTACTGATTTCAATCCCAGACTTGTTTTCCATTGACCTTTTAAAACTGTTCCTTCAACTTTTTAGTTTCCATTTGCTTAGCAGATTTTATTTTGTATTTTCTGTTTGGGCATGTTTCTATTTCATAAAAAAATTATTGTCTGTTTGTTGGCTTTTGTTCAGGGCTCTTTGAGGAAACATGGAGAGCAAACTGACAAGTATATGATTCCTTATGGTGATTGGTTTGAAATAGTTTCAAGTCCGCACTATTTGGCTGAGATGGTATCCCAACTTTCTCTGTTCCTCTTTGGTAAAGCTGCATTTTTTGAATTGATGACAGGGGCAATATTTTTGTTCTGCAAGTATATCAGCATCATTACTTGACATTCTCATTTCTTGTGACGCTTCTTTCAGGTAATTTATGTTGGTTTGTTGGTTGCAAGTGGAGGCACCAACTTCATTGTGTGGTTGCTTTTTGTTTTTGTGGTAATGCCAACACCAATAGCTACCTTGGCCTTATTTAAGTGTTGGAATGATTCCCCTAACTTAATTCTATAGATGTTGGTTTCACAAAATCCCTTTCTAATTGTTGTTGCAGGTGGCTAATCTTACATTTGCAGCAGCAGAAACACATAGGTGGTATCTGCAGAGGTTGAAGAACTACCCTCGTAATCGACGTGCTGTGTTTCCATTTATATATTAGTGATTTGTGCATCCTGATAGTTTCGTACTACCAAAGTTTAAGGAAATATTTTTACCATGTTAGACGATAGCTTTAGACGCATTCTAGTTTTAGTCTTCACATAGGGCAGAATTTGAAGCAAATGGATTAACATGAAAAGATCCATACACTTGCACATATAAAGCCTGGTCATCCGAAACCTGGAAAACAGCTACCAAAACTGGACGATCTGTATACTATGTGCTCAAACTTGCCAACTCCATTGGATTTGACAAGCAAACGTGTGCCTAAGCGATTCAAGATTTGTTTCCAAGTTGGTGCAAGTTAGGCTCGATATGGTGGGAGCCCAACTTTTGCGTCTTGGAAGAACAGAGCAATTAAGGTCCATCTATCCCAATAATTTCCCCTTCAAATGACTTGTACCCAAACATTCTGTGCCCTGTTCTCCTTACATCCAACCTATTTATTCCTGACAATAAAAGGCTTGGATGTAAAGAGAACATAGGGCACAAGGCTTAGATGTAAGAGGAACAGGGAGTACAGGGTATTTAAGTACAAAAGAATACGTCCCATTAATTTCATCTTGGTCCAGCAAGTCTTCGTCGAATTGTAAGAAGAATCAAGAGCATGAAACCGACGAGTCTCCAACTCATACTATTATCCAAGAACGAGGTACACGGAATGTTTGGTTGGTTGGTTGGTTATTAAACAAATAAAATAAAATGTAATATTATTTTATTATTTAAGAGGAGAGTTTATAATATAATAAAATAGAATATTATATCCTATTAGGACTTGGTACTGAATTGAGTTCTTGTACGGTACTATATCGATATTAGTCAATATCGAGTATAGTTTTGGGTAATTTTAAAATTTATAAAATAGTCTTTAAATTTTTTAAAAATTACAAAATAGTATACTGTCATATTGTACATTTGTAGTGTATAGTTTATAAGTTTATATAAACTATGTTTCTAAAAATTATAATAATACATAATAACCACAATTAATATGAAGTTATAATAATTTTCAAATATTTCACATATAAATAATAATTACAATTAATATAAAAAAGACAATTATCATCATATAAATATAAAATTAAGAATACTACAAAGTATTTAAAATATTACAATATTCGTCATATAATAAATAATAATTACATTAAAACATTCAATAAAAAGAATAATAAATGTCATAAACTCTCAAACTATTACAATTTACGAGATCAGTTCGTGATAAAGAACCAACTAAGTAAAAGTGAAACTTGTAACAAAAACATTTATAATTAGATTACATATATAAAACTTAACATATACATCAAATATAAGTAAAATTTAAAGAAGGGGAAAAATAAAAACTTGAAACTTCATTCAATCGTCTATGAGTGGATATCTACAAATTCCTCATCATTAAAAGGAGCCTCATGATCATTATCATTCAAATTTAATGCACCAAATGACATGTTGATGCTTTTCTAACCAAGATTATCTTCGAAGTCATTCACATTTATCAAATCTGGTTCCTTAGAAACCCAATCCGCCATATTATCAATAGAAATTTGGATCTGTCGAACTACTTGTGCTATTACTAGTAAACAATAAAATTTAATTATTAGAAAATTATAAGAAAATGTATCAAAATTAATAATGATAATAACATGCCTTTCTTGGAGCTTTAAATTGTAATAAACGAATATCAAGTCATTGAATCTCTTGTGCTCCAATATATTCCTTTTCTTGGAATGGATTAATTCAAATGTACTCCAATTTTGTTCATAGCTTGTTACACTCACATATTCACTTGAAATCTGAATTGCAAACCTTTGCAATTCTGGAACACTAGTTTTGAATTGATCTTACCAAGAAACTGTAAGTTATAAGATAACAAAAGTAGCGTTAAAATAAAGTGACAATTAATTTTCAAAAAATAAGAAAGAAACAATTAATACCTGGAGAAAGTTTTGTTCTTTGTCGAATAGCAATCGACAATTCAAAGAGATCAATTTGTGAGGCTAACAATTGTTGTAATAGTGAATAATATTCTTCTACTATTTTCAACTTTCTTTGTAAAATCTAGTCTAAAATATACACTAGGATTCAAAAATGTCTTAGCTGCAAATAATGGAGAAGAAAGTTGTCTTTCTCATCTCTCATTGATGATTAGAAGATATAGTGTATACAAAGAAGATCTATGTTTCAAATTAACCTTGATTGCTTCCTTTGTTCTTTTTATGGTATCCAAAGAAAACAGTCATTGTTGACTTTTCTTCATTATCAGCCAATCGAAGCACTCTCACCAAAGACTCACAAACTTAGATAACAAATTGACATTGAAACCAAAATCTCTATCTTCCAATATAATGTTGGAAATCTCCAATCCAGCATTAGACCCAGTATGCTAAGATGCAATCCACTTTTCACTTGAAATAATTTATCTTAACTCTTTTTTCATCAAATCAAAAGACTAAAGTGATGAGAAATTCATTGCAAATCTTGTCATATAGGACAACACAAATTCCTACCATTAGTAAATTTCTTTCCCATTAAATTCAACACCCATGCACAATTATAGATGAATTTCGTCACCCTTTTAGCTTTTTGTATAGTCTCATCAATAATAAGAAAATACCTAGGATCCGTTATATTCTCCAGCATTAAATCAATGCAATGTGCAGCACAAGGAGTCCAAAAAAAGAATTATATGTATTATGTAATCTTCTTCCTGTCACCTTATAAGTTGAATCATTATCAGTAATGAATCAAACAATGTTTTTTGGCATCACTTCATTCCTAAATTATCAAATATTTCAAATAAAGTGTCAAAATTTCTAATAAGGCCAATTACATCAATATACTTCAAAAACATTAAGTTATTTGTAGAATAAACCAAAATTTAATAATAGGCTCTTGTTTCCTATTTTTCCAACCATCATATATGATTGAACACCCATAAATAGCCCAATTCACTCTTCTTTTAGCCAAGTAACTTTTAATTTTAGCAATTGAGCAACTCAAAAGTTTACCTTTTAAGTCATCAATCGAAGGAGCTTTGTATCCCAGACCATAAGAGACTATTGCATCCATCATAGATTGATAATAATATGACTGAGAAGTATTGAATGATGAACTTGTATCATATCACCATCTTGCCACTGTCATATCGACATTGTGAACCGTAGCTATTAATTGCATTGCACTATGAATTGTAGGTTAGGATCTAGGAGTTGTTCGTGGTGCAAAAAAACTACTCACTTGCCTTCTTCTTTTCCCCACATCAGGTCCAGGTGTAACATTCACTTCTTCTTGACCCTGGGATGGAACACTATCAATACCAGTACCAGTACCGCCTTTAATGCTTCCACAATCACCATGAAAACCAGTGAATGAACTTCCACTACCAATTTCAAAATTCAATCTTTCCCTTCTATCTTTCTTATAAGGCCCTAAATTGTACTCTAGTTGAAATTTTCCATATTCAGAAAGGTAATTATGATAGGTGTTAAAATTGTGGCATGATTGTAAGTTTGTATGTGTTTGAATTTTGGTTTAATGGATCATACTTAATGATTTAGAATTAATTGATATCATTAGAAAATTGCGGTATTAAAATGTACATTTGGACTAAGACAATTGTCAACTGGCTAGTCAAGTTGGTACATGGAAAATTAAAATGACTAAGCCTATGAGTTAGTGACATTTGGCAACATTGGTTGAGTGACAAATGACTTGATTGAATTGTGACATTTGGCATCATTCATTAAGAGACAAATGGCTTAATTGAAGTGTGACAATTGGTAGCTTAAATATAGGACAAGTGTGATATCTGTATAGGAGACATATTCCCTATGGTGGGAGTGACACCTAGCATCAAATGAGTCCAGCTAAGGCCGAAGTGTTTATACTGGTTATTCTTTCTCTTCTTTCTCAATCACCACCGAAACTATCCCTCTCCTTCAACTCTGAAATTTTGCTATAAATTCGTGCATTACCACTACAAATTCTTAGCCAAATATCACATCAAGGAAGTAGATTATGTTATCTTCTGTGTTGTCTTCTTAGTGCTAAGATTTGTATGTTGATCTTGGACTTCTGTTGGTTACATGAAGGGTTTGATTGGCTTGTTCTTTGGAGTTGTTCTTTAAAGTTAAGAAGGTAAGGGAATGCTGAACTTGATTTCATATTATAATATGAAATGCTCAATACTTGAATTGAATAGAATATGTGTTAAGATGATGACAAATGAACGTTGGAAAAAAGATCCTTGTATGATAACTTCTAGTTTGGTTTTAATGTGTGGAAGACATTAATATTTAAGTTGCTTATTGAATGATTTTTGAATGGGTTTTGGATATGAATTTGAAGTGGAATTGAGGTATGAATAAGGTGGAATTAACCAACTATGATGAAGGTGTATGAAGGAGTTAAAGTTTTGGAAGCAGTTTGAAGGTCACTCATCCCACAATTGTGGGATTTATAAGGCACATTCCTACAGTCGTGGGAAATGGTTAGGAAGGCGAAAATTTTGATTTTGTCCAATTGTTGACATATATAAGGTTAGAGCACTTAGTAAAGGCTTAATTGAACTTAATTAAGGTTGAAAATAAACCTAGATGATGTTAGATTAATTGAGTAGAAGTTAATCTAGTTATGGATTATTAATTAAGGTAATAACTTAAAGAATGTGTGATTATAATAATGTGTCTAATGTTGAAATGTATGATGTGTTCAAGGATAAATGTGTTGTTGGGACTCGATTTCGAAACCGAACCCTAATCGGAAAAAAAAAACGGAATACATAAACGAAAATAAAGCAGCGGAAATCTAAAACGAAGGCAATCTAACGCGGAAAGCCAAAAAAGGAATCGGAAATCCGAAATTCAAAATACAGAAGTGACAGGAAATGAAAACTCGGAATCATAAAGCGAAAACAAATCCAAAGCAGAAATCGAATTTGGTTGGGAATCAAAGCAAACAAAAGGTTCAATCGAAACGAAACAAATTTTCGACATTCGAGAACAATTATTTTAGAAAAGCGTTGCGTTGAAAATCTTAAGACATCTAATCTAAGCCAATCCGAAACCGGTATAAATTTTTTTTCTTTCATTTTTCATAATTTGATCAAAGGCGTGCCCACGTTTCAAAAGCGTACCCACGTTTCAAAACAATACAAATTTCTAAATGTAATTTAACAATTCCACAACCTCAAATCATTTTATTCTTCAAATTCATCATTCCTCATCTTTTAAACAAAACATACAT
>JANZLD010000237.1:16408082-16422926 GCA_026413575.1 Erythroxylum carthagenense | reverse complement strand
GAACTTCCCGGAACAAAAAAGTTTTGTTTTCCGCACTGTGTCCATGTGATGGACACCCCGGGATTTTCCTACAATTAACTATCACAACAATTATTTTACATGAGAAGATATAAGATCTCCTTAGCTTACAAATGGAGGCATACAACAATGCTACTGTAATTTCAAAATGTCCATTTATAATATGCCAAAGAAACAAACTTAATTAAGGTACTTTCTCTTTCACTTTTGTTACTTTTTTAAAATTAATCATCACTCATTTTATTTATAAAATTATTTTTTTGTCTTACAACTGTTTTGTGAGACCAATTTTAAAAGTGATGTTCTAAAATTGTAAAAGTTTGCAATTTAATTCTTAGTCAATGTGTGAGTATAATTGGATGTGAAAGAAATTGGAATACATTTAAATTCATTCATTCGAAAAACATGTTGGAACATAAGAGATTAAATGATTCGGTATTTATTTGATACAACTTGAAGTTTTGAGAAACCGTATGTGATTCTTATGATTAAATTGAATATAATTTTTTTGTAATTTATTTTTATTTGGTTGTTATGACTCTTAATAGAACAATTTTATAGATATAATTTACCTAAACCACTTTAATCTTTTAGTAGATTGAGTTTTTGTGACACCAAATTTTATAAATGAGAATGACTTGGAAGATAATCTTGAATGAAAAAGTAATAGCATGTTATTCGATGCATTGAACTTGAATGATGGTGATGATGAGAATCTCCTAAATAATTAAAACTTTGTACCAAATAAAATTTAGACCAATGGAATTTGAGCGAATGTGTCAATAAATGAAGTTTCAAGTTTTTTATTTTATTCTTTTCATTTATTTTTACTTATATTTAATGTATCTATATAAATATAAAACTTTTAACCGTAAGTGTTTTTGTTTCAAATTTCACTTCTATTTTGTTATGTTCCTTGACATGAATTCTTTTTGTTACGCTTATGGATTTATATTGTTCTTATTATATAATGTTTAATGTAATTAATTGTAATATTTTAAATATTTTGTGTGTAGAGTAATAATAATAGGAATAAAGAGATGCTTATTATATCCATTTTATATTATTACAAATTTTCATATCAAGTTGAAATAAGGTTAAATACTCCATAACACAGTATATTGAAGGTTATTTTGTAATTTTATAACATTTAATGACTATTTGTAATTTTAAAATTACAAAAAAAGACACTCAATATTGTCCCATATAAGTACCCTATTATACTAGAATTAATCTCGGTATCAAGTTTAATATGATAGTCACAGCATTGGTTAAGATAATGATATTTGATATTTTAAATTATCAAAATAAAATTTTTTCTCATGAATAATTATGTTGAATGGGAGGACAAAACTATTAATGGTATAATAAATTAGTTGTATCTTAAATAGGAAGAGTAATATATAAATTCTAAAATGCCCTATGTGAAAGAGTTTTAAAAGATTCCTCTGCCAAAGGAGAATTCCTTATCAAATACGTCTGGCATTTAACATTTGATGGATAATACGTAGAGCTTTCATATGCTAAAATGACACAAGTATCGGCACTCTCTTATTGTACATGTCTTTGCAATTGATTAATGGCTATCAGATGGCCAAATCTACTCTGAAGAGAAAAGATGACACAGGAAGCTTTACATTAGAAATATGTTAATCCTAGAATGAGCAAATTTACAAACTTCCTCGAAAGCGCAGTAAAAATCAGAACATGCAAGCAGAAACATCTTGAAAGGCTATCTAATCAGTGCGGAAAGGCGACAGTCATTAATTAGCCACAAAAGATTCCGAAGGTAGGAGCTCGCCACAGGCTTACCAGAAAGACATTACAGTGCGCCTCCACAAAGAAGATCTTTTTGAGCCTGGGTATTTTGGTGTGAAATTGAGCAACCCAAACATCTCCTTCAAAGTCTCTGCCTGCTCATCAAAACCAACCAGCTTTGCAACTAGACTGGCACTCTCAGAGATGTGGTCCATGTTGGTTGTGTTAGTCCATAAGAGATGGGTCAGCTGCAGCCTTCTATGGTTTGAATTCAGATCAATTCCCCACTTCAAGAACAGGTTCTCTCTCTCTTCTCTAGAGAGCATCTTCTCCATTTCCTTGCACAGCATCTGTCTCTCTTGATCCAGAGACCTCTTGCTGTTAAAGGAGGAAGTCTAGTAAGCTATCTTGATGTAGTGTGATATGCGTGATATTTAGGTCTGCAATGATGTACCTGGAAGAGAATGTCAGAATTCGTCCATCAAGCATGGTATGTTTACCCTGCGAAAATGTTTCCTTCAGGAACGATAGCCTCCTGAGCTCTACCTCCATATAAAATGAGTCTGCCGGGAGACCTTTAAACAGCAAAAAGAAGTAGGTCCTGTGTATAAGTGAGACATTGCAAGCATCCCAAAGCTCAATAATTTCCCTCTGGAGCCTCTTGAACTCTGAAGACCACTTTGGAGATCTTTCTGCATCATCTGCTATTGGATCCAATCCAAGAGCTTTTACACTTCTTGTAGACATTACCGGAGAATTCGTTTTTGCTTCTTGTGCCTACCAACCAAAAGAGTCAGTATTTAACGTATTGACTGTTTCGATGATCAACCAAAGCACACATTGGGGCATAACGCGCAAATACAAACCATCCCACCCCAACCCCTTCGCACTCACCCAACAACAAATTAATAAAGTTGAAAGTGAGGTAATTATTCGGCTGATATTTTTACCATCACTTGCGGATTTGGTAGTGACATTGACTTATATATGTCTATGGGCAAAGTATAGGGTATCAATTATATCTACGTCGACATATCAAAAGAAATCCATAAATAATTTATAAGAAACAAAAAGTAAGGAATTCATTCATTAATTCTCCTTTTGCATTTAACAGACATAATATAAGCTATCACAAGAAATATTTGGTGAAAGGGGAACTCACCGTTGGATGATCCACGTACATTACGTCTGCATCTGAGTTACTGACGCTGGTACTCTCCCAATCTGTTGGAGTTTCTGTGTTCTCGACTTTAAGATCATTGTCTTCAGCACTGGCCACAGAAGCCTGAGAAACATCCCTTGGTACACTATTTACGTCAATATCATACTTCAGAGAAGAAAATTTTCTTTGATGGTCTTCAGGTCTCCCAACAAAATATTTCTCATTGTGTATCGATGGTGTGCTATCATTCCTTTCGCCTTCCTCAAGCCACCATGTAGGCATGTTATTCATAAGTCTCCCCTTGCAACTTCTACTTCTGATCAAGCTCAACCTTTTATAGATAGATATACCTTCTTCTACCAGGCATGGTGATAGTTTTTCTGGAGATGGTACGACAAAGGCAGAAGAGAAGTCTGCAAACCCCTTCTGTTCCTTCACCTGGGGGCATCCTACGTTAGTTTTCCTGTCTTCCTCAAAAATTTCCAATTCTGTGTAACCTTTCTTTGAGAGAGCAGATGGAAGATTAGAGTTTGCATCTGCATCTGAGCTAGGATTCATCACTGTCACAGTTGCGCATCTGTTCATGCTCGACTCTTCCATCTCAATACACTTAACTTCCTTACAAAGATCGCCTGAAATATCATGGTTCTGTTCTTCATTATAGTCCCCATGCAGATCATTTTGACCAAAGCTAGTTGTTCTAATTGAAAGCTGTGGAGAGGAATTTGTTTGAGCAAACTTCTCCTCCATGTCAGTTAAATGAATGTATTGCCCCTCAGAACTGCTACAACTATGCACATCTGAGAACTGAGATACAGTCAACGACCTACCACCATTGTCTATGATCCGGGAATCCTCTGAAACTGATGAATATGACAATGAGTTCTCAGATCTCCATGAATGACATACTCTAAGTTTAGGATAGTGACAATCTGCATCTGCCTGAAAAAGGACAAAAAGAATCAATTGCATATGCAAGAACGTTGAGATGAATTTGCAAGACCATGCCAAGATGGAATTCTCAAGTCAAAAATGAAAAATAAGGTGGATATGCTTACTGCTGAATGTGTATCTTCTTTAGCTGCCACTAAGAGATCCTGAACCTGAGATTGAACACGATGCAATTGTTGACTAAGTTCTCCAACTTCCTTCATTAGCTGCATATAGGGAAAACTATTAAAATTGAAGGTTCAGCCGACAAGAAAGCAGTTCACTTTGACACACAGCTAAACTGCTACGTGTCGTAAATAACAACGAACTAATACAGAACTGCTAATTCTGGGCAGCATGCCCAGTAAGGATTCATATATTATCTTTATTTTTGTAGATATTTTAATTACATATATGCAATATATAAGTAAAATATGAAAGAGGTAAGTCTTTAACTATACTCAGAAGAAAAGTTTGTTTTGATGCTCAATGAACTTGCCATCTTGCCAAACATTATGATGTGAGTTTCGTACAAATTCTTGCTAAAGCTAATATCACCATGAATGGGCCACTGCTTAAGAAATCTAATAGCTGTATAACTTCCATTTTAAGGTTCATTTCATCACCTTTTCAATCTGAAGGTCTTTCTTTCTTAACAAAGCGATGGAATCTGGTGCAACAGAATTCGATCCTGCACTTCTTAACTCGTTTTCCAATCTAGCCAATTCTCTCTGTAGTTGTTTCACCAAAGCTTTATCTGACATTACTATGTTGACCTGTGCGTTAGTTGAAACTTCCTTAGCACAACTGGCAAACAAGAGGGTATTTCTAGACTGCTCAACATGGGTTCGAGCAGGGCTCATGGTACAAATGATGGCCGTCCTGGCATTGCCTCCCAAGGAAGACTGTAGGATGCGAGTCAGCTTTGAATCTCTAAAAGGAATATGTCCGTTTCTTCCTTTGCTGCATCCATTCAGAAATTTATTAGAAGCAGTTCCAACAATAACTTAAGCTGGGGCTGACTTCTGAAACTCTAAGGGAGGCAGGAGTTCATAGTCATAAGCAATGGTTGCAAGACAAATTTAAGAAAACGGGCTTCAAGAAAGATAGTGCCAAGTTAAGATGGCGTCAACCCTAACAATTATCCGGATATCTTTGCAAATGCACGCCTAAGCTAATGCTCAAGGGACATAGTTTCTAGCACAGATTTGTAGATACAGTGCAGATTTTTTGCGTATACTAGACGACACTCTTTTGAAACGGAAGATTATTAATTAAGGCTCACTTGTGAACAACTTAAGTGAGTTCACAACTAATAAAAAATGCTCAAAATTTCAACTGATCAAATAAGTTCATCAGAGGCTTTCACTTTACCAATTGCCTCTTGGTTTCATTGTCAGAGAAGAAACAAAAGCAAAATAAAACAAGTCCTTGTGGTTAAGAAAATTGAGCTACTATAATACGTCCCTAGCCACTTATGTATCACAATACATTGCGTCCAGCATGTGGCAAATTGACAAGGCATTCATTAGTGAGTCCAAATTCACCATCATGGGGTCTCCATTAAGATGGATTACAGAGACATGAGATCCAGTGTTCACTGGCATACTGAAGAAGATTATCACTGAACTGTGGTAGAGTATTTAGTTTTGCTAAATTACAACATTTCTTGTTGCGACACTGGAAAAAACTATAAACGTGCTCATTCAAGTATTAAGACCAGTATTCATACAGTTTCAAAATGCAACATACGTATTACAAACACAAAACTCTTAGTTTAACTTTAAATGCTTTGGCATATATCCCAGTAAAATGGTTGCTAGGCGGAGACCACTGACACAGTGATATGGATGCATTGTGGGAAGGACCTACTTCTTGCAAAGAGGAGTATTTTATTAGGAGTCTATTACAGGAGTATTTTATTTTTTCTAGGAGTTTTATGTTATAGTTATGTTAATAAAACCAGCTTGAATAGGAATCTTTCTAAAAGTCCTAAAACAGCTTGAATCTTTCAAGGAGTCCTAGTTTAGGTGGAACTTTTATGTTTCTTTGCCTATATAAGGCTACCACGTTATGCAATAAAGTAATAAAGAAGTTATCATAAAAATTAGCTATTTAGGAGTAGAATAATTTAGCCAATCTGGCAAACCTTGTCTTTGACAAGTTTTTCATCACTAAAAATAGGTTCTACAAAGAAGGAACCAACGTAAATATGGGGAAAGAGAATAGCTTTTTTGAGAATCGTCGTTGAACTCGATCCCAAGCACGGGCACGTAACACAATCCTTAAGAAATGTTGAAATTTGAAAATTAAGAGACAAGAATAGTGGGCTAACCTTAACTTTCGGATAACACTCCCCAATGTCAATAAGCTACGATTTATGTGGCAACCTTCTTTCAACCTCATGCCAGCTGATAATGTCTGGGACGCACGCTCACTTCCTGCTAAGTCAACAAAATTCTATCCGGAAAAATGATCAAAACAGCTGTTGAATCTATCATTTTACTAATTAAACCATTGATATCAACTCAATAAATCATACCAAAGTGGCTATAAGGGTGCTTGATTTGTCATTGCCTAAGAACTCACGTGCAGAACTTTCAATTACCTGGCATGCAAGTACAATAAGAATACTGGTGATTTGAGAAATCATGATGAAATAACTAAATCTCACCAGCCTCAGAATCTGATGTGATCTAGAGCTTGTTTCATTTAAGGAAGTTTCGCCTATTTGTCTCTGAGCTGTAAGAATTTTCGGGGCTGGTTGAGCATGCAGTCACCAATCATCCAGAGAACGCAAGCAAGTGAAAGGCTTAACTTACCTTCACATATAGATAGAAGTTCTCTAAAATGACTGCAGTGCCGTATAGTTTCCTCAGAGAGTTTCTCTACAACAGTTCCTTTCTGTTCACGTAGTTATTGTTAGATGTAATGAAGAACTAAAACATTACTTCACCAAACATAGAATGAGACTCACCTCTGGATCATCAAGAAGTCGTAGAGGAGCTGTGTCCGTACTAAGGAGATCTCTAACAGATTCATTGTAGATCTCCATGGCAGAAAACTTCAAGACAAATTCTCTTTCCTTGTGCTAGAAAAATGAAAATACACGAGAGTTTGTCATCAATCAAGGGAAACAAAAGGAATACTAGACAAACTCTTGATTTAACGTAACAAGGATAATAATTCCACTACCTTCTCTATGTACTCGTATATATCTGCTACAGTGTATTCCGTAATTCCACTCATTGTGAATGTCTTTCCGCTGCTGGTTTGTCCATACGCAAATACACTTGCTGAAAGAAATGTACCATTTAGACTGATTAAGTTTGAGAAATGCGGGTATAGAGGTGGAGCTCACAGTAAAGTCCAAGATATAAAACAACTAAGATATGTACTTACAATTTATACCCCTGACACCCGAAAGAACGACTTCTTTTGCTCCTTGATCATACACCTGCCTCGTGGAGCAATCAGGACTAAATACCCTGTCTACAGCCAAGAATTTCAACAAAGAAAAGAATGGAACAAAATAAAAGGGAAGTTAACATAACAGATAACCCAGTTCAGAAAAAAGATTAGAAAGAGAAAAAAAGGAAAAAGGTTCCTCAGATTTGTAACAACTTCCAGAAGAAGTTGCTCATGAAGAGAGTAAATTATGCACCGTTAGAGTTGAAAATGTAGAACGTCGCAGCCACTTCATTCTTTTCAGTATTGACAGATTGAAATTTGGCAAATCTTGATACGGAATGATCACTTAATGTGATTGGCAAAGAAAAAAAGTAGAAAAGAGATATAATATTAAAAAGGAAAACTTTCTTACCAAAGCTATAAGCAGTTGGATACATGGACCTCTCTGAAACTGAAAGATTGTTCCTACAAATGATAGTGGTATCATTGATACATTCCCAATCAGACACATCATTTTTGGCAACTTCCTTCGCACTCAAAGGTCGTAGACGAACTGAAACAAGAATTTTCTCCACGTCTCCTGTTGCCCTCTGCATTGGCTCCTCCACATAAGCGGCTTCCCTTTCTCACCTGCTCTCCGAACAAGACTGGAGAATATCCCACATACAAGGAAGTCAAGTCATCCTCATATGGACCATAAATAAATGATAAATACTTTCTCTTTAATTTCCAGTTAATGCTTTGTGGTCAAGATTTCATAATAAAACAAGTATGTTGGTGTCCCAGAAGACACAAGGGCCAATAAACCATAACACCCACAATCATCTAACATCAACAAACAAATCATGCGTTAGTGCTAAATTCACCGACACAGTGCACAGTTCTTGCCCAGAATATCCTTATCCACCAATTCTGAATATTAAACTTGAAAAAAGAACAGAATCAGGATTCATGACCAAGTAGATATGACAATTCGTAAACAAGGAATCGCGATTCAACGAGAGGGTGACTTGCCTAATTACTTGAGCTAATTTGAAGTTATCCTAAAATGGTCCAAGCTAACAGTCTGACAAAGAATTCTTCACATGTTAACCTTACAACATTTCCAAATAAAAACTATCTCAACCCAGAAAACGAAACAGCTTTCTTCTAATAAAATTTTCTTCTTCTTTCTTGAGCTTGGGAGTTGAGAATTCACTACAATCTCTTTTAAGGAATGTTTGCGACCCGCACAAGAATCTCCACTACGTCCACGCGCATAAACCCCTAACTGAGAAGTTGTAATTTGGCTGTTTCGGTTCCGTTTTAAGTTTTCGAAAGCAGCTCTATGAACAACAACCCAAAATCATGGTTGACCCCAAAAATAGAATTCTAGAGAAACAACATCCAGAGTCTTCTGAACTCAATCCATTTTTTTTCAAACTTTATTAACCGAAAATTAAATTCATTATCGAGCTAAAATGTAGAATAACAGATCCATTGCATGCAACCAAACAAGCAATAATGCATTCCTTCCACATTATCTGTTTGGATACCGAGAAGCTCTTAGAAACAAAAGGCTATAATAGGACGCAAGATTCTCTCACCCCTTCCACTCCCGATCAAATCTTCAACAAAATATATAACAAAACAACCGATCGAGCAGCGGGTTACAGAGCAATAGAGAATTGGAGAGAATGCAAAGTATAGCGTTCTCTCTCTTCTCTCCGGGTCACCTCTTGGCTTACATGCAGGCAAGACACGTCGTTTTGGACCAAATTGGTTTTTGCAACGAGAAATAAGCAAATATAAAGGGAAAAGAGCTATATTTGAGTAGTTATGGCATCCATTAGTGTTGGCCGCCCAGTAGCTTTCTTTAAGCTACCCTGTTAATTATTTGTATTATTGTTGTTAATTGCTATCATTAGCCTCCGATTTAAAACTGCCCGCGCTTTTAAGTTATTTGACCGTTGCTGATATTTGTCTCTTCTGCCTATTTTTGCGACACTCGCCTTCATTTTAATCATCTACCCACCAAATTAGCTCCCCTGACGCTGAAGCTTATTGATCACTTGGTGCTAATTATGAATCTTAACTAACACCATCCTAACATAAACAAACTGAAAATTTGATTTTTCAGGGGTATTATAATGGAACTTCTTTATTATTTAAAGGGTTAATTACAAAAAAAAAACTCAAACTTAATCTGAAGTTTAAAAAATAACAATAAAATTTTCAATTTTAGTGGAACGTTAATGTCTCTATTATCTTTGCTGACTTGTAGTGTTACTTGTCTAGGAACACTAATTAATGACACGTCAACCTTAATTAACGGAAGTGACCTAGATTAATGAAATGAAGTCTTTTTATAATATAACTAAAATGACGTTATTTTAACAAGATTAAATCCTTAAAATTGTCAATGCCTCCTCCCAGACGTAGACATCGTCATTTCTCTGTTCCACAGTCATCATTTAATCCTTCATTAATACCAACTCATCATTTCGGTTTTATATCATTGTCATACCAGTTTTCTTGCGCACAAAATGCAATGGATTAACCCATTTACTATCCAAGATTGGATAGAATGTTTTTGCATCCAAAAGTTCTAGAATATCTTTCATTACCACATCTTTCATCGTTGGACTGAGTCCTCTTTAGGGTTCCTATATTGGTTTAGCATTCTCTTCTAAAATAATCATATGCATGTAAATTGTCAGGCTAATGCCTTTTATTTCACTAAAGTCCAACCAATTGAAGTTTTGTACTCCCTAAGTGGTGTTACAAGTTTTTCATATTGCCCTGTAGTCAACATTTTTAAGGTGATCACAGGTAATGGCTCTCCATGAACCAAATAGACATACTTTAGGTAATCAAGTAAAGGCCTCAATTTTATCTTTATAGCCTGCAAAATAAAAGGTAACATTTTCATGTGAGTTATAGTAAGTTCAACATTTAAAGTTTTCGAAGCTAATAATGATTCTTCAACTTCACAAGTTTCGTCAACTTGCTCGCTCACTTCTAGTTTAGCATTAAACTTCGATTCATCATCAAAACTTTCTTCTTTAAAAATATCCTACACAAATAAATGTACAATATTTACATAATGAATGGATTGAAAATCATTAGGGCATTTCATTGCTTAAAAAATATTGAACTTTAATATCTCAACATCAAACTTAACGGAAAGAGTACCCTTATCTACATCGATTTTTTTCTTAGTTGTCTTCATAAACGACCTTCCCAATAAAATCGAAGTTAAAATTTCAACACGATCTCCATCCATCTTCAAGATGTAAAAATCCGTAGGGAATGCCAAACTGTTAACTTTGACTAAAACAACCTCAATAATATTAATAGTATGCACATAAAAATGATCAGCTAGTTAAATAATCACAATAGTTTCTTGCAAAAAAGTCATATTCAAGCTCAGTAAATTGATTATGGTGTGACTTTAATAGATGCACCTAAGTCTAGCATGACACACTCAGTTTTCTTATCACCAATAACACATGGAAGTGTAAACATATGTGGATCTTTCCTTTTTTTTTTTAATTTTCTATTTATCATAGCTAATACATTCTTAGTTAAAATTATTCTTTCCTTATCCTTCAACTTCCTTTTATTTGTGCATAATTCTTTTAAAAACTTTGCATATTTTAGAATTTTCGTGTCGAGTGCACTGCAAAACTTACCTAACTCTGCATACTAAAATTTGTAGTTATGGTGAGTCGGGATCGAATCTATAGGAAATTTTTGGTTAATTTCCATAACAAAATTAATTGTAGCAAGGAAAATATAAAAGGGGTTTTGGATTTTAATCAATTTAGAAAATAAAATCAAAGTAAACTATCGAAAACAAATTAAAGCAGGCAATAAAAAATGATTAATGTGTCAAATATAAGTTAAGGTCTGGTTATAGGGTCAATCTCGGCCTAAACATGATCAAGCATATTCCATCATCCTAACATCTTTAAAACTCTCTTTGGACTATCGATCTGAGTTTTTCCTTAAGTTTTGTTTAATCAAGATATGATTATTAATTAAACCTAACTACTACATAACCTAGGATACAATCTCTAGATTTAATTTGGCAGCTGCATTACGAAATAGAAAACGATCAATATAAGCAGTAACCTCACACGTTCAGGTTTTCTAAACTAAAATATGTTGTTCCTAACAACACGGGATCATTAGACGCTACTCACAAACATCAAAAGTAACGATTATAGATTACATTCAATGTTTTAGCAATAGATTCGAAATAGAACAATCCAAATAACGTACTAAGATCATTCATCCCAAAACTCGATCAAATTAACACCAACAACATAACAATCCTAAAAGAAATTACAACCTTAAAATGATAAAAATAACTTAACTGTGACTTGGCGTATATTCCCGTTGAACCAGGGTTGGGAAGCTAGCATTACATCTCCATTTTTATGCTCTATGAATCAACCTTTGTAGCATCCATTGGTGTTAAAAATTGAAGAGAGAATGGAGTAGAATAGTTATTGTTCAAGCTGCAGCTGTCTCAGTTATTCTCCTTGAAATTGCAAGAGAAAATGTTGAAGAAGCTATTATCCACGCTCTTCTCTTTTGCTCTAGCCAACCTTCATGCATGCATATTGGATAACTGAAGAATACCAAATGAAGAAGCTCTTGGTTCATGTAACACCTGAATACCCCTTGAGAGGATATACAGATGTCTTACAAAGCATATCTAAATCATACCAAAGCATTCCAAAACTTCCTGAAAAGAAACTAATACAAACATACAATACATTTCATTATAGGTTGAGTTAATAAACAAAATATATCATACACATTGTACTTTTCAAAATACATGCCTTAACTTCTAAATCCATCCTGAATTAAGGTTATTACAAACCATTAGACAGAAATACAAAACATCTTATCATATTGAGTACAACTCAATAACAAACTAAACATTTTTCAAAACAAAACTCATCTTTCTTTGACCACTATGGTTGTCTTTGTCCCCATCTTAAAGATTCTTATCAAAACCTACACGGAGGCAAAACCACCGTACTAAGCATAAAGCTTAGTAGGGAATAACTAAACAAGATATAAAATGATGACTATTTTTAACAGTGATCTAGCATTCATATGTCTGAATCAGATTATATCATAAGCAATCTTTAATTATTCAAATTAAAGAGTAATCAGACCATTAAAAAAATCAGAATAGAGTATTCTTGCATCAAAGCAAATCATATAAGTATCAGAACATAATATTGTTACTTCAGAACATGACTTAAAAGTCTCAGAACAGGATGTAATTGTGTCAGAACAGAATATAACCTGTAACAAATCAAGGCAAAACTTATATCAGATCAAAACTTACCTTATTTTAGAACTAAACATATATCAGAACATAAAACATATTAGCTTGCTAGTCCTTTTTTTTATAGAAGTGGGTAAGGGGAATAGAATAGGGGATACCAATAATTGGTATCAACGGAAACAGAAGAAACTTAAGTCTGAATCAAAAGACATTGTAGTATCTAAGAGCAGGGGACATCGTAGTATCAAAGAACAGAAGAATCGAAGCGTCTAAGAACAACAGCAGCTGTAGACCCTTCCAGGTATGCCTATTTGCCCACGGTTAAGACCTGACAGTTTTAAAACAAAATGTTTCAGATTTCAGAATCATATGTAAAAGATGTAGTGCATAACACATGATTTTATTCCGTCCTGCCAAATTGAACATGTTCATTCACATTTGATCAAAGTTAACATGCCTTATAAACATAAACATTTACGATAATGCACCAATGAATACATTAAGTAATTACACTTTATATGTATTCATACAAGTTCCCCATTCACTAACATTCGTAACTAACACATTGCTTATATCCTTTAGATCACATTTGTTTCCATAAGAACACATTTATCCTTTGAACAAATCATATATTCCCACATTAGAAACTTTGATATCAAACAACATCTTCTTTAAGTTATTACCTCAGTTAACAACTAAAAACTTATTCAACCTTTAATCAATTAATCGAACATCAAACTAGGTTCATTTCCAACCTTAATTAAGTTCAAATACACCATTATAAAGTATCTTACCCTTATGTGGCTCAACAATTGCACAAAATAGAAATTTTCACGTCATAACCTTGCCCACGATCATGGGATACCTTCCCATGATTAAGACAGAAGCTAATTCATCTACCCACGACTGTGGGATAAGTGCCACAATCGTGAACTACCCACTTTCTTGCGATTTTCCAAGTTTAAACTCCTTCATTCCAAAACCCAAACACCTTCATCAAATTCCATTCATTTCACCTCAATTATACCTTAATTATGTTTCAATTCCTTATCCAATTCATGTCCAAATCCAATTAAAAAATATTCATTAGGAGCTCACAAATTATAGTCTTTCATGCATCAAAACCCAAATAGAATTTGCCATAAAAGCTCACTTTTCCAGCACTCATTTATCATCATTATAACATATGTTCCATACCAATTCAATCATCATATAACTTGTATTAATACATGCTATCAAGTTTAGAATTTCCTTAGCTACTTAACTTCAAATTCTAACTCCAAAGAACAAGCCAACTAGCCTTCCAAGCAATAAACACAACTCCAAAATCCAAGTGAAACTGGGATGATCTTTACACTAAGAAGATAGTAGCACAAAAGATGACAAGGTCTAACTTCCTTGATGCAAAATCTTGATGTAGTAATCAAGCACAACATAAGCCAAATACGCAAGAATGAAAGAGCATGGTGTTTTGGTGGTGAATGAACAAGGAGAAGAAGAATAACCAGTAAAAACACTTTTTCCTTAGCTGGATTCATTCGATGCTAGGTATCACTCTCATAACATGGCATTTGTCTCTATTGTATGCATCCCATTTGTCCATTCCTCAAGCTGCCAAATGTCACAATCCTGTCAAGCCACTTGCCATTTAATCAATGCTGTGAAATGGCATTCAATTATACTGTCATTTATCCCTTATTTACTTATGCCAAATGTCATTAAATGTATAGACTCAGTCACCCTAATTTTCATGTACCAACTTTTCTTGCCACTTGACAATTTTTCTAGTCTAAATATACATTTTAATGCATCAATTTTCTAATGATAACAATTAATTTCAAGTTACTAATCATGGTTTGATGGACCAAATATTCAAGACATATGCAATTTTTAATCATATCACACACACCTTTATAGACATTTAATATTTCTACTATGGTGTAATCTGGGGCCTCACGGTGTTGCTACCTCTACACCTACTCACGTCTTGCTTCAGCTCACCTTCGATTCTCACTTTAACCAGCCCTCATACTCCTCATTCTATTCTCCAAAATGCAGCATCCAACACACAATTTGTAACATATCGCTCTCATAGAGCATATACCCCACATACCATAGTATATCAAAGTACATACCCTATGAGAGTGACACGTTAGAGCAAACACATTATCTTATTTATGGCATCACATATATCATAAGATCTTCAAAAGATCAAGCATTCTCATTTCATTCACAAACATAACATTCATTGTGTCATTACAATTTATAACTCATG
>JANZLD010000237.1:16173727-16184952 GCA_026413575.1 Erythroxylum carthagenense | reverse complement strand
AATTTTCCTTATTTGTGATTAGCATATGTGTTCGGTTGTGGGTCATCTACGCTGGATGGGTCCGAATGTTGGGCCTCAGAGACGGGGTCCAACATAATAACTACATAGATTGGACATCTAACAAGCTTTATATTGAATCTAGCTTTAGTGATAATACAATTTTAAATGTTTGAAAAGAATTATTAAACTTTGAAAATTTTGAACATGGATTGTCCATTACATTTGGAATATCATCATTGTAAATATAAATTTCATTTGATGTTAGTTTATTTTATAACTTTTTATTATTGGAATCCAACCGTGATCGAATCATAAGCACAATGGAAACAAAAATTTTACAGATTTTGAGTGGATCCTGATAATTGAATACACTTGAATAAAACATAAAACGATTTAGAAATCGTATCTTGTTCACTTTTCTGTTGAAAAATCTTTGAAACGTTTTTCGATTGATCAATCACAAGTTGTTTAAGTGTCCAGCCTCTGATGATATCCATTGAGCAATTCTCAAACTGATTTGAGAGGAAGAAGATAAAAGAAAATGCTAGCTTACAAAAAGCTCTTCCCGTTAAATGAAAAAATTATAAGAGTCTTTTATTAAAATTAAATATCTTTAATTATAATTTAAATCAAATTATAATTAATTTAATTTAATTTTAATAAAATCAAATATCTCATATTTGATCCCCAAAGTTTCTCAAACTTTATAATTAAGTCCAACTNNNNAAATTGATTTTTCTTTCACAAATTGCTCTTTGATGTGTGACTCATTAGGTTCCTAATAAATTGACAATGATTATAAATTATAATTCTAATTCACAATTAGAATTAGAATTAGAATTAAATAAATTAAAACTACTTTTAATTTATCTTTAATTCTCCAATAAAATAATTCATAATCATAAATAATGATTGACGTCTAGTAACATATCATAATTACCCAAACATCAAGAATGTCAAAGTGATTAACTTAACCTATCCATGCATGGCTATAATGTATAATTTAATCCTTTTGTCATTCATTATTCTAATTGGATATAGTGTCTACTTTTATCATCCATTCATGCTCGTTCTTACTAATTAAGAACAATAGAATATTCTCTCTAATTACTTTAGAGTGACGAATGCTATATTGACTTACTCAACTATCTATATATGATTCATATTGTATGCAATTACTCCCACCTAAATTATCCTAGGATGATTCCTATGTAGCATCAAAGCACAGTAATTCCCACATTAGATCTCAAGTCTAATGATCAATTATACAACCAACATTACGAGATAATCAATAAACATATAAGTAATATTCCATCCATAATTCTCATAATCTGGTCAGTTCAGTGACTTATTCTCTAATAATCACCCACACATTAGTTTAAGTATCTCTATACTTTAATTTATGAGATCAATTACTTTCTTTAAAAGAAAGAAACATAATGTGTGCTAGTTTTATAATATCCAGTCTTAATGAAACTACAACTAAGAACATTTAGGAATATTACATAAGTGTAAATTGAATCTCTTAATTATGTTTTCAAAATAATTTCAATTACATAGTAATTATTCCAAGGATTTTATCTTTAGTATTAAAAAATAAAATATTAATTACATTAATACATAAAGATAAATAAAGCCTTTTCATTAACTCAGATATTGTCATACATTAATTTGCATCCAATTGATTAGCTGCAAGAGCATAAACTAACAATTTCCCACTTGCACTAAAGCCAATCCCCTATGAATCTAAGACTATATCCATCTCGATCATGTCTCTTTTGAGATAATGGCTTAGTAAGAGGATCTATTAGATTCTCTACAGTGAGAACTCACTCCAATGTTATGTCTTTCCATTTTGCTGTCTCCCTGATCAAATGAAACTTCCTGAGTACATATTTGGATCATTGATGAGACCTGGGTTCCTTTGCTTGCATAATAGCACCGCTGCTTTCATAATACAATACTATGGGATCAACAATGCTAGGAACCACTCCAAGTTCAATGATGAACTTCTTGATCCAAACTGCTTCCTTTGCCGCCTCTGACGCTGAAATGTATTCCGCTTCAGTTGTTAAATCTGTGATAGTTGGTTGTTTGGAACTCTTCCAACTAACCATACTACTATAAAAAGTAAAAATATACCTTGACCATGATCTACTATCATCTTGATCAAACTAGAAACTAAAATCTAAATGATCCTGAACTCTCAGCTTAGTTCCTCCATAGATCAGAAAAATATCTTTAGTCCTTCTTAAGTACTTCAAGATGTTTTTCACAGCTATCCAGTGAACCTCAGCGGGATTAGCTTGATATCTGCTTGTTATGCTCAAAGAATAAGCAACATCTGGTCTAGTACATAGAATCGTATACATGATTATTCCAATTCCCGAAGCATAGGGAATACAATCTATTTAATCTCTCTCCTGTTATGTCTTTAGACACATACTCTATGAGAAAGCAATCCCATGCGATATGCGTAAGAATTCCCTCTTGGAATTCTCCATGCTAAACGTCTTTACCACTTTATCTATATATGTGGATTGAGATAATCCAAGCAACCTTTTTGGTCTATCTCGATATATCTTTATACCTTATATATAAGATGCTTCTCCCATATCCTTTATAGAAAAGTTCTTAGAAAACCATATCTTAACATACTGGAACGTTAAATATCATTTCTAATAAGTAATATTTCATCCATATAAAGCACTAAGAAAACAACTGCACTCCCACCAACCTTCTTGTAAACATAAGGTTCATCCACATGTTTTATAAAATCAAACTCTTTGATTGTTTCATCAAAATTGATGTTCTAATTCTGTGACACTTGCTTAAGTCCATAAATGGACCTTTACAACTTGCATACTTGATCAGGAAATTCTTTGGATTCAAAACCCTCAGGTTGTGTCATATACACATCCTCTAGCAAATTTCCATTAAGAAATACTATTTTGATATCCAATTGCGAAATTTCATAATCATGGTATGTAACATCCCGTTCTCATATTAAGAGTTAGAACCCAAAAATATGGTACATGTGAGATCAATGAGAGATTAAGAAAATGTATTTTCATGCTCATGTATATTGTAAGCATACACGCATATAAATTTGAATTTTTGCACACATTAAAATGACTGTATATGCATTCACTGCATTCCAGGTATGATTAACTTGTATGTGAAAAGTGAATTAATTAAGAATTGTGTTTTATGTGTACTAAAAATTTAATTGGAAAGTGTGTTTAATGATTTTGAATTTCTGGTAAATTATAGGAATAAATTTCAAAAATGTTGAATATTACTAGACTTGAAAAAATGTCACTTGGCAAGTAAATTTATAGAAGGAAATAGAAATAAGAAACAATGTTATTAGAGAATGGTTAAAAAATGATTTTAGAAATTATTGAGAAAATGACTTTGAAAATTTGGAGATGATTTTAGAATTTGTGAGAAAATGATATTGAAAATTGGGAGAGACTTAGAGTAAGATTTAGAGATAATTGAACTAATTAAATGAGAAACTAGTTAAAGTCTTAGGAATTGGACAAGTGTCCAAATCCAAAGCCCGTGTTTCTTTTAACTCTGAAAGATAAAGACATTGTTTTGTCTTGTCTTAAGATATCTTCTTGGTGGCTTTCTTCTTGAAGCTTCTTCTTCTTATTAGAATTTTTGATTCACCAAACCTTCATTAAAGAAAACCTTGTTTTCCTCTACCTATTGTTACTCCCACTTTATTATTTCTTTCTTCTACCCCAAGAAAAACCGAACCCCCTGTCAACCTTTAAGATGATGTATGTGGGTGCATGAGAGTTAGGGCTTCTTTAGATCTTGAAGAACTTGGAGTTTTATCAAGTAAGTATTATGTAAATCCTTATGAGTGGTAGAAATATGAATCAAATTTAGTGATATATTTGTCATTACAAGATCATGAGAAAATGGTTATTTTATGAACACCGTAGGTTTAAGATGAAAACACGGATTTGCGATTTTTATGTATTTGATTATTAATATGTGTTTTAAAATAATTTTTTATTTGGAAGATCAATAAAAATAGGAATAAAATGAGTGCAGAAATTTTTGGAGAAGGGTTGATGTGTGTGTGTGTGTGTGTGTGTGTGCTCTGTTTTCTTCACTGTGTATACTTGAGCATTTTGAGTGTTTTTAGCGATAATTAAAAATGAATTTAGAGTAAAGAGATAGTTGTAAGATGATGTTCTGATATAGGAAAGTGAATTAAAATGAAAGCTTGAGAATAAAAATGGAAAATGTACATAAGATGAAAGTGCAAAAAAAATGAGAGTGAAGAAAACGCAGAAATGAAGAAGATGCGTGAATATGTGATGTTGATTCTTGTTTTTTGGTTTGTTTTTCAATGTGTTGGGTTGAATGAAGTCGAAAATGGAGGCTGAAATAAGTTAGAAGAGATAGACTAAGCAAAAGAGATGAACTAAGATGAAAATGACGATGAAGAGTGCTGGAACATGTGCAGATGCAATGTCTTTATTGAACATGCATCTGTATTTTAGCCATATATTGATCTGTTGACATCCAAATAGGATGATTTTAAGATTATATTAAACTAAAGACGTATGGCTATATTTTTCATAAAGAAATTGAAATTGAATTCTTCTTTAAGAGTTTCAAAATTTAGCTCGAAGTTGAGTTTGTGGAATCTATCATGGTTTGGAACAATTTGTAGTATTTTTAGCATAACTTGCATAATATTGAACAAAATTGCATTAAATTAGTTTCATTAGAAACTTAAGATATAAAGGAACAATTTTGTAGAAGAGTGTTTTGCCTAAATCCTTCATTTTCCTTGTCAACATTTCCATGAAAGATTGACCCGAAGATCTGTTTTGAAAAGAAGAGACTCTGCAATACGTGAATTTGGAGAAGAAAAGAGAAGCACGATCGTGACTTTTTAGAGAAGTCTGGAAAAGCACAATCGTGCAGAAGCATGATCGTGACTTTTTTTAGTCAACCTGAATCTCACGATCGTGCTTATGCATGATCGTGACGTTGAATGCTTACTGAAGTGGACTGATGTGAACACCCTTCACTCTTTCGGTCATAACTTCTTCTCCTGACCTCCAAATGATATGGGACTTAAAGCATTGGACTATTAACACATTTATCTTTACCTAAACAGAAAATTATAGCCATATTAGATCATTTGCAAGAGATTGATTGATTTAATTGGGATGAAAATGACGAACAATCCTAGAACTTCATGACTGGAGCATTATCACTGAACATGCTTCGGTATTTTAGGCATAACGTGTTATGTAGTTATCCAAATGGAATGCTTCTTGATTTAAATTCAAATGGAGACATAGAGCTACAATTTTTATGAGGAAATCAAAATCCAATTCTATCCCTAGAGCTCCAAATTCTGACTTGAATGTTGGTACAGAATACTGTTATAGTTAAAGAATGGTCCAAATTATTTGGCAAATAACTTTTGGAATATTGAACTAAATCAAATGATCTTAGTGTCATTAGAAACTTAAGACAATGGGAAATATTTTTCTAGAAGAAATTTTTACCAAATTACTTCATTTGCATTATCTAATTGTTCATGAAAAATAGACCCAAAGGTTTGGAATTTTGGAGAATTTATAAGAAAGAATGAGAGTTTGGATATTGTATGATCATATAATGTTAGAATAACAACAATGAATGAATTGTTGATATTAAAGTGCCAAAGACATGTGTATAATGGAGATGAAGGGGTTCATATGATTGTAGTTGTGATTCAATGGAAATGAGTAATGAGTACCAAGTTAAAGTTAAAGTTAAAGTGAACGAGAATTTGATTTTATGAGAGCAAATAATGTTAAAAATGAAATGACGAGTAATTGAGTTATAAAATGAGAATGTGGATAAGATGTGAAATTTGGTAATATACCTGGGATTGTCAAGAACATACATTGTACATAGTTCGTATCCACATTTGTGCATAAATAAATGCTTATAATTGTGCAAAGTTATTAATGTGTGTGTGCAATGTATATATTGCATAATTTTGATGTGCAGGATAAACGTCCGCGTTAAGACGTTTACAAATCTTGAAAGTAATTGCTAATCTGGAGTGAACTGTGAGTCGACCTAGATGGTCTTACTTACTATCTATTTTGTTTAAATTTTGTATTGTATTACTAATGAATATGATTGTGATTATACTGATTTCCAGACGTTGAAGGTTGAGACTTTTGATGCTTGAATGTGAATGTGATATTGAAGTGATACTTAAATATGAATTGGACGAAATATGTGATTCCTCAACTTGATTGTTAAATGCCAGACTAAGTTTCGAAGAGAAATGTGAATATGCATATAAATGAAAAAAAAGTGATTCTCAACTTTAATGTTGAATGTCGGCCTAAGGTCTGATGACATGTGTAAAGTGAAATAAAGTAATTGATAAAAATATGTGAATGTGATGCATTTCATTTCATAAATGCATGAAAGATAAAGGCTGTTGTAACTAGAGTAGCCACCAAAAAAGAGGTTAAAGCTCAGAATGTGAAAAGGAGCTTAAAGCTCATATTATGAAAAAGAGCTTAAAGCTCTGTATAAGAGCCAAAGGCTCACTACATAAAATAAGCTTGGTATCTCTAACAGATATGGGACAGTTATTAATGAGCCTGGTATCCATAATGGATAAGGACAGTTATAAACGCTCAATCACAACAATAACAAATTGAAAGTGAGTCTCATAAGCACTACATATGCATTTGATGTGTATGATTTGAATAGTTTGATTGATTTTTTAAATATTAGATATGTTTCAAGTGAATGCGAAATATATATGACTCAATATGATTATTAATGAAATTATGCGAATTATGTGAATATGTGAATTGTATGTGTTATGCGATGGAGTGAGCCATCGAAGATGGTCACTCACTGAGTTCACAAAACTCACCCAAAATTTGCAATATTTTTTAGGCTCAGACAAGTTACCCCATTGGGCAAACGAGATTATAGCCACTGCATTCAAGTAAGAGGTAGAGGTCGGGATCAATTTGCTTCTGCATTTGTATTTTCTTATATTTGTGTAAATTTTTATATTCCGCAATTTCTGTAGAATGTGTATTCAAATATTTCTGTGTGTAATAACTGGTGAAAATTGAAAATGCTTTGTAAAAGGATTGATCAAAGTGTAATGATAATTGTGATTTCAACTTTTATCAAATAAAACAATGAATCCGACTTGGTTACTACGTTCTGCATATGCGTATGATAAATGTGGAAAAAATTGTACTAAGTTTCAATGAGTTTTGAATGTTCTAGCATGCCACTTTTGCAGGATTCGCGCTTGGATATCACTCAGGATGTCGGGCACGTGTCTTACGAGAGTGGGGTGCTACAATTTTGTATCAGAGCCCAAAATTAGTATCTTACATGGGCGTTTGTGAAATATATGTCAAGTTACATGCATTTTAGTCATGTCATAGCAAATAGCGGCAACCGATCCCTAGTCTGAGTTGCATTTATATGAGTTACATGCATGACCATTCCTTAAGAGTTTGAGCTATTAGAAGCATTGAGAAGAATGATTATCTATCAGAATGTGAGGAAATGAAAGTTTATGGACATTTAGAAATGAGAAATAGTATCTGGTTCTGTATGATAGATAAAGGTTCCCTACATTTGTATATGTGGTTGTATCATTGAACATGACATCCATATTGTACTGTGATGGTATACCCTTGAATGTGATATAGATGTGAATATATATATTGTCGTAGATTGACTGAGAAAAATAGGGATATAAGTAGAAATGATGAGATTAAAGTGTACAAGTAGAATATAATGAAAACAAAAATTGTTATGATCTTAAGAAGATGAATTAGCAACCAAAGTGGTTGTTTGATGAATGTGACAAGAGTTACGATTCACCATAAGAATATATTAATGGAAATTGAGATCAGAATGTATTGATGATTATACATCTATAATTTTGAATTGATTGAGGATATACATCTGGGAGATGAAATAAATGACAATAGGAAGATGAGACAGAAGATGAGATAAAGAAAAAGATGATGAATCAAAGGAGAAGAGTTAATGTACCCAATATAGTAGTTGAATTATTATAACATGATGTAACATTAGAAGAGGTAAATTCTGGAAAATTGAGTTAAAGTTGATGTTAACATATATCAATGCGAGGAAACCCCGATCATGTCAAGGATAAAGAGAGAAATATTATCTAGGATCATTGAGTTTTGATGAATAAAACATTATGACCGTGTACGAAATGATAGAAATTGATCTTCTTGAAGTACTAAGAATGATCGATAAGTGATGATAAAGACAGTTGATTGATAAGGACTATATGAACAATATCGATGATGGTAGCAAGAAATCTTCTGTCAAAGAACAATTTCCCTGAATTAGGTTAAGTTGATCAGATGATTCAATTTAAGAATGATTAATGAAGAAACAAATCAGAAATAAATATGTAATAAATCAAAAGTAAATATTGTAGTCATATCCCTAGCGGAGACTTAGGCATAAGAGGTAGAATATGCTACTGAGAATGTATACATTTTGTTTGATGTAAAGTATCCAACTATGTGATTGGATTATTGAATTTGAGGAGACATTAATTGCTAATATGAGGAGAATATAGGTCTACTTTATATTCTATGTAAATACGTTCGGGAGATACAAATTTGATTTAATGAATGTGTTACAAATATAAGAAGTTAAAATTGCAAATAAATTGAAACTTGTGGAGAAACTAGTAAGAATGAAAAGATGTTAGAATAATTCAATGTAAAATTAGAAGAAATAGAATGAATTGAGAAAATCATTTGATAAGAAGAAGCCAATTGAGAAAATAAAAAATAATATGAAATAATACTACCTTATTGAGGAATTAGATACTTAAATAATTAAGAGAACAAATCATAGGCACAAGAAAATTTAGGTTATATTTGTTGGAGTTAACAATGCACCCGACAGTATTATGGTATTGAAGATTAAAGTGATCTAAGTAAAATTGTATTAATTAGCAACTATGATCATAGATGGTATTTTGAGTGTATTCAAAAAGTAAAGATAAGATTTTGAATACTCGAGGAAATCTTAAATATCATATTTTAAATACTCGAGGAAATCTTAAATATCATGAAGGTAGAAATAGTTATATACCAAGTTCCATAAAAGTGAATCTTAACTTAATCAAATAAATTGTCAGTGGTATAGTATTTGAACATGGCACATTGGGAGACTCAAAGAAGATAGAGGTGATGATAAAGTGAGAAACTACAAGGAATATATGTGAGATTTGGAGTTCTTTAGAACTAGCTGAATGTTGGATACTACCATAGACTATTAAGGAAGTTTTTACTGATCTTAATCTTTTGAAGAAAATGTCTTAGGGAAAACAAGTAAAATGTATGGACTAATAAATATAAAAAGAATCCTTAATGAATTATAACACCGACGTAACTATATCATTTGGTTCTGGAGATTATATCATATGTAATGAAGTTTCACATCAAAAATTAGGATGAAATCTAATGCAGTATAATCAGGTGATTTCTTATGCATGGAGATAGTTTAAGCCTTGTGAGCTAAATTTTGATACATGATTTAGAATTTTCTGCAATAGTAATTACATTGAGGAGCTTGGAAACATTATAAGTACAGTGAAACATTTTAGATTTTATACGGATTATTAAAGTAAGAGATAATTATTAGGTTTGAAAGAAATGAAAATGAAACTGAGACAATGGATAGAGTTACTAGAAGATTATGATGTACAAATGAGTATTTCCCAGTAAAGCCAAGTTATAATATGATGTACTGAACAGAAAATTCAATAGCAGTGTATCACAAATTTAGATATTGAGGTTACTGATCTAGTGCCATAAAAAGCATAAGATGTGAGTTAAATTTTGGACAATTCAAAGTACTATTAGCTATTGAAATTTAAGATCAGTTTTACATGAAAGAAATAACAAAGACCAAAAACTTAGGATTCAGGATTGTGAATCTTATAGAGGAATTGAAAATGAATTTGAATTTTTAAGTTTGAATAGGAAGAATGATATTTTGTGATTGAAATAAGAAGAATGTGTGCTCAATAAAGATGATTGAGCAAACATCCTAACAGGAATACACCAAAATAGCATTTAGCTGCTAAGGATGTAGAAACAAGTGACTGAATGTTTGAATTACCAACAGTCCTAACTGTTGGAGATATGCTTAAAGCTTATATGTTTAGAGTTCATAGGAACATGAGATCAATGTATAGTTCTAATTGACATCAGGAATAATAATCATTATCATAGTGCTATCACTAGAATACTGTATGAGGCATTATACGACAGAAAAAGTTGTTTGCCCTTACATTGAAATTAAAAGGGCCTAGAAATGGTTAAAGGCTAGAATAAATTCAAGATACTGTAGTGTGTGAAATGAATTTGTGATAGAAATTAAGTGGCTTATGAAAGATGAATGAATTTGACAGATCAACATCGAGGTTATAGAATATAGTCAAATAGACATAAGAGTGGAGTGTATTAACATTCAAGAGATGGGAATTATTAAAGGAAAGATGAATTGTTTCTAAGAGTACCACCTTGGTAATTTGTGCTCAAATAAGGAAAAAGGATAAACTAAGCTCGAACTGTATTGGTCCACATGAAGTTATTGAGAACACAGGACCAGTAAATTATGAGATGTATTATCAATAAAGATCTCTCAAATTCATAATGAGTGATATGAGAGTATGCTAAGAAATTTAATATGATCTAACAAAGATGTATTGTCGGCACATGAAGTGAAAAATTGTAAGTAATCTGAAACACAATGAGAAACCAATTAAGAAAGTGAATATCTAAATAAGTGATTGAAAGACCGAGTGATTCTATTGACTATAGTCAAATGGTGGAAAATATTCGAGTGATGACAGTTAAATGGGAAAATGAGAGACATATGAGGAAACATGCCCCTAACTTTTTGATCAATCAGATAAAAATTTCAAGGACGAAATTTATTAAAAAGGGACAAATGTAACATCTCGTTCCCATATTAAGAGTTAGAACTCAAAAATACAGTACATGTGAGATCAATGAGAGATTAAGAAAATTGGATTTTCATGCTCATGCATATTATTAGCATACATGCATGTGAATTTAAATTTTTGCATATACTAAAATGACTGTATATGCATTCATTGACATTCCGGATATAATTGACTT
>JANZLD010000237.1:16145068-16160013 GCA_026413575.1 Erythroxylum carthagenense | reverse complement strand
TTAATTTAGCTGTTTGATGAAAACGCTCCTCTATAGGAGCGTTTTCATTTTTGGCTGTTTGAAGACAAACAGCCATGAGATCAACTGCTCTCCAAATAGCTTTTATAGCTGTTTGAATAGTCAAACAGTTGAAGCATATCAATCAGCTGAAAAAATAGCTGATTGGTAGCTAACCAAACGACGCCATTGTCTTCTTATAAAAATAAGGAATTAATTAATCTTTTTATTTATTAATATTATTATATAATTTTAATTATAAAAACTATTATTAAACTAATTGATGTATTATTCTTTATCAATAAAATATGTTTTATTAATAAAATTTTGTCACATATTTAAAATTTATATATAAATAACATGATATTAATATGATAGATAAAAATTAATAATTTTATTTAAAAATTAATATTTTTTAAAAAATAAAATATATAAATAAAAAAGAGTTATTTATAAAATATAGATTATAAATAAAAATAAACGTTATTTTATTTTATTTTATTATATTAAAATACATAAATAACTTACTTTTCAGTTTTTACATAATGGAGGATGTTAATATGAAGTTTCGAAAAGTACAGTATGAGAGAGTTTAATGATGTAAAGCTGCCGTCTTTTACCCATTAATTTTTTTTTTTTTTTTTACCTAAGCATACTAGGAACTAGGAAGTTCCAATTACGAAAAGTTACTTTTAAATTATTCAAATTCAAATTAATTCCCGCTTAAATCAACTAATTCCTTTGGAAGATAAAATTCTAAGCTCAAATTTTAAATAGACGCATACACCCGCCCCTCAGGTTCTCTTTTACGGTTTTACCCATTAATTAACTCTCTTTCACTTCCTTTAAGTCCAGCACTCCAGCTAGTTATCCGAGGAATATTTTGAGATCACACACGACATCCTCAAACAACAAGGAAGCACTGCCAAGTGGGAAAGCATAGCTGGTAAGTATGAACTTGGTCGCCGTTTTGGTACTCTTTACGGTATCTCTGTCGTTTCTCACGACGGTGTGTCATGGCTTTGTGTCGCAACGTGCGGTGCTTCAACGCTTGTCGGGAAGCTACAAGTACTTGACTACCGACGAGCTCTGGTTCAATCAAACTCTCGATCACTACTCTCCATACGTAGCTTCCTTCTCCAACTTTCTCTCTGAAATGGGATTTTATAACTATTCTGTTTAAGGTTTGGTGATGTGAGTTATAAGGTTATGGTGCCTGCAGGATCATAGAAGGTTCGAGCAGAGGTATTATGAGTATCTTGACCACTTTAGAGCTCCTGATGGGCCTATCTTTCTGAAAATTTGTGGCGAATCTTCGTGCAACGGAATAGCCAATGATTACTTGAGTGTGAGTTTTATATTGGGTGTCAATTACTTGATAAATTCAGAGAGCATTTCTCTATGGTTAGTTTGATTAATGGAAGCAAAGTTTTACGAGTTTTCACATGTTGTTATTGTTGGCGTGCATTGTTTGATGAGCCCAAGGTTCCTAACTTATAAACTGCTTGTGCTTTTTGGGTTTGGTTTGCAGAAGATGGAAATTTTGGTTATTTATAATGGCTAGGAAACTCTCTGGTTAAACTTCGTTGGATCGTACAGGTTTTGGCAAAGAAGTTTGGAGCAGCTGTGGTTTCGCTTGAGCACCGTTACTATGGAAAGAGTGTACCATTCGATTCTTTAACAACTGAAAACTTGAGATATCTTTCATCCAAGCAGGCGTTGTTTGACTTGGCTGTTTTCCGACATCATTATCAGGCAAGTACTTATTTGATGGTTAAAAGCATTTCTTGTTTTCTATTTAGAAGATGATATTATTTGTAGTTACTAGTTAGCGTTAACGAGTGCGCTTCTCTGTAGGTATTTAGTCTTGAGAATATGTTTCTGTACTTGAAGCATATGTTTTTTTCTTCCCTTTTCTGCCTTCTTTTGAGTTGCAAGACAGAAAATAGACAGAAGAGAGAAAGGTCTGATCTTAGGGGGTTGAGTGAATTTTCTGGTTAACCCAAGAAAACACATTTACTCTTCAAAACAGAAATATGCCCTTGGAACAGGTTTACTTAGTTTCAAGTTAGAATTTTACCCCATTTGTTACAGTAGCTCTTTCATCCGTACAAAATTCAACGAATTTGCTTCTCCAACTCTATTGAGGAGCATAGGAACAGCCACTACTAGCCTCGTTCTTCATTTTGGTTGACAAAATTTTCTTTTTAGGAAATCCTAAACTACAAGCTCAACAGAACAAATGTTGAGAATCCGTGGTTCTTCTTCGGTGTCTCATATGCTGGAGCTCTAAGCGCGTGGTTTCGTCTTAAATTTCCACATTTAACATGCGGAAGCCTTGCAAGTTCTGCTGTTGTTCTTGCTGTTTACAATTTCACTGACTTTGATAGGCAGGTAATGAGGTAAAGAATTTGATATATATCTAATCTATGACCTTGTTCCTTTGGGTTGGATTACATGAAATATGTGCTTCTGCATCTTGAAGATTTTGTTATTGTTTTTGTTTTTGTTCTTGTTGTAAGATCATAATTATGCTATCCTCTTCCAGATTGGTGAGTCGGCTGGTCCTGAATGTAAAGCTGCACTGAAAGAAACTACTCATCTTGTTGAAGAACGTCTTGCATCAAATAAAAAAGCGGTAAAAACATTATTTGGATCTGATGAGGTAAAATTTCTCTCCTATCATTATTTTCTTGAATCAGAACAAATGAACCATACCCCAGAAAAGGGTTTATTTAACTCAGTTTGATCTGTACTTTTTCATCTGTTTTACAGCTTGAGATCGATGGAGATTTTCTCTATTTTCTGGCAGATGCAGCAGTTATGGCAGTATGTTTGGTTTCTTTCCATGGCTGTCACCTATCTACTTGAAGTTTTGAATTTATGAAATATTTATGCATATTTTGCAGTTTCAGTACGGAAATCCAGATGTGCTTTGCACCCCTCTGGTTCAAGCAAATAAGGCTGGAGAGGATCTGGTGGTAAGCTCCACTTTCTTTACCTTCTGCTCATCTTTCTGCATGGCTGCATATGTGTAATAAAACTACTATTTTTGGATCAAGTTCAAAGCAGTTTTGTTGACTGGGCACATCTTTGTCCCAGTCTCTAGCTTCCTTGGAAGTTGCTAGATATCCAGATAGCTAGAACCTCAAGTCAGATTGTGACTAACATTTCAATTTCTGAACATTGTACGGAAACTCCTGTTGGACATGTTGCATGCCTGATCCTTGTATAAATGATAATACTAGGCATCCAAATCCCAGCATCACATATTACCTAGGTCGCCACTTGCCTGAAATTGAAATATTGGGTTATAAATCTTATCAAGTTAGATGTTACAAGTGCTTTCATGGATAAACTATTTGTGAAGCATGATGATAACATTTTGTCAATTTTCAATTATGATATCTCATCCTTTTACTTATTTAATACACTTAAAATGATCACACATAAAAATTGCAGGATGCATATGCCAAATATGTAAAAGAGTATTATCTTGGAAGTGTTGGAGCCAAAGTTGAAACATATAACCAAAAACATTTGAAGGAAACTTCTATAACCGAAGATTCTTCAGATCGGTTATGGTGGTTCCAAGCATGTACTGAAGTTGCATATTTCCAAGTGGCGCCCTCCAATGATAGTATTCGCTCTTCAAAAATTGACACAAGGCATGTTTTTATTCTTTTATGTAGCTTCTTGCATTCTGTGCTTCTGTATCAAAGTAGTGCTTTGTCTCTGTTTTATTTTGTCCTTTTCTGCTTTGCCCATTCGAAAATCGTTGCTTGCATGTTGCAGATATCACTTGGACCTTTGTAAGAATGTTTTTGGAGAGGATATTCATCCTCAAGTTGACGTAACAAACGTATACTATGGGGCTACAAAAGTTGCAGGTCTGCGCATTAGTCTTTATTACTCTAGTGAATATAACCAAACTAATTGTGTTCGAACATAGTAGTTAAAAATATCTTCCATGTTCAACTTACAACTTATTTCCCTTTAGTTGTATTTCGAGTACAATTGCTCTGTCTCTTGCACTAACACATTCCTAAACTAGCAGCAGCCACTTTTGAATCAGCTTATCTGTTGTCATGTCATTATGCTAAATTGTAAAAAATTTTAGACGCATTAGAAAGAAGGAAGCATTAGTTAGGTGAACTGCATCAGAAGGATTTATGTGAAAAATATAAGCAAATAACTCGGGCAATGGGATTTATTAAGTATATTTCCAACGGTTATGTGCAATTATGTTTGCATTCTTGATATTGTTGCTTTTGTGAGTCACTATCAAATACCTGTTAGTGGCTGCAGCTTCAAAAGTTGTTTTCACAAACGGTTCTCAAGATCCCTGGCGTCATGCATCAAAAAAGATTTCAACCCCTGATAGTAAGTTCAAAAATTCCTTACTTAGAAAACCAAGCCAAAAGAAAATGAACAACAAGAGGACTATTTCTATATTTATATGGATTCCAACCTTTCCAACCTTGACTTTCTCTATTTACAGAGTGACTGTCTTTCAAATTTTTACAGTGCCTTCCTATCTAATCTCTTGTCATAATTGCGGCCATGGAACTGATCTGCGAGGATGTCCCCAATCTCCTCTTAACCTTGAAGGTATGCATGGTTGTTTGTGGTTATGTATAGTGAAAACAATTTGGATTAACATTAAAACTATATATGCATGACTGTTTTGGGCTTCTAGATTCTTTTTATCTTCAAATGACCTAATCAAGATCATGATCCTGTTCAACAAGCAGCCCTGATATAGAAACAATCTCTTACGAGTTTTTCTGTTAGATCTTAAAATCATCACTTTTTTCAAGTTTTCATTATACTTTTGTGAACTTGTCAATTTTCGCCTCAGGCAATGCCCAGAACTGTAGTTCCCCTGAAGCTGTTAAGAAAGTACGGCAGCAAATGATAAAACATATAGGCTTCTGGCTATCCAAGTGTCAGGCTGGTGGTAGGAGCTACAAGTGATTCTGTTTGATACCAGAAATGAAATAATAACCGATGTTGGTTTTATGTACTGCCTTCTCAATAGGTGCTTAGTTGCTCATCTTTGAAAGCAATTTCCCACGATGAGCTGTCATTCCTTGTAACCTTGGGACTAACCTGGACAGAAATGTATACGCAATTACATTAATATTTCGCAACAGCACTTCACTCGTGTTGCACAGCTTCTGCAAGGTTATCTATGTATATGATGTTGGTAAAAAGGAACTAGACCCGATTATTACATTTTTGCTCAACTCAAATCATTAAGATTATGTAAATGACTGATTTTATATTAGAAAATGTAATAGGCTATTGTCAATTTGTTACTTCTACAAGAACTCCTTACCCCGGTCACTATCTGTTCATATAATGTAAGGGTCCATATGAATTAATGTGAAATTCATTAATCACATCTCGGTAGTCTGCACCAATTACCTTTATGAGATCTGAAGGAATACGTAATGAACCTGTTGAAACTTCTGCTTTCCTACTTTCGCAAGACAGGGAGATGTGCAGTTCTTTTGCTTAACCTTAGGAACTAAAATCAATTTACATCGTACACTCTGCAGTGCAATGGCCAACGGGTGAGTTAACTAAATTTGGCAGTACAACAAAGAAATTTACCTTCATTCTAATTTGTGGCTCAACTTGTCATATCTTTATGAAACTAGAACGGTATTATAGATTCTTTAACTTGGTCAGGACCTTTAGTTTTGTGCTGATGTATTAGCCCTTCTCAGAGTTGTGACCTTATGTTCGGTACTCCATTTTACAGCCTTTTTTCTCTTGTTACTTTGGGCACAAAACTTGCATACTTGATTCCCTTTTCCCCCTACATTTTCACCTTCCAGCGAAGAGGCAGGTGTATATAGGTATGGAAAATATTTGGTTATAGATATATAAGAAAAATGAAGTCCGTTTCTAAGCCGAATGTATCAATTTATGTTCTGGTATTCCATCGACGAACTTCCAGGCACCAGTAACACCAAAAAGATGACATTTCCATTAGCATTACAAGATGTCCTAACCAGTTCATACATTTATGAACTAAACATTATGGACAACAAGTTTCCGACAGAAGGATCCTTCACCGCATCTAGACAGCCAGTACTCTTGTATTGACGTTAACATCCTAGTAAATGTAGCTCTTGACAAACATTAATTGCTTGGCTTCATCGCACTCTCCCTCGCCAGTGTATTTGCCTAGCTGAGCTAGAGAGTTGGCCTTAGCGCGAGCAAGCAAGGCTTCCTACGCCTCTTTCACATGAACTCTTCCTTCCCACTACATGAGGCAAGTGTTCTGAACGGCTCTTGCATATGAGAAAGATGCGTGGCCCGGGGTTCGGACTTTAGTTCAGAGTTACTTCAACTTGAGATTGCCCCCAGATAAAAACTTCCCGAAAGAAAAACATATTCACTACGTCTTCGGAAAATCTATGGATGATTGTTTACGGCAAATTGGCAATGCTTATTCAAGTGAGTTCTCATTCACTTGCCATAATTCCAGGAACAGCCGGTGGGTTCTATGGCATAATTGTTGGTGTATTTCTATAATCAATTGATTTGATGTAGATTTTGTGATATAATTAAAATTCATTTTTTATCTTACTAATTAACGTGAGATAAAATTCATAGAATAAATATATTTTATATAAATGAAATTATAATAAATCATAATTATGATATTCGTATTATATTTACGTATTATTCTTAATGATTACTTTACTAAGACTGAACATTAATAAAGAGGAAATAATTAATCTCTTAGATTAAAGTGCATAGATACTTAAATAAATATATAAATGCTTATTAAAAAATAAGTTTATTAAACATGCCTGAATATGAAGCTCTCCATTAGGATATTACATAAATAGTTTGAATTCTTTTCCTACTACGTGGATATCATTAGAAGCTAGTCACTTCAATAATTTGTAGTTGACAGTTTGAAAGGAAAAATTTTAGAGGAGTTTGATTCAAGTTCGCTTTAACTTTTATTTTTAATTTGTATTTTTAAAGTTATTTGATTAGCAAGATATGATCGAAAAACTATGAAAAAAATTTCTATTACACCAATGATTCAATGACAGTTGATTTTCAATTTTAATGAGTTTAAGGCTTACTTGATGGATCAATTAAGGTTTGTTTTTTGTTGATTGAAAGACGATGAATGCATTTTCAACTTGTTTAAATTCTTAAGTTTTTTGCCTTTAGAATTTGATGAAAATTCAACATGTCCATGGCCTTGGTTATTTATTCCTTAAAATCAATCTCTTGGCCCTCATATTTTTGTAGTTTATGGAGAAACATGTTTGGTTACCTTTGTTGTTAGTATTTATTTAGAAACCAATTGCATGCCTCCCCTAGCTTTTTATCTGTTGGAAACTTGGATTGACTTTTGCCTTTTATATTCATTCTTTCTAGAAATGTGAAAAACTTGTTGATGATTTTGGATCAATGTTTAGAGGTTTTAGAAAATCATACACTTGTCCCATAATTCAATATCTAGAAAAACTTGCTTTGATTATAAATTTTGTGAGTTTTTAGGTGTGTGAATTAGTGTTAGGAGATGCCAATGATGGAGCTTTATAGTAGTGATGTTAGCTGTGTTAGACATGATAATAATCTATATATATGTCTATTATAGAAAAATGAACATGCGGAATGTCATTACATACCTCCTATCATTGATGTTGAGAGATTTTAGACAAATATGAGAGGGCTCTTTTAAGCTTTTAGCAAATGCAAGAGATGGTGTATGCAGAAAAAAAAAATATTGCTAAGCCTAGGGACCCAATCTCCTTGTATTCCTTGTTGTCTTCTATCAAAACAACAGAAGGATATGACGATTCACAGTGGAAAGACATGAGGTTTCAAAATGAACAGACACGACCCATCAAAAAGAAAAATAATGGATAACAGTCTCCCACTTGAGTCGTAGATGTAATTTAAAAGTCATAAAACCTCTACTTAATTAAAGAAACCAAATGCACGAATCATGACGATAAGTCATCTAAATGTGAGTATTATCTTCCATGTATCACGATGCGTCTTATTTCTTATGCCACTTTAATTAAATGAATAAAGTGTTATGTTTATTCTAAGTCCATAATAGTTGTAATTCTCAAAATAAAAATGTGTACACCAGAATGAGAAAAACAACTAATTAATAAGAGTTTCGTGAAAGTACATACATAAATCACATAACGGAACCAAGTCCTATTCTAGTAACATAATACTTAAAATTCTTTGGTGGCATGCCTTTTGATAAAGGATCGGTAATCATTAATTCAGTGTAAATGTGTTAAATGATCACTTTATTCTCTTTGATGCGTTCCCTAATGGCCAAATATTTAATGTCGATGTGTTTACTTCGAATACCACTCTTGTTATTTTTGGCCAAGAAAACTATAGATGAATTGTCACATTATATTCTTAATGGCTTAGAAATAAAATCCACAATTCTAAGCCTAGATATAAAACTCTTTAACTATACACCATGTAATGTAGCCTCAAAATAAGAAACGAACTCAGCCTAGATGGTAGAAGTAGCAGTCAAAGTCTACTTTGAACTCCTTCAGGATATGGCTCCACTGCCAAACATAAATACATATCCAGATGTTGACTTTTGTGAATCAACACAACCAGCAAAGTTTTAATCTGAATAGCCAACTACTTCGAGATTATCAGTTCGTCTATACATAAGCATGTAATCTTTCGTCCCTTGAAGGTACCTCATCACCTTTTTTGCAGCTTTCCAGTGATCTATACCTAGGTTACTCTAATATCTTCCCAATATAACAACAAATGCAATGTCATGTCTTGTACAAACCTGAGCATACATTAGGCTTCCTACTACATAAGCATATGGAAATATTTACATTCGTTCCCTTTCAACCTCATTTTTTGAACACTGGTTCAAATTGAACCTATCATCCTTCACAATAGGTGTTATACTCGGTGAACAATCTTTCATCTGAAATCTTTCTAAGAACTTACTGATATATATTTCTTGGCATAGACCTAAAATGTATTGAGTCCCTATGAATCTTAATGCCAATGACATAAGGTGCTTCACCTATATCCTCATATCAAAATTCTTAGAAGGAATTGTTTCACCTCATATAGCAAACCTTTGTCATTTGTGGTGAGTAAAATATCATCCACATATAGAACAAGGAAATAAATTTTACTCCCACTAACTTTTAAATATATGCATTGATCCATGATATTTTCTGTAAAACCATATGAAGAGATGATATCATGGAATTTCAAATACCATTGAAGGGAGGCTTGTTTCAATCCATATAATTAGTAGATCTGTTCCGCCCAAAATGGGAATCCCAAAAATTTATACAATAAAATTTGATAGGTCGCTAGTATAGTACCCTATCTACAATGATGCTATTTATTGAAATTTTTTTACTAAAATAGGAAAATAATCTGAATCGCTTGAATGTGTAGAAAAAAGAAGTGTATATAAAAGAATTATGATTTTACGTATGGACAATTCCTCAATATCATGTTCATTCGCAACAAAATATTTTCTTTGTGCGGCGGTAATCCTGACATAAGAAGTCCAATAGGAGCAATACTTGAAATGGCAATCCATAAAAAATGCCGATATCTAGATCGGCTAAAATAGGGCGATATTTCTTAAGCTTACACAACAAATGCTCACCATCACTAGAGGAGTATCCTTCTAGTTGTTTGATATAAACTTCTTCCTCTAGGTCACCATTTAGGAATGTTGTTTTCACATCCATTTGATGTAGTTCCAGATCAAAATGGGCAACCAATGCTATAATCACTCATAAGGAATCCTTTTTAAATACAGGAGAAAAGGTTTCTATACAATCAATTCCTTCTTATTGATTAAATCATTTGGTAACAAGTCTAGCTTTATATCTTTCAACGTTGCCTAATGAGTCCTTTTTTGTCTTAAAGACCCATTTACATCCAATGACCTTTGCACCATTAGGCAAATTGACAAGATCCTAGACTTTGTTAGATATCATAAAGTTCATCTTATCTATCATAACATTGTACCACAATTGAGATTCATTGCAACTTATGGCTTGTAAAAACGTTTCAGGGTCATTTTCGACTCTAATATTATAGTCAACATCTTGCAAATACACAATGTAATCACTAGGTATTGTTGATCTCCTTTCTCTAGTTGATCTCTTATTATTGTATTAGTGTCCTCCTGAGGAGGAGCTTGTACAACTTGTTGCTCAATAACCTGTGGTGATTACTGAACAATCAATCAGATCTACTAGATTGTCATCAGCAGCTTATAGAACTTAAATGATTGGTTGTTCACCACCCATTTGACTTTTAGGGATGTCATGAATGACAATCAGTCTATTACTTAAAGTAGGAGTTTATATTTTACAATGATCCTTCTCAAGAACTAAGTCTCAAGATTGATCACTCTCACTAATCAAGTCATTCTCAAGAAACTTTGCATTTCTTGATTCCACAAACCTAGTACTATAAGATGGATAATAAAATCTATACCCTTTGGACCTTTCAGCATATCTAATGAAATACCCACTTATAGTCCTTGAATCCAGTTTCTTTTCTTGTGGAATATAAACTCTTACTTCAAAAGGGCATTCCTAAACGCATATATGTCGTAAACTCAATTTCCAACTTTTCTATAACTCAAATGGTGTTTTAAAAATAGCCTTGGTTGGAACGATTTAATATGCACATTGTCGTTTTAAAAGCTTTAATCTACAAGGATTTAGGAATTTTAGAGCTGCTAAGCATACTCCGCACCATGTCTAATAATGTTCGGTTTCTTCTTTTTGTTACATCATTTTGGTCCGGAGATCTAGGTATGGTGTATTGAGCTATTATACTATGCTCTTGAAGAAACTTCGTAAATGGACCAGGTGCTTGTCTACCCTCAGTGTATTAACCATAAAATTCTCCACCTCTATTTGATCTCACGATCTTTATTTGCTTACCACATTGTTTCTCTACTTCTATTTTAAATACCTTAAAGGCATTTAATGCTTCATTCTTGTTATGAAGCAAATAAAGATACATATATCGCGAGTAATCATCAATAAATGAGATAAAGTATTTCTGACCATACAAGTCCATTTATGGACTACAAATGTCTATATGTATGATCTCTAATATGTCTGAACTCCTCTTAGCACCTTTCTTTTTCATATTGGTCTGCTTTCCTTTTATGCAATCCACACAAACATCATAAATCAATAAAATTTGGAGTATTAAGTACTCCATCATTCACTAGTTTCTTTTTATTCTTTCAAAGGAAATATGTCCCAATATTCGGTGCCACAACATAGAGGATTGTTCATTCATAACAAATCTATTAATGCTAGCATTACTATAGACAGGCATTGTATTGTGAAAAACATTTTCTTGCAAATTAATTTAAAAAAGACCATCAATCATTGTATTGTTCCCAACAAGATTAGATTCACGATACAAACCAAATGATGCATTTGAAAAGTTAAAGGAATATCCTATAGGTACAAGTCTTGAAACTAAAATCAAATTTCTTGAGAAACTTGGAATATAAAATGTTCTTTCCAAATTCAAAACAAAACCAGAATTTAAAACAAATTTGCATGTCTCAATAGCTTCGACATGTGAACGCATCTTATTGCCTGAATATATGCATTGTTCATTGCCCAATGGCTTCCTGTGGTTTAGAAAATCCTATAAGGTATTGAAAATATGGGTTGTAGAACCAGAATTAATCCACCAAGTGTTATAAAAAACATCAACCATATTAGATTCATAACAAACAAGTGAGATTGAAATACCTTTCTTTATAAGCCAAGCCTTAAATTTGGCACAATCCTTCTTTAAGTGCCCTTTCTTTTTGTAGGAGTGACACTTGGGATTGAATTCCTTTTTGATCTTAGTACGGACCGGTATTTTACGCTTTCCTTTTTGTTTGGCTTACCCTCTATTCCTTCCTTCTGTTGCCATATGTGCACTTTCACTCAATTTCATTACTAACCTCCCTTCCTCTTGAGCACATATGGTTAGAAGTTCATTGATAGACCATTTATCCTTATGTGTGCTGTAAGAGGTTTTAAAGGGCCCATACGGTGATGAAAGAGAATTAAGTATGTATTGTACAAGGAAAGACTCGGACATTTCACCCTCAAGAGACCTCAGTTGAGCCGCACTGTCCCTCATTCACATAATGTGCTCACACACACCTCTAACCCTTGTGAGCTTCATTAATGATAACTTAGTCATTAAGGTGCTAGCTAGGGCCTTATCTGAAGACTCAAATTGTTCATCAATAGCCTTCAATAGATTCCTTACATGATCACACTCTCCAACAGAACCACAAATGCTAGGGTGAATTTTGATCTTTATGTATATCATGTTATTGCTAAGGCGATTAGATCGCTCCTAACGTTCATAAAGAGCAATTTCATCCTGAGTTCTAGTTTCAGTAGGCACAGGTAGTTTCGGATGGCATAATCAATATCCATACACCCTAATCGGAGGAGAATCTTCTCTTTCCATATTTTATAGTTATCATCATTCAATTCGGGGATATTACATTGAATATCAGAAAAATTCACAGGTTGAATAACTACACAAAATCCAAAATACATGCTTATATTACTAAATTTGTTGAAGCAAAGAAACATGTATCATGTTTTATCAATGTTAAAACATGCAATCATATTCATATATGAATCATATAACAATTAAATCTACCTGTGGGCTAATCTTTAATTAAAAGATTGATACATACTCTTTATCATGAAACTATCAAATTATATTCTTTTTCTTAATACCTGTAGGTAAATTAAGAAATAGACAATTTGTTGTTCTATCCTAATTAATCATACAAATATAATAAATCTTCCTGTAGGATAAAATTTGTTATATTTAAATATGATTAATTACAATTTGTGTCATTTTACTAGAAGTGATCCATAACACATAATATATATTTTTAATTAATCAAAGATGTTGTGGCTAATTTTCAATTAATTAAAATTATATTGATCACATGACACCTCATTTTATGCAAAACTATGAATAATAAAGGTTCTACATAACCCTTTACAATTTATTATAATGAATCAATATCATATATTTGCATAAAATAAATATATAGACATGAATTTCAATTCAAACAATGATTTAAATAATGTAATTTAATAAAATTGCACTAATTTATCAAAACTAAAATATTTATAACTTCTATATATAAATATAAAATAAATATGAATCATAATATATATACAATATATTTTCAGTGAAGCCCTACAAAATATAAGCTTTAATTTATGTACAAATTCATGTACAACATTTCCAGAGTTCACGGTTATCAAGACTCGTACAACAATAAAAGCAAATAGTGAACCCATGAAAAGCTTTGGGAGTTACAAAATTATATTAATGCCATATAACTACAGGTTAAAATAATGTCTACGAAAAAAAAGGTTTCTGCATCCTTTCCCGAATAATGGTCCACGTTAAAAAGTTTTGATATTGTCAAAAGTTTGCATGGAAAGGCATGAAACAATTAAAGCAAACACCAGTTAATGCTTATAACCGTGGGTCCTATGAAAAGAATGATTTGTTTAGACTTCACAGCAAATTCATGGTGTTTTGTGAACCAAAACAATAAGGATGATGGTAAAAAATACTGCTGACATTTCATCATCGTCATCTCCACCAAGATGAAATACCGCAAGTTACAGAATTTTTAAAAAGGCCCTATAACATGTGTAGCCTTATCTTTATTTGACAAAGAACTTTTTTAATAAACAAAAAGAAAATCTTTAGTCAAAAACTCGATAACAAGAAATCAAGTTTAAATGGAGACAAACCGTTGTTAATCAACTATCGCGTCTTGTTAATCAACTATCACATTTTCAAAGAAATCAAAGCGCAATCATAGAATTATGATTCTCATATTATCAATATGTGTAATAGAAAACACACCCAGTCACATATATAATTGCAGAAAATTAACTAAATCAAGACAGTGGTAAATTTTGCCCTAATGCCAACTGTTAGACATGATAATAATTTATATACATGTCTATTCTAGAAAAATGGAAATGCGTAATGTTATTACTTATCTCCTGCCATTGATGTTGAGAGATTTCAGACACATATGAGATGACTCTTCTAAGCTTTTAGCAAATGCAAGAGATAGTATATGCAACAAAAAAAAAAAGCTAAGCCAAGGGACCTAATTTTCTTGTATTCCTTGTTATCTTCCATCAAAACAACAGAAGGATATGACAATTCGCAGTGAAAGGATATGAGGTTTCAAAACGAACAGAGATGACCCATCAAAAAGGAAACTAATGGATAACAAGTTGCTAATGAATCTCCTATCGCCAGTGGCAAAGGCAAAAAATTGTCAAAAAAAAGTTAGATGCACACATAAAAGAAATGTTTTGCATTTCGTACCATACCAAGCAGTACGTATTGTACCGGTCAAAAAATGATGCTAAAAATATATATACCAATACCAGATGTTGGTACCAATCTGTACCCAACTATTTTGCTTGGTATTGGCCGGTACTGACGGTATTCAAAATACTAGCCGTATACTGGTTAGTATTGGAAATTTTAAAAAATATATGGGTTGATGTACAACAAGTAAAAAATAAAATAAAAGCTTCCCCTCACCACCACCCACATTGGCTCTCTCTAGTCTCGACTGTCCTCCTCTCACTTTTATTTAATACAATGAAATTTTAATTTTGCAAAAAAAAGTTTTATCGGATTTTAATTTTTAAAATAAATATTTTATTACTAATATAATTATATATTAATAAATTTTAAAAATAAATTATTTTAATTAAATATTTATATAATATTTGTTAACATATTATTAATAAAATTTAATTTATTTTTAAAATAAATAATTTAAAAATTATTATTTATAAACTAATATTTTTAACTATATTAGATCG
>JANZLD010000237.1:16127721-16143308 GCA_026413575.1 Erythroxylum carthagenense | reverse complement strand
CAAATATGATTATGCCTATGACCATGCAAACAACCATGTTTATGTTTATGCAGAAGAGATCTCTACAACCATGCCCACATCAATGCCCACAATCATGCCCATACCAATGCCTACATTAATCACGATATTTTGAATCAACGGGAAATGTTGGTAAACTGATTCAAAATATCTTAGATTTAGTTAGGATAAATATCTTTTATTTATGTTTGAATGAGTCTAAATTTAGTTGTTTTTGTTCCTAGTCTTTAGGTCATTATCTAGTCCATTATCTAATCCATAGGAAGATATTTTGTTGAGTTTGTTAAGTCTAAAGTGCCTATAAATAGCACTACTTTTATTAAATAAAGTCATCTCTCGCAATGTTTTGTTTCGTTCTCTGTTGTTCATCAATCTCCCTTTTATACCTTTTATAGTTGTTTTTTTTCCTCTGCTCAAAACCAACATAACTTATTCTTTCTCCATCATATCTAGTGAGAAGGTTTTTTCCTTCATTTTAATAAATAAATATTTTCAGCCCCTTTGCATCTTTAATCAGACATGCCATGTTCTCAAGATGCACTTAGAGACCTTTCTCAAGTAATTGACCAATATTGAGCAAATTTTGATAAACCTCTAAAATATATAGCACACGTAGCCTGCCCACGTACACAATAATGAATTGTGGCTTCAAAAGCAGTTTACGCTTTACAATATCCAGAACCTCAACAACTACAACTGGAAGAGGAAGATTAATGCAGGAAACAACAAACGCAACGCATAATCTTAAGTAATCAATGTTACATCTGTTCTCTAAACAACAGTAACCACCACTTCCATAAACTTTTTCCTACTAAAACATGAGGGCTCATTTCCAAAATTTTAATGCAGCAAACTATACATTCCAAGACATGTTGAAAGATTTGGTGAAGCTCTGGCCTACATAAATGCAAAAATCTCAAGATCTTAACAAATAAGCTCCAACTACTTGAGATAGGTAGATGAAACCCAAAGTAGTAGGTAGGTTAACAATGAAGTAGTCACTTCAAAACTTCTTGGCCCTTTAACCAATGGCAATGGCGGAATTATTGATACCATCAAAAAGGTCCCAAACAGCCATGAGAAAATAAAAGCTCCAACACTGCATCATACAAGGAAAATAGTTAGTTCCAGTATTTCGACAAAGCAATATAGATGGAAGTTTTTAATAAACCCTGAATTACTAATGAGAGTTTTTAGCAAAATTGATATATTACAATAGAGTAGCATGAAACTAAAAAACAGTTTCAGGGTTTTGATGTGACTGAATTGCTACATACCTATAAAGGAAAGCTCGGATTTTGTTTTTCAGTCGATCGTAGATGAAATATATGGTAGCCAACAAGGAAATCGCTACCTGAAGAGTTGGCCCTTCTTCCGTTGGAAATATAATAGTGAGAACTCCAAGTACTAGAAATGCCAGGGATGTTTTAACAGTGACAATTGAGGAGGGGGTTTGGAACCTGCTCGCAATAACCTGGACAAAACGAGACTGTTGTACTTCCCTCAATTTTTTCTTGATATCAATTTTTGGGTTCCTCCTCTCATAGAACTTCTGCATGATTATTTTATCATGGGCTGCCTCAATTGAATCCAAACTTGGCTTATGCCCGCTATATTGCTGAACAAGGAAGTTCCGTGCTGCTTGAATTTCATCTTCAGAAGCCTCCCTGCTTATTCCAAGTCGTTTGTAGGGGTCTCTTACATGGATTCTAGGAAAAACAACTGAACTTGGACAGACATGCATGAGAAAGATTCAAAGATTAATGGCGCTAGCTTTTGACAGTTTTCTGAAAATAAGCAACCTAGTAAACAAAGGACAAAAGGCTTATCACAAAGTCAATATAGGTAACTACTATTTGATTATTAACAACTTGTGGGCAAAAGCTGCTCTGCATGCCAAATATTACTCTTTGCAGATGAAAGTAGCAATTGTGTGCGAAGTGTCTGTGCATAATCAATTGCTAGCACGTTCCAACTATATGACAAGTGTGCAAGTTAACTGATCATTGAAATCATACAAGTGCCCTGCAAAGTCAACACCACTTTTCTCACAATATATTCAACCCAGAATCTCTTGAAGCATTAAGACGTTGAAATGACAGTTTCTACGCAGAACTTTCCAAATCAGAACTTATCACAATTACTAAGTATATTGAATCCTTGACCAGTTATCCCTAATTTGCTAACATTTATCATGATTCTCAAAAGTTAAAGAGTTGCTTCAACTCAAATCAAAGATGGAAGAACACTAGTTACAGAAATATAATCTCCTGTCAGACAAATAGAATGCATGAATCGCTTGCTATATCTTTTATCTGTCAAACAGATAACTAAAACCAACAAGAAAGTCTTCTCATATTCAAAAAGAGTTCACAGTTTGCAAAAGGAAAAAGTATTTGTGAGGAATCATACGATCTACTTGGAAAATCATTTTGAATCTTCCCCCCACCCCAAGAATAAAAAGAAAAGAAGAACAACAGTAGAAGATCTTTGTTGTTAGTCAGATATAGACCGTTAACAGGTCAACAAAGAGAATGGTTACCTGGTTTACTATTTGCCATATCTCCACCATATGAAGCATCCGTTGCACACTTGAGCGAGTAAGTCCGTTTTGCACTGCATCTTTGCACGGAATCAGTCCATTGGCTTTGTGTGATAGCAAAATAACAAAACAATCACTTTGTGAATGATCACCAAAACAAAATATAACAGCTTAAGGATGATTCAGAAGTACCTAGTTGTGTGTCGTAAATCAATCTTGATTTTCTGCTTCCCAACACCAGCGGAAGCTGGAATTCTCCTGCAAAGCGACCGGGGACCATGCAAAGGCAGCCGGAGATAGCACAGTGAGGGACAACCAGTAATTCCAAACATAATCATCTATAAACTGCAAATTCAAAAGCCATTGTTAAAAGTAAACTAGAAAACCATGATAAACTAGTACGAAGTTCACATTTAATAAGCAGACCTCCATAAATACAGGATTATGGAATCGCCTCATCTTTAGTAGCAGCTATACACTATGCTACAGCTATAGTTTCCTTAATTTCTGTTCTCCACATTACATAGTAAAGGGAAGAAATCAAATATTACATCTTCAAGAAAAGAAAATCCATCTTTACACTAAGCATAATCAGACACATTTAGATACTAATGCTGTCCAACTTGAAGATTCCCATTGTGCAACCCAATTTAAAGGTAGACATAAGAGCTAAATTACAGTACATCCACATCATAATCTCAAAAAGTTATGAACTTGCAAGAACTTTAGGAAAGAAAGAAAGGAAAAGGAGCAAAAGAAAAAGAGATAAAATCAATCCAATAACAAACTTGGAAATTTAAAGCATAGGAAGATGAAACCTCACCTGGTGAAAGTAGTGATATTACAAAAGTAATCTACTTGGCTTGGGCTGGGTGGCAGGTAGAAGCCGCTCTGAACCCTCCGCTTATTTGAAATGAGAACGAGAACTGAGACTTGTTCTTTTTTTTTAATTTGCTATTGTCGAAGATGAGCCGTTCACACTGGTAGGACCTCTATATCAGTCAATGTTTGCCGTGATAATAGATACATTAGATACGGACCCAATGCGATGTCGTTTCAATGAACCGGGGGTTCAAAAGGCTACTTCCGTTGCCGGGACTTGAACCCGGGTCTCTCGGGTGAGAGCCGAGTATCCTAACCAACTAGACTACAACGGACCTGCTGGCTTGGTGAATAAAAGTCATAAAAAACAAATCATTACCTTCAATTCTTGTGAATTTATCCATCTAAATCTTATATATATAAATAATATTACTAACTTAATTATATCAATCGAACTTATCTATCATTATTGGATAGATATTTTTTTAACATATATCAATCCGATCTATACATTAATTAGGAGAAAAAGTATTAAAAAATCAAATCAATTTATATACTTTTAATATTATTTTTTAATAAGTCAGTGTAAATTCTACCATATATGATATTTTTAAGTAATTTACTGAGAATATCAATTATATAGATAAAATTATTATTATTAGTACAAAGATACGTTAACGTTTTCATTTTAATATAAATAAATTTACATCATTTTCTTGAACAAAAATGGCTCTTAATGTTAACAAACACTAAGAAATATCTCTTAAACTGAGTAGAAACAGTTTTGTTCTACTTTTGTTCTGGTGGATCATTTTTTAACAAGCATGGGTGTTAAACTTGATTTTATTTTAAAATGAGGTAAAATATGCAATATAATTATAAACTCACATTCTCAAACTCGTTTTAAGATAAATTCCCGAAACCCACCAACCTCATTTCATTTCTTTACTAATTTTGGGGAAGTCATACAATGTTTTTTAATTTTTAGTATCTCGTATCACTTTGGTTCTTTGTAAGGATGCCTTATTCTCTAATATGTACCCATATACTTATGCCTTTACTCATTTAAGCTGGAAAACACGGAAATTACAGTATACATACAACATGCTGCACCTTTTAAGATTTTTTTAATTCAATACTCATTTTTTAAAAATTTTCAATTGAATAACCAATCTTTTAAAATCTTACTAGTTCAATTCAAAATGTTAGTTTTATTAATAATTTTCTGATTTGGCTAACGGAATGTTTTTTTATTTATGATATATAAATGTACACCTAAAAATTTCTCTCTACTCTAGTCTAATCATAGCCAATGGACATCTACATTTCATGAAAAGCAAAGATTTTATTAGTCAAATCAACAAATAACTAACAAAACTAGCATTTTGAACTAAACTATTAAGAATTAAATAGGTTAATCATTCAATTGAAAATCTTAAAGGCTTTGTCACTTAATAAAATATATATCAAAAAGTTGAACACTTTAGGAATGGTTATTCCTATATATATATGCAACAAAAAATGCAAATTACAATTAAAGAATGGTGAGAAGATAAGGTAATGTTGTTTGAGTTGTTTAACATGCATGTTTGCTTTATTTGCTTATTTGAATCGAATACTTAAATGTAAGTGTTATATGCTCCTAAATAAATATTATTGAGCTAGAATAGTTACAAAGTATTCATAATTAATGGTCTAATTTTTCATCATATTACAATTGAACAAATAAGGACTGATAATCTTATACATGAAGTCAACAAACTATAGGACATCTAGAATAAATACTACTATTAATATGCACTTTTTATGTGGGTCAAATACAATTGTTAGGACATTATGAAGCAAACAAAATCTAGGGAGAAAGTTCTACAATTATGTCAAGTATCTAGCTGACCCAATTTGTTTCCTACATATTATATCATTAAAAATTGCAACTTTTTTATATAGTGTGATGTTCTATTTTGAGAGATGGCTCGAGTTGTAATACAAAGATTGAGAAATTAAATTTGGTTGAAGAATGAAGCTAAAAATAAAAAAGTAAAAGTTTGTATGACAGGTGACTCTTTTTGTGGATAAAGACCTTACTGCTAGGTTGAAGTCTAACGAGGAAATTAGGAGAAAGGAAATTGAGGAGGAAATTAAGAGAATGAAGGTGTTTATTGAAGATTTAGCAAAAAAGAAGAAGGTGGTAGGGTTGATTTTTATCAAGTTTGTGTTGACTTTGTTGTTGTTGCCTTGCTATTATAATTTATTATACATGTGTAAGTATTTTAGTGGTAAATGAGTCACATATTTAATGACTATTATATAAGAGATAATGTTAGTCTTTTAAATTTGTAATATTTTGTTTTGACTAATGTGTAATTAAAAAAATTGAGCTATTTAGAATAACATGTTGCTATGTTTTCACTTTTTAATCAAGAACTATCACCAACATGTATGCTAAAAATATTTAGTTTATTAACAATCTAAAGACTATCAATTTGATATAAAATCCTATTTAAATTGTCAATGTAATCAAAAAAGTGTCATTCCATCCATGTACCTAAAAGTTTTAGGTTTAATCAAACATCCATGTATTAAAAGCTTACTTGAAAACACATAAATGTTAGGTTTAAACATACATGAACAAATTACAAGATTGTTTATCAAGCTAAGAAAACTATTAATATATTAAACAAATGATTTGTTTGGTGTTGTTTGAATAGATTTCTAAATAGCTAGTTATTAAAAAGTCAATTCATCAAATTGTGATGAATGGATTGTTCTTCTAATTGTTGCTCTCCTCCTTTTTCTATCCTCTTAAAATTTCCTTGAAGTGATACTTTCATTGTCATTAAACCTTAGTCTTCTAGGTTAACATAACAATTTGAAGAACACTAGATGAACTTCACGAAAATCCTTTTTTTTTTGGGTAAGGTCCTTATCAGTCAACTATGTTCGTTGTTGGTCTTCAGCTATTCATAACATTTCAATAAGATCATTTACTATCATATCTCATGTAATCATAATGTTCTATATACTCAAGCTCGATGAAGCGATAGGCATACACTTTTACTCTTATGTCTTGGTATATACCATCAAGATCATTGTATCTTATCTAGAGATTTATTTTCAAAAGGTCACCAATTAATATCTTATGTGGATGATACCTTGACCTCAATTACTATCATATCCAAACATATAATACACATGTACACCGTAATATCATTTGCCAAAGCAACCACGTTATCATTTGTACACTCACAATAACTGATCAACTAAATCTTGAGAACTTTTACATATATCATTATCATTTACTTCATCTTACTTACATATGTTCTCAATCAATTCAGAAATATAAAATACGTAACCATCATGAAATTCTAATATCAAACCCAATGTTATAATTTTATATTGAATCACAAACTCTCATCAAGATACCTCATCAACACCCTTATGAGTTCTCTCCATACTTAAATCTAGAACCAAATATGGGACAACCCACATTAGGCCAAACGCAACCCTTATCTTCAAATACAAGCAATATTTAAGCATTGGTTAAACCATAATCACCTAAACTATGCTTTGATACCAAACAATGTAACACCTACATGCTCTCTGGGTGGATATACAGATGTCACACAAAACAGTACTGAAATAATCCAAAACATGCTAAAGCATTTCTAGAAACTCAAATAACATACATTTCATTTCATAGGTTGGGGCATATTCAGAATATAACATACACATGGTTCTTACCACATACAAGCCTTAAATCTAAATCCAACCTATATTAAGGTTATTACAAACCATCAAACAAAATATAAATTCCAATATGTCTTATTACATTAAATACAATACAAAAACAAACTAAACATTTCCAAAACAAAACATAATCTTCTTGGCCACTGCGATTGTCTCTGTTCCATTCTTTAAACCTTCTTATCAGAACCTACACATAGGTAAAACCACCATATTAAGCATAAAGCTTAGTGGGGAAATAATTAAACAAGATATAATTTGGCAACTGTTTTTAACAGTCGTCTAACATTCATATATATAGAATCAGATCACATCTTAAGCAATCTTTAATTATTTATATTAAAGCGCAATCCAAACAATATGTATGTCAGAACATAATATAACATATCAAAATAGGGTATATTGGCTTCAAAGCAAAACTTACAAGTATCATAAAAGAATACCATAATATCATAATAGAATTTTAAAGTACCAGAATAGAACTTGACTGTATCAAAACAATATCTGATTATATCATAACAAAACTTAGTTATTTCAGAACATAGGTTGATTAGATCATAATTGAGTATGTTACAGAATACAAAACAAGTTAGCCTACTAATCCTTTTTACAAAAGTGAGTAACAGGACCAGAATAGAAGACACTGAAGTGCCTAGTCACAGCAGACACCTTAATGTTTAGCACAGAAGACACCTTAGTGTCTAGTTACAGAAGCAACTATAGATCCTTCTAGGCATGCCTATTTACCCACAACTAGGACTTAGCAGTTTTAAAACAAAACATTTCAGATTTTAGAATCTCATGTAAAAGATGTAATGTATAATATATGTCTTTATTCCATTTTTCTCAAATTGAACATAATCTTTCACATCCAACAACTTAACATACCTCATGTGCATAAACATTTGCAATAATGTACCAATAAATGCATTAATTATTTAGACATTACTTATAGTTACACAAATTCCCAATTCATAAACAATCAAATTCAATTCACATCATATAAATCTTTTGAAACACATTTGTGTTCTTAAGGACACATTCATCCTTGAACACACCATACATTTCAACATTAGACATATTATTTACTAACCACACATTCCTTAAGTAATTACCTCAATTAACAATCCATAACTAAATTAACTTTTGCTCAATTAATCTAACCTCAATTTAAGTTCATTTCACACCTTAAACAAGTCCAATTAAGTCCCAATGTATCAAATAAAATGACCTAATCTTATATAGTTCAACAATTGCACAAAACCAAGTTTTTCACCTTCCTAATCATTTCCCACGACCGTGAGAATGTGCCTTATAAATCCCACGATCATGGGGTGAGTGAACCCACAACCTTCATTAAGCATCTCATAATCTATGATCTTTCAAATATCAACATCCAAAGTAAAAGCTATCAAACAAGTATCATGTTCTAGACCTCAATTCATCATCAATTCAATACATATTCTATTCAACTCAAGCATCAAATAATTCATATTATAGCATGAAATCAAGTTTAGCATTCCCTTACTTGTTTAACTTCAAAGAACAAATCAAACTAGCCTTCCAAGCAACAAGCACAATTCCCAAATCCAAGTGAAACTAAGTTGCTCTTAACACCAAAAGACATCAACATATAAGATAGTATATTGTAGCTTTCTTGATTCAATATCTTGCAAGAATTCCAAGTGAAATTGAAGCAAAATTCAGAGCTAAAGAGGGTGGATGATTTCGGTGGAGATGTCAAAGTGAAGGCTATAGAAACTTCTTGCAAGCTTAACACCTAAGTTGCTAGGTGTCACTCTCACAACATGGCATTTGTCACCATTGTATGTGTCCCATGTGTCCACCATATAAGCCACCAAATGTCTCAATTCTATTAGGCCACTTGTCACTCACTTATTGCTGCCACTTGTCAATTTATTAACCATACCATTTGTCACTAATTCATGGCTTAATCATTTAAATTTTCATGTACCAACTTATCTTACCACTTGACAATTTTCCTAGTCCAAATGTACATTTCATTCATCAATTCTCTAATGGTAAAAATTAATTTCAAGTTACTAATTATGGTCCATCAAACTAAAATTCAAGATCAAACTAAAATTTAAGACATATACAATTCACAACCATATCACAATTTCAACATCTATCACATTTACTTTCATGAACATGTAACATTTCTGCTATGGTGTAATTTAAGGCCTTACACCTATTAGCTACTTCATAATCTTTCGATGATTCTTTAAAATACTTTGCACTTTCAATAATTATTACAAACATCTAGCTAGAAGGATCATTGTTTGGTTTATGTCTAATTATTCTACTGGGCTTCCTCAAAGTTACATCAGATTCATCCTTATTAAGATATATTCCTATCTAGAAAACTACCATAATCAAATAAATTTATCTATGTAAGTTGATTCCCTTCAGGTGCATCATTATAGAACCCATCATCCTCTTTAAAAGCTTTAACCTCTTCACCAGCAGCGTCATCATCTTCTTTAACAGCTTCAACTTATTCATCATCACGATCTTCAATAGATTAAAACCTTCACCATCAATGTCATCATCATCTTCAAAAACATCATCCCCTTCTCCATTAATGTCATAAAGAAACACAACTACTACTTTTGGCAACGATTCCTCTAAACATCACTAAAAACTGTTAATAACGATTTCCACAAAACATCATCTATAGTTTTCAACTACGAGGATTTAACGATGCGTAGCTAAAAACTATATGCGAAGTTTTTTACACCTTTAGCTATGATTCTTTTCATAGCCAAAGATCAACTTTGTTGTAGTGAGGAACTACTAAATCAATAGTGAGGAACTACTAAATTAATAATGAGGAACTACTAAATCAAAACATTGTTTTAGATTATCTAAACTTTGTGGATCCAATATTTTTTTATTTATAATAAACAATGATGTAAACTCATGAATAACAATCAATTTCTTAGTTTGTTGTCAATAATCAAGATAAATTATCATGGAAATTCGGTGTTTAAATTTAATTATTAGAGGGAAACACTACAAGGAAAGTAGGAATTAGCGTTGGAAAATTACCGATGGAAACAAAACCATTGCAAATTACCGACAAAAAATCAATTTCCGTCAATAACATTAATGGAAAATTTTTCATCTAACGATGGTAGTAATATCTGTCGGTATATATAGAGCAAAATCATCCCGGCAAAATTTTTGACAGACTTTAACGATAGTATAAAATGCCTATCGGTAAAGAAGATGGGATTTGTTGGCGGAATAAAATAGTTTTGATTTTACTGATGTCATTTTATCACCAAACGACATCATTTTAGTTTATGTTTAACTCACCCAAAAGCTCCTCCCCCTGTGTATTCTTCTTCGGTTATGCACCTCTCTCCTGGATTTTCTCGTGCAATTTTCTTCTCTCTAGTTTCTCTGTCGTGGACTCCTCTTCTACTCGTTGGCATTTATCTTCTCCGACCACTATCATTGTGTCCTTCGGTGGAGGTATTATTGCAGCCTTTCACCTCTATTTTTTCATATATTAGATGAAAGTTTAAGTATTTGACAACTTTCGTTTATTTGTGTATTATGTCATTAGAAAACAATTTTAAGGTATAAATGTTAGTGATAGAAGGGACAAGATGTGATTTTGATTGTGATATTGGGATAAATTTCTTATGCATGTAAGGTGTTTGATAAAATATCTTTCATAATGATGTTTATTGTATGAGAGTGTTTTGCGTAATTTAAATTGATAGAAATCTACTCCTTTAAATGATGGGAGTGTGATAACTTTGATATAAGTCTGTATAATGAAAAAATGAATCATTCCTACATTGAAAATGATTTCAGTTCTTAAGGAAAGGAAATGCATAGAGTTGCCACCTATATTTTTCTTAAGGAAAGGAAAGAGAAACCTAAAGACAAGAAAGATAAAGTCATAACCAAAGAAAAAATGAGTTGAGATCTATTAGAAAACAGAAAGGGTATATTAGATGCCTTATCTTACCCATTTTAGCAATTGATTCAGCTTTAAAATGATGTTCTTAAAGTTATTAGGGAAATTTGGGGCATGAAGTGAAAATAAATAAATGCAAAAGTAATAATAGAACAAATGATTTTGGTGCAGTGTAGGAATGAGCTATGAATAAAATCTAAAAGTCCTAGTAGCAAAAATTGCGAAACTAATCCTTTTTGAAAAAATTTAAGTTGAAGAAAATTTGATTAAACATAATTGTTGATGAACATTTCTGAAGGCTCATCACATATTCAAATCAAGTATTACTATCCAATTGGTTACTAGGTTTACTACACTTAAGCAAATATAGTTTCAAGTAACAAATGTAAATTATAATTCTTAAATTCTAAGTTGAACTCTTTACTTCATTTTTATTCTAAGTTAGGAAACAAGTATGGTCAGAACACAAGGAATTTTAAATTACCGCCAATTAAAAAAGAACACCCTAGATATATTCAAAGAATGTACAAATTTGGACTGCATTAATGTCTATATTGGTTATATAATTGTATAATCTTTTCATCAATGGTTACATATAATTGGTGCACGCAATTGAATTTACAATATCTAAATCATGCAATTATTTGTATTTTTATATTAAGCATCGAACAAGATGTATCTAATTAAGAGCTAATTTCTTGACATAGAGTTGTAATGTTAAACAACCATTTAATTTAACTACATGTTGATCTTGTTGTACTTCAAGGTAGAATATGAGTTTATTGAAATGAATTATTAAACTGGCCAAAAGTTAGACTAAAATTTTAAAGGTGAACTAAGTGGTTAGCTATCAAATATTTTTTTCCCATGTTGAAGTGGCTGTTGCTGCCATGAGTTGTTTTTCTACATAAAGTTGTTCAAGATTTGGCTTTGTTTTAATGAGACTTGGATGCTTTTATATTCATGTTTACGTTCTTTCTATTGGAGAAACATTAGTAACATAATTGTATGTTGTAATTTTTAGCAAGTCGGGATTGGTTTGGTCTAGTAATATTTTTAACATTACTCCCACTAAAAGTCCACAGATTTCTATTCTAAAATAAACAATATTATTTTCTGATTTGCTTGCTTTAATATATTAAAAATATAACTCAACTATTAAACAAGTGTATTATATTAAATACGAAATTAATGAAAACTTAGTATCAATGTAATTAATGAGAAAGTATTAACACAAGAAATTCATAGGTTTAATAGACAAGACAGTTCTTTGCATAATAAACCCCTAGGATGGTATATAGGCTGGAAACACAAGATGTAGCTCCCGTGATGCTTATCAAAGAAAAATTTCACAAGCCTAGGAGTCACAGCGAGAACTTGTTTTCTTGATTCGCAAGTGTAAATAATATCACATACCATAGTATTGAAATTAATTGTAGGTGATTAATTTAAATGTAAATACTTCAACTTCAATGTGATTAATACAAACTTAGTATTAACACAAGAAATTCATAGGTTTAATAGACAAGATAGTTCTTTGCATAATAAACCCCTAAGATGTTATATAGGTTGGAAACTCATGATGCAACTCTCGTGAGGCTTATTGGTGAAAAATTCCACGAGCCTAGGAGTCACAGCTAGAACCTGCTTTCTTGATACATAGTTGTAAACAATGCCACGTACCATAATATTGACATCAATTGTAGGTAATTGATTCGATTGATTAATACTTAAGGGATGTTATGTAAAGTTTAGATGTTTTGTAAACTTAGGAGATATGAAGAATACTGACTATGAAATCACTTTTTTAAATTAACAGTTTTGCATAAATGAGTGATGTTGATAGATCTTAGATGTATAGACAATTAACACCTGATGGTTTCATTAACCCTGAGTTTGTTGAGAGAGTTGAAGCTTCTATTCAGTATGCATGTTCTCAACCTATATATATGGATAGCCTAAAGATCAGATGTTCATGTAAAAAGTGCAAACATATTTGTTTCCTTCCTATTGATGAAGTGAATGGGCATTTGCTGAGAAAAGAGTTGTTCCAAGTTATTTCCAATGGACACGACATGGGGAGCAATTGATTTGTAGCATCTCAAGGGGTAATTAAGTAAACTTGTTAGTAAATAAGGATGAGTTTGAAAGGGGATTGGATTTAGAACAAATAATGTAGGTACAAATGGTTTATGATGTAGCCGGTTATACCTTTCAAGAAAATATAGAAAATCTTGAAGAAGAACCAAACTCATATTTTAAAACAATTTTTTCACTTAATCCACTCAGCTGACCAAGAATTATGACCAAATTGTGAGAGAATGACTCGATTGTTTTCAATTGCTCGAATATTGAACATAAAGTCTAAATGGCATATTTCTGATCGTAGTTTTGATAAAATTCTTAGATGGTATAATGAATCATTGCCTCCTGATCATACAACGGTTGATGGTTTTTACAATATGAAGAAACTTACTAAGGGACTTGGTTTGCCTATTGAAAAAATTGATTGTTGCAAATCAGAATGTATGTTAAATTAGGGAGATAATATGGAATTATAAGAGTGCAAATTTTGTGGTTAATCTAAGTTCAAGCTTAAAAAGCATTCTATGAAACATAAATTAGTACCTTAGAAGGGGATGTATTGTTGGGTCCTGTTTCCGAAACCCAACTCTTGCTTTGATACCACTCCTGTTGGACCCCACTTGTGGAGCCCAACTTCGAATCATGAAACTTGAGCTTCATCAATTCTTTTTCATTCTTATAAAGTCCCAATAATCTTCCTCACAATTTGTTCAATGGCGTGCCTACATCAAATTAGTCACCATGCTCAAACTCATTTCTCCTATTTGTGAACAGAATTTGGAAATCTTCAAACAAGAATTTCAATTTGTCTTCTTCAAAGAAATCATAGCTCTAAGCCTCTATTTTGTTTTGAAGCAAGAATCACCTCAATCAGAGCTATATAGCTCAAGACATACTTAAAATTCCAAAGCGTGTTTATACCTCACTCATGCTCTCTAAACTGACCTCTTACTTTCTTACGATCAAACTTTTTCATCTCAAAACCAAAAGCTACCAAATTTCATAGAGAGATAAATAAATGTCTTAGGAATTCATCTCTTTAAGAATCACTTCATTTGGAGGTCGGATGAGCGAGTTATAACCAAAAGAATCTAACATGTTCATAACCTCAATCATGCAGTAACATGTCTTGGCGCGATTGTCATAACTTTCACCAAAAATGTCTGATTTATTTCTTTATTGGACCATTTGAAAGTAGACTTATATATATACAACTTTCATGAAGACTACAAAGTCATATTATGCCTTTAAAATAGTCAAAAATCATGATTTACTAAAGTTGTCCCGTGAGTATCCGTTTAACGGACACTGTTGGGCCAAAATGCACTTTCTCACCCGAGAAAGTCCGTTAAACGGACATCAAGTCCGTTAAACGGACATAGGCGATGCTTGGGGTCCTTTTTGATCCAAAAAGGTCTGTTAAACGGACATGGGAGTTTCCAAAACCCCTCCAAACCCTCTCCAAAGCTTCCTACCTCTAATCTAACATCATATACACTTATAATCTTCACTATTTCACTTCTTCTAATGCAATCACACTCCTAAAACATTCATTTACCACTTTGGGTGCATCAAACTCCCAAAATTTAACTCAAATAAATCATCACAAACTCAAACCCTCATCATTCACCATGATTGTCATGTTTAAACTTCCTAAGCGGCATCTTCACTTATACTGCTCATATCTTTTCACTCCGATATCCTAAATTTGCATACTTTATAGCATCGGAAAGCTAAAAGGATCATCTATAACTTTTATTAAGACATCTTGATCAAAGTCATCATAGATTAATACAGAATTTCTTCTGAACTCAGAACACACAATTTACCCTCATAAAAACTTGAAATTTATCCCAACTTCACTCCCTTAATTGCACATCATTCATAACAATTTAACTACCAGTTGGAATTCATCCAACCCTCAATCTCAATTCACTTGACTTCTCATATTCATCAACATCCCTATATTCATAGCATCTCACTGAAGTGTATATATATATATACCATTCATGCTCAACATTAATCATCCTCATCCATACATCAATCATAATTCATTAACAACAAATAAGAATTTACAAAACTTTAATGGCATTCGAAGCCACAATACATTAATATTCTAAAATCTCCCAAATTACACAAGAAACTTGAATGACATTTGCTCAAAATGTAATTACAGCTTTGTTTACATAAATCTCTCCAAAGTAAAACAAAACATGCAAATTTGGATTTAGTCCTTGATTCACTTTTACTTGATCTCTTGTTCTTCACCTGAGGATGGGGAAAGAGAGGGGGGGAGGGTGAGCTCGAAAGCTCGTGGATAACATGTTTATATTCGGTAATAAGAAAAAACCATTAAAACGTTCATGATCATAGCAATTTCTCACAATTATCCATAAAACATATATTTCTCAACTTTGTTAA
>JANZLD010000237.1:16064891-16077097 GCA_026413575.1 Erythroxylum carthagenense | reverse complement strand
GGAAGATCTTAAAGAGCTATTTTCACACATATTCAACAGATGGTCAAAGAACATAGAAGTGGCTGTCGCGTGATTGTGCGAAAAAGGACAAGAAAGAAGAGAAAAGGGAAATAGCCATGAACACAAGATTTGCAGCTTCGAGAAGAGGGGAAATAAAATATTCAAGCAAGAAGCAAAACCTTTCGGCCACAAAAATAAACAGATGGAAGATATTTAGAAAAGAGAAAAGTGTTATGAATCATTGTTTTTTATTCATAAGACTGCAACAAGCCCACAAAAATAACCACATAAACAGAACTGGTATGGCCCTTTAAGTTGTCAAGCTATATTACTAGAGTAAAAAAGCAGGGGGATATAACATGGAGTGGTAGACAATACTATTCTTCCTTCACTCCTGAAGAATGTAGCACTATTTCTTAAAACAAATTCCTCATCTTGCTTCAATAAGCTCGGTACCTCAGATCAGCTGTGCGATATTTGAGAAGACAAAATTGAGTTCATAATACCTGCCCAAGGTAGGGAGTAGCTCGGGCTCATTTATGGCCCGATCAACTTGGATCAAATTTGATATCCTTAATTTAAGGAGAATCAACATGACTCGATTTCTGCATCTTTTTAGTTACTCACAAGTGTCATATTTACTTACACATATCTATAGAGCCAGGGAGAGATGGTGAAAAGAAGACGGTGAAGAGGCGAAGAGAAAGTCAAAAATAAAAATTGAAATTTAAGCTTTAGGTGTATCTGTTATTTTGATAAATCTCGATCGATTCATTAAAAATCAACTAAGACTCTAATAAATCAAACAGTTTTTACATTGAGAGATTATTGAATAAAACTGAATCAGACAATTGATCGGGTCATATTATTTTCTGTTAAATCAGCCGGTTTAATTCGATTTTTAAAACATTAAAATTTATTAATGAAAGAAGTATTAGTATAAACAAATCTACACTTTTATTTAACACTTGACACCGTTGATCTAAAATCATAACAAATACAACAATCTTTATTAAGATGAAAGGAGAAAATAAATAACATAATTCGACAAATTTAAAAAATTAACTGACGCATAGTTTGTTGGGGGATATATTAAAATGCCCAATCAATGTTAAAGAAAAAATATTATCTGAGAGAAGAAGCAGAAAAGTAATGATTGAATTAATGCCGAACGCAGACAAGGGAGAGTTAAAGTAAGAGTCAAAAAGCGGACCTTACATTTACACGCCCGATCAAAAGAAACAACTCAACCCGATCCAAAAAGTACAGAAAGATGGGTCATGTTTTAGGCATTTGAGAAAAAGTGAAAATGTGGAATCCACTAGACAGCCAGCCAGCCAGCCAGCCACAGTCAGCCACATGGTGCACACAACACAACACTAGCACAAGTCACGCCAACAACAAGTCACGCCAACAACACAACACAGCGTGTTTCATTCGTAGAATCAAAGCGCCGCGTTTGACGCTTCTTTCTATCGTCTCTCTCTCTGTAAAAAATGTTTCTCATGGCAAGTGGGGGGAGGCGGAGGGAGGGAGCAGTAGATTAGTGGTCGTAATATTGAGAGTAGTACTAGTGGGTAGTCATCTAAATTCCCAACTGTCCTCTTCTCCTGGGTTGGACGCGCCGCGCCCGCATAGCGTACACACGCATACGCAAGAAATGAAAAAGTAAGTGAAAATTAAAGAAGAGAAAAATGAATTGTCTCATCTATCCTCAGTCCATGTCCATGTGCATAGTACCAGCTTCGCCAGGGAGACCAGTCTACCTCCAATTTCCTAAAGTCAGAACCTAGGGTTTCTTTTTTGTCCTAAACTCAAACTTTACTCGATTTTCTTTTTGTTGTTTGATCTTTGCCTTTTCTTTTATATACAATTTGTTTGGATTTAATCGGACTTATGGAGAAAGTAAAGCTGGAGACGGAACGGGAAGGCGACTACAGGCCTTGTATTGAGAGCTCAGCGCAGAGGCCGGGGATTTCTGGTGGCGTTGATCAATGCGAAAGGCTATCGGAAATGGACGATTCGCAGCTCTTTGGAGCTTCCGAGATGGTTCCTGTGGCGGCGAAGGGGGTGGATTCAATCGTCGGAATTGAGACTGGAGTTGCTGCCGGGATGGGTGCTTGTGTTAAGCGGAGGCGTGGACGGCCGCCGCGTGCTATGGGAAACAGCACTGTGCAGCGGCCGCATCCTCCTCCGGCGGAGAGGAGGAAGAAGGATGAAGAGGATGTTTGCTTTATATGTTTCGATGGTGGCAGCCTCGTGCTATGTGATCGCCGGTGAGTTGGTTCTTTTGACTTCTCTGTTTGGCTTCTAAGAAAATTTGGATTGCAGCCGCCGAAATTCGAAGTTAGATGAAGTGCAATTTTCTTTTTCGAAACTCAAGCTCTTATTTATTACTTTTATGGTTGAATATGGAAATTTTGATAAGCCGAACGTCGTTGACTTCTATTTGGGAAGTTCTTGACAACAAACAGAGGCTTTAGATTTACCTTTACTCATTTCTGATAGCGTGTTTGTTTCATGATATTGTGCACTCCTTGGTTGGTTAATTCACTTGGATTGATATATGGCAGGGGCTGCCCTAAGGCTTATCATCCATCATGTATCAAGAGGGATGAAGCCTTCTTTCGATCAAAAGCTAAGTGGAATTGCGGTATGTTTCAGTAGATCATATTTTGCATGAGCTTCGTTTTGGCATTATTCTATATCTCTTGTCCTATGGTTCACCTTGAGTTGAAGTTATGTAGTTGGATATATTTATAGGGATTGCTGATGTATTAGTTCTAAATGCAAATACAGTTTCCTCACAAGTCATTTGATGTGTGTAGTGCAAGGATTTAAGATTTTCCAAATAATGACTGGTGGGTTAATTCATTCTGATACATTCTCTTTCTTTTCCCGTAGAATGTTGTATTTCCAAAGTGTTGGGTTCACTTTTTGTCTCTACATATTGACTTACACGTGTTTGTTAGTTAAGACCTAGTTCCCATATGGTATTGGTGTAATTTAATCTAATTCTCATGCAAAATATGTCGTGTTTTCAGGTTGGCATATATGTAGCAGTTGTCAAAAGGCTTCTCTTTATATGTGTTATACCTGTACATACTCATTGTGCAAAGGATGCACCAAAGGCGCAGATTACGTGTGTGTAAGAGGAAATAAAGGATTTTGTGGGACGTGCATGAGAACTATAATGCTTATAGAAAATATTGCTATGGGGAATAAGGAAACGGTATGCTAAATCATATCTCTTCATTATACTAAACCAATCTTCATGGCTCAGATCTGAAACGGCATGCATGATCCAACAACAGGGAAAATCTGTAATATCCTATTTTGACCTAGCTCTTCTTGATTTTATTAGAGTATCTTTGAACTAGCTGTCTTTTATCACATATTGGTGCAAGATTACTTTCTATTTTAAAACTTCATCCCACCTCTCTCTAGCAACGTCAACCTTTTAGTAATTAGCCGTTAGCATACTGCAATTTTATATGTTTCCTTCTTCCATGTAACTTGCACAGGTTGAAGTGGATTTTGATGACCAAACTAGTTGGGAGTATCTTTTCAAGGTTTACTGGATTTACTTGAAAACAAAGCTATCTTTAACTTTGGATGAGCTAAGTAAAGCTAAAAACCCCTGGAGAGGTGATGAGTTACCAAAAGTGAAAAATTCGTTGAAGGGAGCTGCTATTATGAGTCCTAATGTGGAATTGTCAGGTCACTCTTTTCTTGTTAATGATGATAAAGCTTCATGTATAGATAAATACTGGGGAAAGCCAGAGGACCAGTCTAAGAGGAGGAAAACTAGTCTCAAGCCAAATGTTCCCAATGAGGGGAGTTTTGGCATTGAAGAAATTACGCCTTTACCTCAGGGCACAACATGGGCTACAAAGGAGCTTCTAGAATTTGTTTCGCGTATGAAAAATGGAGATATATCAATGCTATCTCGATTTGAAGTCCAAGCTCTTCTTCTAGAATACATAAAAAGAAACAATCTTCGTGACCCTCGCCAAAAGTCACACATTTTATGCGATTCAAGGCTTATGAGCCTTTTTGGAAAATCACGTGTGGGTCATTTTGAAATGATGAAGCTTCTTGAATATCACTTCTTTTTAGAGGAAAAATCCCTCGCTAATAACATTGTTAGAGTAGGAGCTGCTGATGTTGTCAGTAGTCAGGAATTTAGTAATAATTATGATAATCAGTTGATGACGGGTAATGCAAAAAGGCGTAAAACACGCAGGAAGACAGATGAGCGTGGACCTGTGGCAAATTATAATCTCAATGATTATGCAGCTATTGATGTTCACAACATTGGCTTGTTGTACTTAAAGCGGGATTTAGTGGAGAACTTGTTGGATGATGCTGAGAAATTCTGTGAAAAGGTTTCTGGATCATTTGTCAGAATACGGATTTCTTGTGGAGACCAAAAGCAAGATATGTACAGGCTTGTGCAAGTCATTGGTATATTGCCTTAACTGCTGCCTCTATCGTTCAACAAAATGGAAACAGAATACTGCTATTTTCTTTGAACAGCATATTGTGTACCATAAATTGATGAAACATTTCTGTTTTTCTCTGCACAGGTACTAGTACGGTGACTGAATCATACCTAGTTGGCACAAGAACAACAAATAACATGCTTGAAATATTAAATTTGGATAAAAAAGAGATTATCTCAATTGATGGCATTTCAAACCAGGAGTTCTCAGAGGTGGACAAAATATCGTTGGATACTTGTTTTTGTATTAATACTTCTGATATTTACTTTCCTGTGTCATGAACCTCTTACTGTTTGAGGAAAAGTGTTTAAAATTTTTAATTATTTCTCAATGCGATGTACTGGGTGGCTTTATCTTGTGTTCGTTTGTGTTCTGGGTATTATTTACTGTTGCTTGAGACTTCTGTGTGGTAGGATTTTTACTTGAATGCCTTACGCTTACTTCTATGACCTCTCAGTCTAATTAAGAACCGAAGAATAAGGATTACTCAATTTAACTTTACCTCATTTTTTATTATAGTGAATTTGTGATGCCTATCCATGTTGGTGTCTTTTTGGGATCCCAAAAGTCATATTTGGAAGACTCACTTGATCTAGACTTGATGATTGGATGCTTTGTCTTGCTGTGGCTCACTAAGTAAAGGGATAAAAGATTGGCTTTCTGCTGTCATGAATCTTTTTCATGTAATTAATTCTATCGGGATAATAATTAGATATTTTGTATTTAAAGTTAATTTTACTTGCATAATTATGTCTTTGTGGCCCCTACTAATAATTGTTGAAAGATGTTTTACCTTCAGTGATGATATTGCATTTGCATTCCTGTGTTGGTGTTTCCTGCTGTATTTTCATATTTACTTATCTTTCACATTTTGTATTGTGTTAGGTGACGACATGCATTGTCCTAACCACCTTGTATTATCATATAGTCTCACATTTTGAGCTATAGCAGATTATCTTACTATTTGTTATATCAACCTTTGCAAATTGAATGTACGAGTAACTCTCGCTCATGATTTTATAAACCTGTTTTCAGGATGAGTGCAAACGCCTGCGCCAAAGTATAAAGTATGGTCTCATTAAACGGCTGAAAGTGGTGAGTGTCTCTGGTATGCTAAATTCTATTCCGTAGTATGGTTATGCGTTTTCTTGCTCAGAGGAGTTGTTATTTGGCTTTAGGGTGAGATTCAGCAGAAGGCAATGGTTCTTCAGGCTGTCAAGACTAATGATGTGAGTTCATCTCCTGACTATTTCTGTGCACTTATATGCCTGGGAGTATGGTGATGGATTTCAAGTTTTCACGTGGTCGACTAATTACTGTTATCAGTTTAATTTTTAGCTTTATAGTGCTATAATTTTACTTGCTGTTCTCTTCTGAGTTCTCCATCTCTTAATGAATCAGGGCCTGGAAGCAGAGATTTTGCGGCTTAATCATCTCAGGGATCGAGCTAATGAAAAAGGGCGCAGGAAAGAATATCCTTTTATGTATGAGATTGTTCTGCTCCTATCTATTGTTTGATCTCTATCACGAGTTTTAGAACGTCTTTTTGAGTTATATTGGTTTACAGCAAGGTCCATTATCTTTAGGACAATTACAATGAAGATCCACCTTGGAGTATCTTTCATCTAAATGTGCTATAGTATTCTTTAAATATGCTGACTAGAGCACTTAAATCTCAGTTTATTCATCCATGAATTTGGAGATTTTTGTGTTTGTAAGAATTAGTCTCAGTTCTCTAACACTTTCAACAGTTTTGTGTTGCTCTATGAACTACAAACAGTTTGTGATTGCTTACATGTATTGGGCAAAAAGGTGCTTGTTATTCTCACTTCTGCTTCAACCATGACTATGGGTGTAAAAGTCTCTTTCTCGCAATGAGTAGACCATTGGATATGCTATTTGCATTAACCACTGAGGAAGCTGTTTTAATCGATGCAATTTGCCATCTTAATATTTCCAATGTAGCTAGCAAATTGTTGTTCCTTGACTGTGCCTCCACGCTTAGAGAATGTGTAGAGAAATTGGAGATTCTAAAGTCACCCAAGGAGCGCAACCGCCGGCTGCTTGAGATTCCTATTGTACATCCTGATCAGTGCATGGATCCAAGTTATGAATCCGGAGAAGATGGAGAAGCAAATGGGATGAAACAAGGTTCTTACCAATGACTTGTCAATACACGAAATTTATCCCAGTATTTGTGCTTGAAGTTTTAGCTTGAGAAAGTTTTATTGGTAAAAAATTACTGTGTTGTGCAGGTAAATGTTCAAGATCAAGAAATGGAGATAACAATAAGAAGGGATTGGATATTAATTCTTCCCTGGGAGCACTTGATGTGTTGAGTGAGGTTGGAACCATGGAACAAAGAAATTTAGCTGCTAGTTGTCAGACCCGGGATATATGCACAGCGGTTTATGAGGATAGAGATGATACCACTCAGGTTCATGAGAAAGTGAATAACTCCATACCAAGTCAGGGAGGAGAAGCTCTGAACAAAAGTCAGAATTTGCCTAACAATCAAATTGCTCCTGGTGATTCACTTACTGGCTATTCAAGTAGCCATGCAGTAATAAGAGCTGATCAATCTTCAGGGTCTGCAACAGCAGTTGTGCCACCACCACTTACTGTGAGAAAGCTGTCAATTAATGATTCTGAGACGAACAAACTGTGGCACTATCAGGATCCTACTGGAAAAATTCAAGGACCATTTCCTATGATGCAATTGCGCAAATGGAGTACAAGTGGGCATTTCCCCTCTGATCTGAGAGTCTGGAGGATAAATGAGAAGCAGGATGATGCCATTCTTCTGACTGATGCATTGATTGGACAGTTCCATGAACAATCCCAGTTGCCACAGGACAAGTTTTTATTGCCACACGGAGTTGCAGCTGCTATGGATGACACTAATAAAAAGTGGGAACAGTGTTTGGGTCTAAACAGTTTTGCTACTTTGGTAGACAACAATAATTCTGATCCCGGCAGGAAGACTGTGAAAAATGATGGAAGTGTCCAGTGTAAAGGTAATAAACTTATGAGGAGTGATGAATGGCCTTCTCTTTCTTCTAGTAGGACTACAGCTATGAGTGCTGCCATGGGTGATGATAGACAGGGGCAAATGTCAGTACAGGGCTGGGACCTGAAGAGAGGTGTTAGCGCTTCTGCCGATCAGGCCCAAGTATGCAGTTCATTCTTCTCATCATCTTCTTCTGTGAAGCTTCCAGAAACTCCTGCCTGTCATGTAGAGGGTCATGGAAATGAAAATTGTTCTCGGATCTGTAATCTAAATGATAATTCACACAAGAGCAGTGAGGGTCAAACTAGTACTTGGGAAAGCAATGAGAAGCAAGCTGATAGTGAGGGTCATTCAAGCCAATCTTCTGGACGTAACTGGAGACCTTCCCCAAAAGATGATTCTTCAAGCAGATGGGATTCCAGTTCCAAGCCTAATGGTAAATCCAAGCAGAATCAGGAAATTGACTTATCTGATTTGCCCAGTCCCACACCAAAACCAAGCCATCCAAATTTAGAAGAGCAGACTGCTGAGGGTAAACAGTCCATTGCATCAAATGCTCCAGTCCTGGAATCAGGTCCCAGTTGGAGTACTACTTCCAGTTTAGTGACTGGTGGAGCTCAGCTTCCTGAAGTAGCTGGTGAATGGAGTGGTTATTCTTCTGCTCCTATCAAAACTCCTGTTGAAGATTGGGATTCAAATCTTGCAAGTGCATCTTCATTGAAACCAATTGAAGGTGCCAATAATCATGCTGCAACATCGACATCAGGAATTGATCATTTCACTCATTCTTCCTCAGCCAACCTAGCAGTTGATTCATCTGGTTGGCAGCCAGTTCCAGAATCCAATGAGTTCTCTCTAGTTGATGAATCTGTTTCAGATCTCTTGGCTGAAGTTGAGGCAATGGAGTCTCTTGGTGGCTTGCAGTCCCCTACTTCAAAAATGAGATGTGGGGAACTGACACAAGATTCTGATGATGATTGCTTTAGTCCTGTTGAAGGGTTTAGCCCAGCCCTTGATCCAGGAAAGAGTGATGCATTTAGCTCCACTGGAGATATTCAGATGCCTTCTCAGATTACTGCAAATGACGATCCACTCAGGCTCAGGTTATTTGACATGCCTTCACATACCACTGTAACAGATGAACCAATTAAGGTATCTCAAGTGCCATCTAAATTGATGGCAACTGATCAACCACATCCACATAATGCATCTCGTGTGCCTGCTCGGTCCATTGTAATTGGCGAACCAACTTGTGCATCTGAAACGCCCTCATCTTTGGTAGATGAACTGCGTCGAGTAGCAAACGTGCCTTCCCAGTCAACTGTAACAGATAAACCTCTTGAAATGTCTCAAAAGCCATCAGAGTCAAGTTTATGTGATGAAGCGGGGCAGATGTTGCAGGTGGAAACAATTGTTCCTCAGAAGAACTGCAGTGGACAGTGTTCAAGTGGTCATGTTCCGGTTAAGAAATTGGATACTGGAACAGAAATACAGCCTCCTCCATCATCAAGTGTTAGTGAAGGGGACAAAGTTTCAGATATGCATCCTTCTGCTCTCTTCACTGTCAGTCAGTGGGAAGCAAGGTCTGATGTCCAAAATTCTGCATCACCTAATGAAGATACTAGGAGTAATAATGCCATGGGAATTTGTCTAGGAGGTAAGAACATGGATTGGGGAGCTGGGCATGCTAGCGCTAATGCAGCTAGTTCTACAGGGAATTCCGGTGGATGGGGAAACCAACCCCGGTGTGGTGGGGATAGATATGGAGGCACAAAGGACCATCGTAATTATCAAGGAAGGGATTCAAGTTACGGGAGAGAGAGGTCTTACGGTTGGTGGAACAGGCAGCCATTTACCAACGGTGTTTCTTTCAGGTCTCCACCCAAAGGGCAGCGAATATGTAAGTTCCATGAGAGCGGGTTCTGCAGGAAGGGAGAGTCATGTAGTTATTGGCATCCGTAACCATCTTTCTTTGGGTGCATGTCATGTCATTCTGTAATCCTTCATCATTTGTATGGGGAAATTTTGCCCTTGATTTCAATTTAACTTACCTGTAAAAGCACTGAAAAGATCACCACTCACACATATTTGTTAGAACAGCTGCATTGTTGCAGTTTGAGGCTCATTCAAACTCACCGTCCTGTCCTCTAGTGTAATTTAAAAGAGGAATAGAAGGGGAATCTATATAAAATCAATACATATTATATTAATACTTGTAGTTAATATTGGGGGGGCACTTAGCCTTAGCCTATTCCAACCCTCCATGATGTTAGGATTTGCAGATTTGGTAGGTAGTGGATGCACGTATCCCTCATGTAACGTCCGAGTTGAACCATTTCTGATTTAAATTGATACCTAAGCTGTGAATTCAAAAGAAACTATACATCTATTTTATTACAGTATTGTTTATTCATTTAATGGAAATTCTATTAAACTAAAAAATGGAATATTTCGAAGCGACTCTCTAAATTGACCAAATTCAATTCTGAAGGCGCCAAGAGAGTGAAAGCGACGCGTTTAACCCGTTCTTCAGAGCACACGACGTCGTATAAAATGCCGATATCCCCGTACAGTTCTGTAGCCGGGGGGTTTACCGAGATTCGTCGACGCGATGTCCGAATGCTCGCCAACTCTTTAAAATACCATTTTTAGGGAAAAAAGAAAAGTTTATATTCATCGATCATGGCCAACCAGACGTCATTCCTGTCGCCGTCGCAGAGATACGCCGCCGGAGCATTGCTCGCGATCGCTATCCATCAAGCTCAGATTCATCAGACCCGCCCGCTCGGCTCCTCACCCGAAGATGAGTCTCCGGAGAGAGAAAGAACCAGTAATAGCAGCAGTAGTAGCTCTGACTCGGTCTCCGAGGACCCTGAGCTTTGGGTCCACGAACACTCGTCCTTGCTCCGACCCGTATTCAGGTCCTCCTCGTTTCTTTCTCTTGCTGTCTCTTTTATATTCGACGGGGATCATGCAATTTCTCTTCGCTGTATGGCTTTGTCTAGCGACATTTTGGTTTGGCGATAGTTTATGGCTTTAATGGTTAAGTTTGGTAGAATTTAGGAGAGAAGTTTAGTTGCTAGGGGATGAGCTGATACTGGTCTGTTGAAATTTTGTCCACGATTATTGTCTTGAATAGGTTTCTGGGCATTGATCGTCTTGCGTGGCCCTTTAGTTGCTATGAGATGAGCTGATACTGGTCTGTTGAAATTTTGTTCACGATTGTTGTTGAATTTCTCTTGAATAGGTTTCTGGATATTGATCGAGCTGCGTGGCTCGGTCTCGAGGAGACAGCTGGTTCTTCACCGGCCAATCATCATGTTGGAGCGGTACGCTCTTTTAATTTCTTTTGAAATATAGGTTTCTTATACCTGATTTTCTTTCTTCTTTTCAATTGAACTACTGCTAGTTCATGAGGCTGCTTTCAGAAGAGAGGGATGATAATTCTTCTGAAAATTTGGATAAAGAAATAGCATTATCGAAAGGTGTTGATGCGATGGAAGAGAGCATGCGAAAAAGTTCTGCATCTTCCAAGTTAAAGAAGGATAAGCATCGAGAGTATGAAGATAAATGCCGTGAAAAGTTGTCGTCTGGGGATGCTCAATCAAATCCTATATTGACTAATCAGTCAATGGAGACTGCACCAGAGAGAGAGGGTAACCTCGTTGACATAGGTGACACAACTGTCAGATCATGTGTGGCAGTTGATGAGAAGCCAATGGAAGAGGAAAGAATGCTAAGTTATGAAAGAAAAGTGACAGTTCTGTATGAGCTTCTTTCTGCTTGTTTAGCTGACAGTCGTGAGGATAGTAAAAAATGTACTCGCCGTAGGAAAGGCTATGATGCCCGGCATCGAGTGGCTCTGAGATTATTGGCAACTTGGTTTGACATCAAGTCTATAAAAATGGTCTGTGAACTCTTACAAGTCATTTTTCAACAGACATTTCAAAACTTCACTATTCTTTGTTATATTTTCAAGATTATGTTTGTAATCTGACCTGTGCATTTTGAGTAAATAGCATTCCGTAGAATATTTTGTTGGACTTTGTACTTGGTGCAATTAATAGTTAGGTAGTAAGCGCATAGGTGTTGGACCTTACTGTGTTTTTAATATAATGGATTTACTTGTAAGGAAAATGAAAAAAGAGAAGGAGAAAAGGAGAATCACGATGATTGGTACATACTAAGATTTGCTAACAATCTAGCGCTCAAAGAATTATAGATTGTCAAGCCCAATTATACATGTGCATGTATTCTTAGGCTGAGGAAAATCTTTCATTGCAGGATGCCATTGAGACTATGGTTGCTTGCTCTGCAATGGCTGTAGCCAAACAGGAAGAAGCAAAAGAAGAAGAAAGCAGATCATCTGAAAGTAAATGGGCAAAATGGAAACGGGGTGGTATCATTGGTGCAGCTGCAATAACTGGGGGAACTTTAATGGCTATTACCGGTGGTATAAGCCCCTTACATGTTCTTTCTTTCCCCTGGGATTAATTCTATTTGTATTCAACTTTAAATCGTTTCTCATTAGTTAAATTTTCTTGACTGAATCAGTTTTCATTTGACATATGGCAGGATTGGCTGCCCCAGCAATTGCTGCAGGATTTAGTGCTCTAGCTCCAACTTTGGGCACTCTTATCCCTGTGATTGGAGCTACTGGATTTGCAGCTGTTGCAAGTGTTGCAGGAACT
>JANZLD010000237.1:16053768-16064480 GCA_026413575.1 Erythroxylum carthagenense | reverse complement strand
TACTAACATCATATAAGCACATATATATTTATCTACTATATATGTAAATTTATTTCTGAGTATTCCTGATTCTACCAGAATGTTTCTATCTTGAGTGATTAGATTAGATTTAGATACACAAGGACTAGGAGAAGACCTCTTGAGACATTTACTCTGGTTCTGCTTATCTTCATTTAAATTACAGCCTAATGGAAAATTTGACTGATCTGAACATCTTGTGTCGGTTATGCATGATAAGACATGCAAAACTTAGGCATTTCTCTTCATCAAGCATGTCATTGTAGCATCATAAACAGAAGTTGATGTTTAATCTAGTTTCTGTAATTATTTGTTGACTTCTTGATGATTGCACAACCCAGCTGTTGTTTTGGTTGATGAATAGAACAATTTGGACGCATTGGGTGATCTTGTAGGAAGATATATTAAATTGCTGAATAGTAGAGTTCTGGTCATCAATATCTTCATGTCCTTTTTCCGTTATACTGTCAAATATGTGTAGTGAACCTCTTTCATGTTATGTATTCTATATGGTCATTTTTTTCTTATATTTTTGTGTACTATATTTTGGTAGTTTAACAGCTTTTGGTCAAGCGTATTATTAGGTGAGAGAAGGTTTCTCCCTTAATTTAACATCTTTCTGTTGATACTTTTATTTAATCCAGCTGCTGGAGCTGGGCTTGCAGGGACCAAAATGGCTAGGAGGACTGGAAATGTTGATGAATTTGAATTTAAAGCTATTGGTGAAAACCATAATCAGGGTGTAAGTTTTTGCGGTGCCCTTTACGCACTTTTGGATTAGTTTTTGCTTGTATCAAATTACTGTTGGAATCATAGAGTTTGACGTGATTTGTGATTGAAATTTTCCATCAGCGGTTAGCTGTTGAAATTTCAGTTTCAGGATTTGCCTTTGATGAGGAAGATTTTATAAGGCCTTGGGAAGGAATTATTGACAATTTGGAGAGGTAAAAGTGACCTATACCATCTTTCAGTTAAGTTGTCAAGAGATTTCTCTCAATCATAACTCTCATCAATCCCTTTCTATGATTAAATTAAATTGATTGTAATAATCACATCTTAATATATCTGTGTTGAACAGTAGATTCATGCTTGCCAAACTTGGCTTTGTTCTGACAACTAGACAATATTTGTTGCTTTATTGCCTGTGGATGCAAGTAACAGGGATGTAAAGAAGTGTCGTTGTCAATGTTACTGATGGCATTTCTTTCTTTAATTACTTCTCTTGCTGTTTACTGGTTCTTTTGTTGCAAAACAGAAAATATATTCTTCAGATTATATGCGCACTGGAAAATTAGTTACATATGTATAATGTTGCTGACTAATAATTTTTAGGTATGTGGTGCAATGGGAATCCAAGAACATTATTGCAGTGAGCACCGCAATTCAGGATTGGCTTACTTCAAGTAATGGGGTTTGGAACTGATGGCTGTTTTTCTTCTAAAAACTTGATTTGAGGATTGGAGTTTTATCTGTTTTTGACATGACAATTTTTCTGCAGGAATTGCTTATGAATTGATGAGGCAAGGCGCAATGATGACAGTGCTTAGCACACTTTTGACAGCATTGGCTTGGCCAGCCACGATACTTGCTGCTGCTGATTTTATTGACAGCAAATGGACGATTGCTGTTGACAGGTTAGCTTTTCTCTGTTGGCTTCAAGCAGAATAATTAGATGGGAAGATAGGAAGAGTTGCCTTTCAATTGTATTCAACTTCAATTTTTGAACGTCATGGGCAGCCTAATTTCCCCTTAGAAAACATTTAGATCTATACTGCGACAGCAACTAGCTACTACGATATATTCCTTGAGTTCTCAACTAGATCTTATTATTCCATTTCCTTTTCAGATCAGACAAAGCAGGGAAGCTATTGGCTGAGGCTTTATTGAAAGGATTGCAAGGGAACAGGTAAATAACCGATAATATGGTAAATAATGTTGTCATTCGATTGCCACACTGTTATTTATAAAATGATTTGTGAATCTTGTAGGCCTGTTACATTAGTGGGTTTTTCACTTGGAGCTCGAGTAATTTTTAAGTGCCTCCAGACTTTGGCTGAGACTGAACATCATGGTAACTGTGATACTTTTTGAAGTTAGGTTTAGGGTGCTGTAATTGTCCTAAACTGGTCTTTATACTATTCTTCTGAATTTTAACAGCTGAAATTGTAGAAAGAGTTGTTCTTCTTGGTGCACCCATTCCCATTAAGGATGAGAAGTGGGAAGCTGTAAGAAAGGTATTGGTGGTTATCCAGTGAAAACATTTTCTTGTTTCTTCGTGACTGCTTGTATTTTATTGATGTTTCTTCTAGGAGATGCTTAGATGCCTCTGTCATTTCACAGATGGTGGCTGGAAGATTTATAAACGCCTACTCTTCAAGTGATTGGACTCTTGCAGTAGCTTTTCGTGCAAGGTATGCTCTGAATTCTGTTGCGGTATTTACGCTGATCTGGAGTAATTTCAAGTGCATTTCGTATGTGGCCTACAAACTGGAATAGTAACATTCATTAACTTTTGGGATCCCAATCGGAGTCAATATCCTTCCATGTCTTAATTCAAGCAACAGTTTTTCATACGATCAATTGTTTTTTTCCCCCCCTTTGTTGTACCCTCATTGAAATTACCTGTTGCTCCTAATATTTATACTAAATTTTAAGTTCGTAGCGGGAGATTAGTGTTTGGTCTTTGAAAATAAGCTCATTTACCATTTCTGCTAATGATTGGTGTCCATTAACAGTCTGCTTACCCAAGGGCTAGCTGGAATTCAGCCTATCGATGTTCCAGGAATTGAGAACGTAAGGACTTGAGTTTCCTTTATTTAATTCTCGCCTTTTAAGCAAAATGCTTGATCCTGATGGAAAATTGTGATTATTGAGATCATCCATTAAAAAAAGCTGTTTTTATACAGGTTGAGGTTACTAATCTTATCGAGGGACATTCTTCGTACCTATGGGCTACGCAGCGGATATTGGAGCGACTTGAACTGGATGCTTATTATCCTGTTTTCAGAACGTTCCCAGCCCCTCCTAAGTCCTAATACAGAGTTTATGCAAAAATCTGTGTAGATGAATGAACTTCTTACAGCATCACTAACCACTTCCAATTTCATTTGACCAACTATTCCATTCTCAAGATTAACGACTTGTATTCCATTTTCATTTTTTTTTAAAACCTTCCAACTGAAAGCGTTTGCTGCACTGTAGTGTATATATATTGTTTTAATAATAATAGCGTAACAAAGTGAGAATAAGATTATTTATGACGACTAATGCTCAGTAGCTTGATCCCCCAACCTCTTAATTTCATCTTTCTTATCACTTGGTCCTGTTTTGAGATTGGAAAATTGGAAAGAAGCTGCCCTTTTCTCTCCATAAAGCTCTATTGTATACGGCTGCAATGGTTTCTCGGTTGGAAGTTACTGAATTACGCTGCTAGACCTAGACTCGACTAGTTTGTCCGTAAATTTCATTTATCGCTTTCACTTACAACCTAAAATTAAAAAAAGAAGAAAATAAAAGCAAAATGAAAAGTAGAAGAGAAGAGAAGAGAAGGACAGAAAGGGAAAATGAAAAAGTGAGTGCGTCCGTGCTTGTTCTAAAATTAGGGACGTCGGGTGGGCTGCTTCTTCTGAATCATCCTCCCTAAGTAGCAGGTACGCGTGAGAGAGAGAGATAGAAGGCTACGATGGATACGAGTAAAGGTACAGAATCAGACAGCGGCGGAGTAGGCGGAGCAGGAGGTGGTGGTGGTGGTATCAAGGGGAAATCATGTAAAGGATATTTGTATTACTCATCAACCCTCAAATCCAACGGCATCAATCCCCGCTGCGTCGGTATCCCCCGTTCTCTTCCTCAGGGTCTGCTCCTTCCCTTTTTTCTTCCCTGTTCCTCCAATTTTACCCCGCTTACACTTAATTCTTTAATCTTTTTATTTATTGTGTATGATTGATTGGTTGAATTGGTAGCTGTTAATAATAATATGTTTGTTCATGTCATATGGATTTTATAAAACCATACCAGTTCCTAGCTACATTGTGGGGCAGTCTGAGGTTGAAGCTTCTCAGGAGGGACGCACTCTTACGGATTTCTACTATGCTTGTGCTGGTTACTCTGTCCATGTCAATGATGATAATAAACATCCTTCAACTGATCAAGAGCATCATGTCACCAAAACGCAACTCCCTGTTTGCGTCGGCCTTGAGGTTATCTCTCTTTTTATTTTCCTTCTCTATGTTACATACATATGATGACTACGTTTATCAGCGTGTCTGGATCGTTACCTTGATATGAAACTCATAATTTCAACATTTGATTTCCATGAATTTTTTCTTGCTTAAATTTTACAACTGCAATACTTGCAATTTTCACCATCAGACAAAGTTAGGTTGATTAGCATCCTTTGCATACATACACCCTTCAACATTTCTTTGAGACTTTTCACTCATCTATTCTGTTTTGCAAGAAAGTTTATTGCAACTAAAATGGTGATTCTACTCATTTATTGAGAGACTCCATTCTTTTAAAATTATCGTTTACTGTGATTTTCAGTTATTCATTGATAGACTCCATTCTCTTAGAATTCATCCCTATCAATATATTTGAGTTTTCTTTTTTCTTCTTGAGATAAATATAAAACTTATTGATGATAATCAGCAAGCGTTACATCACGAATAAACTTAGGGGAACAAGTCCCCTATACCACTGAGCTTGTCATAGAACTAGGTGCCCCAGCCAGAACACGAGCAATCTAGTTCGCAAATCTGTTAAAAAATTTAAAGGACAATAATAGAATGGATAATCAATATATGTAGTTAATTCTCTTATGTTTTTCTTATATTTCTTACTTGAAAAGATTACACAAAATTTTATGCGGTTTGCTTATATCTCTTCCTACTCACTGCCATTTGATTTCTTCCTTTTTAAGGAGTAGGTTCCAAAATTTAGAAAATAACTGGAATCCAAATTCCTTTAAGAAATCATTTCTAATTTGCAAGGACTAGAAAGAAAAATCTCTTCATTGTAAAATATGTTGGGTTGGATCCGTGTGCTTTAAGTTAAATTTTTCTTTTTATACTTGCGTATCTGATTATTATTTTTATTGAATCAATATTTTGATCAACCCAACATAAAATAATTCCAACTCTTCAACTATTTTTGCTTAGAAACATTCCAACCATCTGGAATTCCACTTTACTGTCCTTCTTGATCAGCCTTTTGTAAAAGATTCAATGTAATAATTAATAAACATTTTAATATTTGTTATGGTTGACATCATTTTCATCCTCATAGTAACTTTAGACTAACAATTTTTTGCTTGGATTTCTGTGTTTCTGGATATAGATGGATAATATCATGTTTGAAATTTCAACTAAAGGTTACATATACTCATGTATCTGCAGTTAACACGAGCATGCTTTATTTCTAGCCAAGGGACAAGTTTGTCGTACTGGCTGGCTTGCAGTATTTATGTTGCCTTTAACATACCTTTTCTTATTGATAATTTGGGAAGATAAATCTTCTGCAGCTTTTAGTTGATAGAAGAGTTGCTGCTTCTGATAAGGCTTCTGCTCCAGCCCATGTTCATAGTAGAGAAGGTAAACAAAATATTTGTAGTTTATGCATTCTCTCATGGCATGTTGACTTGAATGTTGTATGGCCCTTCGAGAATTTTATCAAATATGATTGTGGCATGTGTGTTATGAACGGCTGCTAGTTGTAAGTTGAGTTCCAATGCCTAATGCTCTACATAAGTGATATGTAACGGATAATCTATCTGTGAATAAACCATTTGTTGTTGGGAGAATTTATAAAATGACACTAGTGCTTAACTAATGCAATCATTTGAGAGAATTGAAAAAAAAAGACCATTCTTTAACATAGAAAATTAATGTTCCTAGGTCATCATTGGAAGACTGATACCTGATCTTTTGTGTATAGTTTGGCTTTTAACTGTGATTTCCACATTATTGATTCTGTTGACTATGTACTTTAGCGTTCATAATCCATCTAAAGTTTGGTGCAATCTTTTCTTGAAGATGGTCATGAGCACACATTTCCTCAGCCTCAACCGCATAAATCACCAGCACACCCCTCAGCGGATGACTTCCTGGGTAGGTAAGTAAATAGTTATAGAAAACAGAGTAGGGTGTATATTACACCAAATAAATATAGTTAGTTAATGACTGACTTTGATGAAAAATGCAGGTTTACAAGAAATGCAAACCTTGTTGCATCAGGAGTAGCCAGAAACGTGAGGAGAGTGGGGAATTACGTAAAACAGAGTGTGGATGACATATTATATCCCTATCGAAGGAGACCTAAGTGAGGCTGTTGATTCTGAAAGCCTGGAAGAGGAGAGATGGGTAGATCTTTTACCAATTCATCAAAACATGTCTATTTTTCTTCTAGATCTATATCTATGTATTTTTAACCTAAAAACAGGGGCCTGCACGCCCTCTCCTGTCCATTCTCCCCAACTAGTTAGAATCTACAGAATGGGATAGAGGTGCAATTTCTGCTGCTTCTTCATGGAAACGTATGCATTTGAAAGTAGGTGTAGGGTAATATTTGCATCGTTAATATTGAGCGAGCCCAGTTGAACAGGAGGTGGGGGAATAAAGTTATGCTTGGTACTTTTTGCAATAACATAGTTTGAAATTCAAAGCTGTACCTCCCAAGCATGTATTGTTCGAATTAACTGATTCTTGAAGCTGATTTTCATTTTCTGGTAATCAAGACAAGATGCCAATTGTTCCAGTTCCAGGAGTATCGGGTAAAGGCTCTTTTTCCTAGGAATTACTGCCTTAAACTACGAGAGAGGTTAGCCTTAGAAAACAAGTAGACTACTGACTAGATCTGGATCGTCATCATTCATAAGTCTGTGTGTCCTTAAGGAAATTTAACACAAGATTTTAGATTAATTTCGCAATTAATCAACACAATTAATTAACCTTAGGATTGCAACATACTAGATTTAATAATTGAATGGATAAATATCTGAAAATTGTGAAATAATTGAATTCATTGTTGTTTTCTGTGAAACGACGTGACAGAAATACAGATGATTAATTATTGCTATTTCAAAAACCTAATCAGCAAAAGCACATATAGTTCTCAATGGGACGACTATATTTAAAAGTTGGCTAACAGTAGGGCCTCTTGTGCTTTACAATACATGGGCCAAGCTTACCCATCATAGCAAACTCTTGAACACAGGCCCAACGACACGTTAAAGAGAGAATTACCATTGATATCTAATTAATCGGGGTTTGTACAAAATAATTTTTATTATGCTAGTTCACAATAATAATAAAATTCTATCATTCTCCCACTTGAACAGCATAACTAATATCAATGAATAACAGAAACAAATCCCCAAATTAATATAACAATATATAGTCACAATAGGATGTCAAAATAGAGTCAACAATCTCTCAATCATAAGTTCAAAATGAGGTTACAAGTACCTCAACAGTATAGAAATCAGACCCGATTGGAGTAGTGATAACATATATGCAAGATACCCATATCTCGATGACCTAAACAGAATGTATCATAAGGAAATGCACACAAAATGGTAATCCATTTGTACAATTCCAAACAAAATGGCCTATGCATCCACTCAAGATGTCAACTGAGATTTAACAAAATATCTTAGAACAACAAGATGAGACTGGGTACAAAATGTCTCCAACAAAATGCCAAATATGTACAAATATTTAAACGTATCTGCGCAGTATATCAATAAAGTATATGGCAATAACAATAATAGCAACAATTATAAGCAAAAGTCTTTAGACTGAATAACAAAATAGTCAAATACAATGTTGCTATAAAAAATTAACATAAAAGACAGACTCCCACTAATCTAAGGCATCAAAAGATCTAAATAGGCTCATGCGAGTTACATGACTCACAAAAGCCTTAACAGTCAAGCCTTTGGTTAGAGGATCTGCCACCATAAGATCAGTGGGTATATGCTCTATACGAGTCTGAAACTCCTTAACTTTCTCTCTAAAAAACATATACTTTGTATCACAATACCTCGAACGTTTGGAATTCTTGCATATTTGAGAGAAGTCCACCACAGCAGAGTTATCACTATATATGGTTAGAGGTCTGGAAATACTCTCTACGAGATGAAGCTTAGAAATAAAATTTCTCAACCACATTGTATGTGGTTGGTTTACTCTGCCTCCACAGTTGAAGTTGCTGTAAGTGTTCGTTTAACACTTTTCCAAGATACAGCTCCTCCATTCATTTTGTGTAATTGTGAGCTCGCCTATCGTGAGACCAATTATGACAAATTGCTGTTGTGATGTTGTTATTGGGCATACGTTAGATGCTATGTTAATAATGCACTTACCCTATCGGTTTTCTTTATCAATGTGATTTCTAATGTTTTGTTTAATTCATTGAATTATGTCTTTAAAGTTTTCAATATCCTATCGATATTAGCTTTAGGGCATAGTTTAATGTTCTGGGTGATCTGTGTTGTAATTCGAGATCTTTAGGTAGGATTGTAATTGCATGAGAACCTAACTGTGTTGTTTGCCCAATTATGCTAGTTGTTGATACGTTTGCTAAATCTCTCTGCTTTGTATCAATTTCCAGCTTTGAATTCTTTGATTAAGCTGAATGAGACCAATTATGAGGATTGGCTGGAATCTTTGAATCTTTTTTTAGCAATTTTTAATGTTGATGTTGCTCTCGCTGAGGATGAGCCTACACAAATTGCTGCTGAGTCTTCCACTGTAGATAGAGCTAAATATGATAAGTGGGTTCGTTCTAATAAGGTTTTTTTTATGATCATCAAGTACACAATGGAGAAGACCATCAAAGAGAGCATCACAGAAACTGATAATGCCAAAAATTATCTCAATGCTGTTAGTGAAAAATTCCAAAAGTTTGATAAGACTGAAAAGTCTAATTACTTGTCTTTATTGTCTAAGACCAAGTATGATGGTGTGGGTGGTATTCGTGAGCATGTTATAAAGCTTATGAACTGGTATAATAAGTTGAAGGCCATGAAAGTTATGTTGGGAGAGGATTATCTGATCTAGCAGGTGTTTGAATCTCTTCCATCTGAGTTTGATGTTCTTAGGACTACTTATCATGCTCAGAAAGATGAATGGAGCATTGATGAGCTGATTTCTATTCTTATTCAATTTAAGAAGAAGGGGAATGATAAACCTGCATTACCTTCTGGGCATGGTGAGAGTTCTAGTGCTAAGCATAAGCCTATTTTTAATGGAAGCTGTAACTTTTGTAAAGAGCATGGGCATAGGCAGGGTGACTGTGAGAAGTTTAAAAACTGGTTGGCAAAGAAGAAAGGTATACCTCAAATATTTGTTTGTTTTGAATCAAATTTGGTTGATGTTTCTCCTAATTCATGGTCGTTAGACACTGGTGCAACTATTCATGTAACAAACTCATTGTAGGAGTTCAAAAGCAGGCAGAAACCAAATAAAGGAGAGTTGATGGTGCAACTAGGAGATGAATTTAGTGTTAATGTTGAGCACATAGGAGTAGTTTCTTTGAAGTTGAGTAGTGGACATGATTTGCTTTTAAAATATACTATTTATGTGCCTTCTATGAGAAGGAATTTGATTTCAGTTTCTGTTTTACACAATTGTGGATACATTTTCCATTTAATCAATAATGGAATTGTTTTGTACTATGATTCTGCTGTAGTTGGTTTTGCAATTATGCGTGATGGATTGTTTATGCTAATTGCTAATTCTTCTCATTTTGACCAACCATATGATGATGTTAATGTTGTTGTTAGAAAGAAACGTGGAAGAGTTGCTGAAAAATCTTCTATGATGTAGCATAAATGATTAGGACATATCTCTAAGGAGAGAATGGAGAGGATGATAAAGGAAATTATTTTGCATAATTTGGGCTTCTCTGATTTTGACACTTATGTTGATTGCCTAAAGAGGAAGTTTACAGCTAAAGTAAGAAAGGCGAAAATGACTAGGAAGGAGGAATCATTGTATATAATTCACACAGACATCTGTGGACCCATTACTCCTACTGCCATGGGAGGCTACAGGCACTTCATCACCTTTATTGATGATTTTTCTCGGTATAGTTGGATTGAATTGTTGCACAAGAAATCTAAATCCTTGGATGCTTTTAAGTCACTGAAAAATATTATTGAATTGCAACTTAGGAAACGGATCAAATGTGTAAGATCTAAGAGAGTTGGTGAGTATTATAGTCGGTATGATGAAACTGAATGAAACCCTAGCCTTTTTGCTAGATATTTACAAGATTGTGGAATTGAGGTGCAATATATCATGCCTGGCACTCCTCAACAAAATGGGATTGCAGAGAGACAAAATCGTGCTCTTATGGAGATGGTTAGGTGCATGCTTAGTCACTCCACCTTACCAAAGTTCTTATGGGAAGATGCCTTGAGGACTGTTGTTTATGTTCTCAATCATGTGTCCAGTAAGTCTGTACCAAAGACTCCTTTTGAGCTTATATAAGGAAAAAAGCCCAGTTTGAAGCATTTCCGTATTTGGGGTTGTAAAGCTGAGGTGAAGATTTATAATCCTTAGTTGAAGAAGCTTGAACCTAGAACTATTTCAAGTTACTTTATTGGTTATTGTACTAGCTCAAGAGGTTTAAGATTCTATTGTCCCAATCACACTACTATAGTCATTGAATCAGATCAGGCTGTCTATTTT
>JANZLD010000237.1:16015616-16032878 GCA_026413575.1 Erythroxylum carthagenense | reverse complement strand
CTTGAGATTTGGCCTTATCTGAAAGTGAAATATATTATGTCTGCAGTTTGCCACTTCAGGTATGGCTCTGCCTTTCAGGTTTAAGACCTCAATGATGAGCAATCTTGAAAGTACATCGTTGAATACTTGAACTGTTACTCTTATCATGGTAGCTTTGGTGGCCAAGTCTACGGCAGCCTATCGGAAAGAGGGAAAATAACTAACGCAGGTAACTACAGATTAAGTTTAAAGTTGCCCAAAATTAATATATTGTCACATCGAATGTGGTTGTAGATTTGAACATTATGAAGCTGATTCTTTTCCATCATCAGTTTGAGAAATAAATCAAAGAAAGACGCTGAGTGGTTTTCACATCTTACCCTTGTTAATTAAATTCCTGACAATTGATTTTAAGAGCGACTTTGGCACCACTAGCTACTCCCGTTCCCGTCTCTCTCTGCTATTGCATTATCTTTTTTGTTTCCTTTTATGTCTCCGATAGATTCGCCTCTACACTGATAAATTTGAGGGCCCGTTGGAATGATAAGAAAGGTGTAGTGGTTTCACATTTATGAACATGGTAGTTGGCAAACACCTCAATCATTCATTGCAGAGATACCCTAAATAACACAACGAGTTGGAGAGCTTTAATGATTGAATAAACTCATCCATGGAAAGAGTTGGCAAGAGGGTTTCCTACCTCTCACATTGTATGCATTTTCCCAAGGAATAATAACGGGTTTGTTAATAATCCGACTTTCTAAGTGGGGTGTATGGGATATAACCAGATTTGTTATCTCTATAAAAGACGAGGAGTCTTATAAGGTAATAGTAATACACCCAAAATTGACCTCAAACCCTACGCTACCATCTCTCCATAGACAAATTTAAGTTAAAATTCGTATATGACAGTTGGTGTCCTGAGGAGTTAAGGAAAAATCAAACTCCTGGAACCTAGGGACATGATCCTCTGACTTTTTTATTTTTCCTAACCTTGTTTTATTTCGTTTTAGATGAAGTGGACCAAGATTGAGACAGGATAGAGGAAAGAGAAGATGTGATGGCCCAATCTACCGATAATTTTCCTCCATGAAAATGCTACAGTAGATTTTTCTTTTTTTCTCTTTCAACCTTTTCTTTCTTTTTTCATTCATTCATTCTTTTTTAATTATGTCATTCTTTATTTTGTTATTTAAACAACATTTTCATTGTATGTTTATTTAAGTAATTATAACTTTATAGTAATTTTAAAGTTTGGTCTTATGCTTATAAATATTTTTATTATAACTTTATAACTATTTACTTATGAATAAAATTTTTAAATAAATAATTAAAAAATATCATATAAGTAAACCATAAATATATTAATATTAATATCCAAATAACATAATGAATTACAAACAAATTTTATAAAGTAATTTCAATAGTAAAAAAGAATATTTTTGGTGTAAAAAATAGAGAAGTGAGTATGAGCGAAAAGTACACCAACATCTCCGAAATAAAAGAAACCGATGCCCTTAAAGATTTATCATGATAATCTGTATATTATATTGGTATGTATAAAGCTTTGTAAATGTCAACAACTGGTTTGGGTGTTATCTTGTGGATTGAACAAATATCTAAGGTGCTGGGGGAAGCATGATTTTTCTCTCAATTGGATAAGGCACTAAAGAAGCTATCACAACCCTCAACCATACATTTCTATTTATATATTCTAATGTTCTCACCCAACTAAATCTTCCTAGATTTATTTGTTTAAGTTGGTTACTACTTGATAGTTTGCATATCCAACTCCAAAATCAGGTTGACCTACACCTTCTCACATTTACATGGATACGATCCAATCCCAACATCCTTTCCATTTAAGAAATCTAAATAAATACAAAAGTAGGAAACGGAAGATTTCTTTCGCCATCCTTTGATCAACAAAGTAAATTTCTTGTACAGAGAAGACATTATTTGAGCAGTGTCTCAGAAAGAAAAACAAAACAAAACAGGGGATGACAATACAAAAGAGAGAAAAAAAAAAAAGTCTTATGAACAGAGAAAACAGAATTCCAATTTCTCATATATTTTTATTTCCTTTCCCTTCTTTAGTTATCCCCCTCCCATGTTTCTTCATATTCATATGATAGGACTAAAATCTCAAGAACCCCATAATGGAAAAAAAAAAAAAAAAAAGAGAACATGCAAATTCACCTGTCAGAGCTCCACCACCACCTAAACGTCGCCGACTCAAAGTTGGCACACAACACGCTTCGTGGGAACAGCAACGAGTCGGGTCGCTCTCGGAGCAGTGAGTCCGAAAACATCGTTCATGTCGAGTTCACTAGGTTTCATGCCGTCAGGCAGCTCCCAGGTGAAGCAGTGAAGAAGATGAGCCACGGCCAAATCAAGAGCGTACAGGCCTAGTTGCATTCCAGGACATGACCGGCGACCCGACCCGAACGGTATGAACTCAAAGTTGCTTCCTTTAAAGTCCGGCATGCTCTCCTTCAAGAACCTCGCTGGCCGGAACGTTTCAGGCTCTTCCCACGAGTTCCGATCTCTACCTATAGCCCACGCGTTGATCATGACCCTGGACTTCTTGGGAATATAGTATCCGGCGACTTCCGCGTCCTCGGCGGTCTCATGCAAGAGAAGAGGGATTGGTGGGTGGAGTCTGAGAGTTTCTTTGAGGGTACACTTGAGGAAAGTTAGTTTTTCAAAGTCACCCTCCTCCACGCGCCGCTCTAGTCCAACCACGTCTGCTAGCTCCTGTTGGACTCTTTTCATATCTTCTGGGCTCTTCATTAGCTCCGTTAGTGCCCACTCTATTGCCGACGCTACCGTCTCTGTCCCACCGAACATAACGTCCTGTGTTTACCATAAAATTTTGTTTCAGTGCCTTACCTAGAGCTGTACCAAACATTGTTTTATTTATATAGTTAAAGAATTCTAACGTCCTGTCCTTTACTTGCTTGAATTGACATGTAAATGAATGGTAAGTAGCTAGTTATAGTTAAAAGACTGCACAAAAGCCGTCGAATTCTTAGTTGATTACCATGATGATGGCTTTAATGTTGTCTCTGGTGAGTCTGATTGAGTTCTGAAGATCGTCAGATTCGTTCACTTTAGCTTCGTCGCTGTAAAAAGCTAGCAGGTCGTCGACCATATCGGTGTTAGCCTCGTCGGGGACGTTGTTGTCTGCTCTCTTCTGCATGTGTTCGTCGATGATCAGGTCGATGAATTTGTCGAGCGCTTTACGAGCCTCGGCAAGCCTGGTGTTGAGTCCTTGTGGATCAATCCAACTAAGCCAAGGAATGAAATCAGCAATGTTGAATGCTCCAAAGAGCTTCGAGAACTCTTGTAAAATTCTGATGAACTCGGCTTGTCCTTGGTTCGTAGAGCCAAAAGCTGCCCTGTAAGTGATGTTCATGGTTAGAGTAAAAATAAGTTCTCCGACGTTCACGGGCTTGTCGATGTTTGCTGCGACGGTTTTAACCATGCAATCAACCTCGTCTCTTACTGACTCCCACGACTCAGCCCTTTTCCGGCTGAAGAGCTTCATGACACACAGCTTTCGCATCTGTCTCCAAAAGGGTCCATAGTGAGCAAAAGCCATGTCTGCGCGATCATAGGTTAGATAGCTTATGGCTATGGTTGCTGGTCTGTTAGAGAAAATGTTATCTTGAACCTGAAGGACTTGTCGGGCTATCTCCGGAGAAGAAACAGCCATCATGTGCAAGTTACCCATCTTAAGATGGAGCAAACCACCATACTCTTTAGCTAGTTTAGCCAAACCACGGTGTGTTAATTGGTCCATCATGAGCATGTTACCTATAATTGGCAACCCCTTTGGGCCTGGTGGATATGGCAGTCGACGGCGAAAGCGAAAGACAAAGCCGAGCAGGAACAGCAAAGGAACAATAAGGAGAAGAGCTAAGGACAAAGGCTGCAGGCTTTGAAGAAGAATATCCATGACGTGTCAGGATTTCTGAAGCTTGTTATGCTGGGTTTGGAGCACGCTTGCAACTCTCAAGGGCTGCTAGTTTGAGGGAAGTTATTATGGGTCTTTATATAAAATTTTTTTGGCGAGAATTGTCAACTTGGACACTATTTTTGTAGTTGATGGAAGCTATTAATTTTTCTTTAACAAATGAATGTATTTCACAAATGCTTGCTTTATCAAGACCATACACCATTGAACAAGTAAAGGGCTTGGGTTAGGACCATTGAATTTAAGGCAAGATTTTTCACATCATTTCCTTATTTATTTTATTTCCCTTTTATCACCAGCAAGTCAGTTTGGATATCTAAACTATTATAGATTTTTCCCCTAAGCATCAACACTTATCTATAGCTTAGATTTAAAATAATTATTATGCACATATGAGAATTTATTTAAAATACACCAAAAAATATCAATTATGAACTTTCTATTATTAAGGGATATCTTTATTTTTTTTCTATAATTATTTTATAAGTATTAACTCGCATTAATTATAAGTTGAATTCAACTAATACACACACATATATGTTCATAGGACTATAATATAACGACATTACAAACAATGCATTATAATTTCATTTTAACTTATTAAAAAAGCTCAAAAGTCTAAAATGAATAATCTCCATAAAACTGAATTGGGGAAACAATGTAATTTAGATGAAATAATACTAAGGGTCGCAATCTCTTTTGCCTAACAGGTCAGGAAAGCCAAGGCCGGCAGTTAGCAAAACAGAGAGTATAGTCGATCGGTAGTATTAGTATCCTTCTCATGGTAAAAGAGAGAGGGAATAAACAAAGGGTTTCTTGATTATCCTACGACTTGACAGACTATATCATGTAGTGGATGCTTACATTTAATGTCAAAATTTTGTATTATCTGCAATTTATCATACATCAAGTGCCACAATTGATTCCATGGTGGGAACTAGGAAACTCTCATCGGAAGCCAGAAGCGTGGAGATTTCGATGCCCTACCTACTCCGGTCACTGTCGCGGTTAGACACTGGAACACATCGACGGTTTCATTTTACCATTTTCTTCATCAAATTACAATAATCACATTATTAATAAATGATCAATTGGGATTATGAAAAATTATGTTAATTGCATTGCGAGATATCATGATATTATTATACTTGCTATTTAAGATAGTTAGATTGCGTGTCTTGGCATCACCGAAACGTCATTATTACACTGTTACTACATTGTAATTAGTCCTGAATAAAAGTACTCGCTAATGCCTCCAAATATCAACTAGCCAAGAAAGCGACCTCAAAAGGACTGTTTTTCTTCTTTTTTTTTTAATTTATTAAGTGGAAGCCTTGATCAACTCTTGACAAAATTAAGCATCACAGTAAGAAATATGGTGCCAAAAAGATTTAAGGACCACCCTGCCGTGATATCATTTAAGAATTTAGATGTACAATGTTCATTAATTCCTCTAGTGGATCCTAGTCGTTATCAGGAGCTTCTGTATTAACCTATCAAATCTCTGCAGCCTGTAACTGTGAATTTTCAGTTTGTCCACACTATTATTGAGTAAAGTAGATAACAATCAAAAGGTCGCTGTCAAATCTTCAACTAACCAAAACTACTCCATTCTACCACGGGAACATAGCTGGATGAATGTATAAATATGGCTTTTCGAGGTAGATATTTTTTGATGATGTTCAGATTTCTATATATTCACCATTTCAGATTATCCAAATTATTAGATGAACCATTATTTACTAACTATGCAAAAGAAAGTCTTTGCTAATTCCCTTTCTCTAATTAATAAGCAGCGAATTGCACTCTTGAAAGTTACAAACATGACCAGGAGTTGCCTTCAGGTTTAGGTGTCTAAACCGGACAAAGAAAGAACGAAGAGGGGTTAGGTAATTAAACTAACAGGAAAAAGCAAGAGACAAAATGATTATAGGTGAATGAGACAATGTCGTTTCCTGAATAATTAAGCACATATCTTGATTTGATGGCTTAATTCAAATTACACCAATCCCTTATCCCTTCCCCTTGTAAGTCTTACATACAATTACCGAAGTTAGGTAAAGTGAGAAAATTAATTATTTAATGATATATTTCAAAGCCATAGCAGTATCGGTCGAGTGAGTGCTTGTTTAAAGCGCCTTAGCTTTGAACATGGAATTGCTAATCACGTGTAAAACGTACAACTATTTTAAGGGCATTTGGTTTTAGGGTCGTGAAACTCATTTGTGGGTCTTGCTCCTTCATGCGATAAAATGTTATTACAAGAATTTAAGTTCGAGCAAATTACGAAAAGGAAGGAACGAACCGAAATATGAACTCTCTTTTTTTTTTTTAACAAAGGGAAAGCATAAAATACAGAAACAAACTACAAAGTACAACGGGGGAGGCTGCCCCCGGTGATATCCGCCAGAAGGAGAGTGGCATACCCAAAGACTGCGATGTCAAAAGTGGTGAGCCCCAAGCTTAAAGTAAAAACATGAGTCGTGAGCCAGTCTGCACACTGGTTACCCTCGCTGTAGGTGTAACGAGGGAACACAAGAGAGTTCCGGATCAGGAGCTCATTAATTCCCCGTACAAGTGGATTGAGAGTGAGTGAGCGCTACGGGCTATCAGAGAGGAGCTCGATTACCATAGTAGAATCCAGTTTCAGCACCACATGCCGGAAGCCAAGGTTCCAGGCTAAGAGAAGACCCAAGTAGACACCCCAGAACTCAGCCGTAATTAGGGAACGACGGCCAATAGACTGAGCAAACACACCAAGCCAAATTCCGCAACTGTCCCGAAGAAAACCCCCTGCAGTGGCCAAAGATGTGTCTCTGCAACTTGAGCCATCCGTATTCAATTTAACCCATCCAGAGGGAGGCGGGCACCACCCAAGACAGTGGTCAGAATGGGGCCGAGGGGCCAGCCGAGCACGACTAAGTGAATCAGAGGTTAGGGAACCCAGACGGAGAAAATTAAAAACAACCAGCGCGGGAGAACTTGACCAAGAAAACTGATCGTAAAAATTGCTGAATTGCGCCAATTCTAGAGGAACCAGCAGGCCGTCCCAAAAATGGCTAGCCACTCAAGGCCTGAGACTAGGTGATGATCCCAGAGGGAGAACGGCCCCATATGAGTTTATCTGCGCCAAGGTAAGACTTGGGGGGAAAGGTGCCTGCGATGTCCAGCCAAATGGAGGCGGGGAGCAGCGGTTGAATTTGAGTCCAATCCCAGTGGCCATTGGAATCAAAGAACTGGTAAACGCGACGGTCAAGGACTGATGCAGGGATTGGGGCGATAAGATGCTGAGCAAGGGGTCCCACATTGGTTACCCAAGGGTCAAGCCAAAACCGAGTCCGGAGCTCGTCACCAATCATCCACCGCATACCATTGATATAAACTCATTCCTATTTAAAATTGTTTTAAATATGGTAACTGATATAAAGGTCACTTTAGGACTTAAACTTTTACTGAAATTAATCGCAAACATCCTTTGCACGACATTTTCACTTAGGTTCGCTTAAGCAAGACTTTAGTCTTCAACGATCTTCAAAGTGTTTACGAACACTCAAAGAAATAATATTACGGAAGCAATAAGAAAATAAAAAGAACAAAGAGAGATACGATAAAACCAACCTTTATATTACTTTCCCCTAAAAGAATACAAGAAATATTCTCTCTAACAGAATAAGGAGATCAAAATTCAAATGAGCTACATATAGGTAGTTTAACTTAGAAGTTTCAGAATCTCAGTTAAACTGAACTGCCTAAAATCATGCTAAGATTATGTCTGTCTCTATCAGATTATATTTTGTGGATTAAATGGATAACACCCAATCCAAATAGAACTCTAATTGATAAGATAACATTAATAACATAATAGAAAGATAGGGTTTATATTCAAATAGGAAACTAGTGTCCTTATCCTCGAAAATCTCCACTATTTTTAGATGTTGAATTCCACTATAACTCTAACTTCTAACTGTCGTCACATTACCTAAGATCTCTTCACGATTTCTATCTGCTGATGATGCAGTGTGATCTTGCCAAAGTTTACATAGCACACTGACTTAATCCAATGTTTTTCACAATAAGTCCGGTAGTCCTGGAGTATGGGCTAAGTTCTTAGTTTATCAAGTCCTTAAACTAGATGGAGTCAATCTCTATAAGATCTGAAACTTTATCAAGATTCGTACTAAATCCGATCTCACTCGCCCATGTTTGTTTTAATATTTTCACATGCCTCCTTCATGTGTGTAATCCAGCTAACTTTCCTTCTAAGACACAACGTAAAGATTGCTGAAAATTACTCCAAAATTTAAGGGTCTAACAGTAACCTAGAGGACTCTCAATGTAAACATGTGAAAATGTTTTAATTTCTTCTTCTAGTTGCTAGATAGAGCCATTAAAGCCTAACGGGAAGACTAGTCAATGTAAACATGTGGATATAAATCCTCAAAAGTCAAAACCTAGATCACGGCCCTATAGTACGTAATAATACCTTAGTTACGTATACTGGATTAATTGTAGGAGACTTTAATCTTTATATATAATTTTTATAATGAACTTTTTCATTATAGGCTTGATATGAGTTTGGTCTATAATAATCATGATCTATTTTTACCTAAATTTTGACCCATTAGTTTAATTCATTTATTGGACTATTTTATTATTTTTATCTAAATTATTTAAAAAATTAAAAATATAATTAAATGTTACTCAACTTTACTAGAAAAGAAAAAAATGTCGAACAAGTCCTAGACGACGAAACAAGTGTAATGGGATGGATCCAACGTGATAAGCCCCATTGCCATTAAGAATGAAATAACTCATTTTGTGTTTACGAAATTAGAAAATTATTTTGTGATTAATCATTAATTATTAATTGAGTCCTTACAAAATTAATTAAAAAAATGAAACGTCAGCATCTGATAAAGTGAGTCGTCAGGAAAAAGTATTTAAACCTTACCTCGTTCAATTCTCTACGGCACTCATAAAAATTATTTAGTTTACATCGACAGCTATGCGTTTTGCTCGATATCACTAATTCTTGACCTTTTGGTATTTGATGACGTAGACGCAATTGCATTTACATGTGTTATTTGTCTGAGCCTGAGGTCATTTTATCATATACGATTTTTAATTATTTGGGAGATTTTGAATTCAAGATTTTTCTATAGGCTCACACCAATGAAAACTGCAATTATAGTGAAGTGTTTTTTCTTAAATTGAAAATCTGGAAAAGAATTTAAAGGTAGTACTTTGCATCCAATTTTTTTGCGCACCCCAAATTAATATTGTTTTCTCCTTTACTAATTTGCCAATTATCTTTTTTCGATACTAATTATAATTAAATTATAATCTCCTCTGCTCCTTTAGCCCTACCAACCCCTATCTTTTCTCTTCTCTTTCAATTTAACGAATATTGGTTAGTTTTTTATTCTTAATTTTGTAATTCAACTTTGATAACAAGTCAGCAAAATTCTCGCTTTTATTTAGAATTTAAAGAAAATTAATAATATATAATCTTATCTCTAATTAATAGACAAATTATTTTTAAATAATTTGTATTAAAAAATGTATTCCTACAGCTGAATATTTATATCTCTTTCATTGTCAGAACATGAAAAGTCTTTTAAAATTATGATCAATCAAATCTTATTCAAAAAGTTCACAAACACTTTTTTTTTTTTCCGAATCAAATTTTGGAACTCTTACTTCATAATAAGGTTTTGTACTTGAATAAGTATCCTAAAAGTCAACGAACTTTTAGGATAGTTAATTATAGTCATTCAGGTACAATCAGTACTCCATTCTTAAAGCTTAACACTTAATATTATGAAATAAATTACTAGACAATCCTTAATCTCAAAAGTTAGAAATCGTTAAAGAGCTTTTCAAATCTTTAAAAGACTAGTTTATTTTTTTTTGACGTTGTCCCTTCTCTCTTTAATAAAAAATACCAGCCCTTTTATTTTGTCATTATCATAAAGGTAATAATAAAAATCGAAGTGTATTAGACTATTAAGTAAACGCATTATGATTTGTTCATTTCTATTATCACGAAAATAGTATTAAAAATTAGGGTTAATTAAAAAAATCTCAAATTTTGTTTAATTTTGCAATTATAACTTCATTATTAAAAAGTGACAATAAAATATTCAAACTTTCAATTGTTTTCAATTTTAACATAGACTTCAAAACGTGACAATACAATGATTAAACTTTCAATTATTTTCAATTCTATCCTAAACTTCAAAAAGTGATAATAAAATATTCAAACTTTTAAAAATTTTCAATTATAGCTAGACGTTAGTGTTTCTGTTAAATTTATTGACGTGATTTGTCACTTGTTTAAGAAACTCTAACTATTAATACACATAAGCCAAAATTAACACAACAAATAAAGATTAATGAAACGACATCATTTAATCATATAATTAAAACCATATCATTGTTTAAAAATGAACTAAATCAGGTTATGCAGCTCCAACAACTTCACAATTTGATTTCAGTATTTCCTTTTATTTTCAGTTTGTTCTCTCAGTGCCTTCACCCTTGTATTTTCAGATTATGTAACACCTGATGCTCTCACTTTAAAGATATCGAGAGAACAAACTAAAAACGAAGAACTTGCTAGCTCAGTAAACTATAATGTGAGAGTAGTTTGGAGTGTTGGAAGAACACATAAAAAACAAAGGGCTAAGGGCGTCGGGAGAGTAAACAGATAACAAATGGCTAAGGTTGCATAAACTGATTTAGAGATTTTATTTTTAACAACAATGTCATTTCATTAATCTTTATTCGTTGTATTAATTTTTGTTAATGCATATTAATAGTCAAAGTTTCTGGAATATATGACAAGTCACGTCAGCAAATTTAACATAGACACTAATGTTAGGCTAGAATTGAAAAATTGAAAGTTTGAATATTTTATTGTCACTTTTTGAAATTCGGGTAAGAATTGAAAAAATTGAAAATTTGAACATTTTATTGTTATTTTCTAAAGTTCGAGTTATAATTGCAAAATTAGCGAAATTTGAGACTTTTTTTATAATTAACCCAAAAAATGATGCCACTATTTAGTAAACACATTAAATTCTGGTATGAGATATTACGATAATTATGGTAACGTGTCTCCGATTAAAAATTTAGTAATACAAAATTTAAAATTTCAATATTAATCATGTGCTTTGAAAATCCTATTATATGTTAATAAAATAAACTTAATAAAATATAGTATTGTATCAACTACTTATAAAGAGTAGTACAACCCTTTAAATATTTTTGGAAAAAATTATATTGTTCTTGAAATATAATGTTGGAAATTTAAAACTATTATATACATTTCTTTTGATTCTCTTTTCTAAAAATTTAAAAATTAAGGTGAATAACTTTTTTTTCTATTTTGTGAGATAAATGTTTCTTAATCAACTGTTTAAATTCTAAAACACAATATTTTAGAATTAAGAGAAAAGCAATACCTGTGACGAAACATCCTGGTTCATATTTAAGAATTTTTAGATGGTGAAGATAATATCATATTATTATTAATTTATTAGTGCTTTATAGTAAACAATAAAATTACTTTTTTGTGATTATAAAGTTACATGTTCAAGTAACGGAAATTGCTTTTTCATAAAAATATAAAGAAAAAATTGTGTGCATTATGACTCTCCTTAAATCTCTACAAAAGGGGGAGTTTTATGCATTGAGTATATTGTTTTTCTTTCAGTTATCTATAAAATAATAATACATGTTATATTTAAATCTAACCAGGTTAAAAGTTTTGAAGTGATTTTAATGATGATTATATGTTAGTAATTATATTATTATTAAATATAACTTTTAGTTATTTCTTTTTATACCCTTCTGCATATAATGATAGAAATTGAAATTTATAAAATTTACAATCCTTATATTTATTTCTTTTAATTAATTTCTTTTTTGAGAAATATTTGTTTTAAATTCTTAATAATGTATTTCTTATGGTTTAATCTAGAATTTGGTCTGGATGTATTCAACAAAATGCTCTTATCATAATATTATTTATTTATTTAGAAAGATTAAAATTGCGGTAATGATTTCTTTTTATAATTACTCTAAAAATTTATTTAGTAAATAATATTTAAACACGTATAAAAAAAAGGTAATGAATATATCCTTTTTAGGTCAATTTATCTTTAACCAAAGGGTTTCAAATAAAATAAAGCCGGTTAAACTAGCAGAAGCTAAAACTTTCGCGCCTGAAAAGTTTGATGAGACAGCCAAACCTGAGCGATTTGCACACCATGTTTGAATTCTTTTTGTTTCTGGACGCAGCATGCTTTTCTTAACGCGACCGTGACAGAAAACCTAATCTGGGGACTAAACTTTTATCAGGTCCCTTTACGTCACGATATAATATTTTACTGTCTGCATTGCAATTACAGTGTCCAGTTCCATTTGTCTTGAAGTTCGTGAACTTGGAGAAAGTATAATTTAACTTCATCTTTCACTTTCTACACACAAATTATCATCACAAAATATTAAAATGTTAAACGTAAACAATAGTATTAAAAGTTGATTTTACTCTTCTGCCGATGGTAACATTTTTGTTTTAAATCCCTGTAATTCATTAATACCCTCAAAGAAAGTTTCTTTCAAGGCGAAAAAGTCTTCGAAATTGGATTAAAAAAATCCTTTAGTTATTATTCCTGTGCAGCAGATATTTCTTGGTGGGATAGATAATCAAGTCGAGTGGAATTTGATCACCTACCATTCACCGACGTCGACCATTTCAAAGGACGAAATAGAAGGCATTTCCACACTATAATTTTCTTCGAACACCGCCAAAATTTGCGATCACCATCAAATTGGTGGTGGCCGCAGCCAGATCCCAGTCATCTGCTCGTAATCACTCCCACAACGGACCACCCTTTAGGTGCCTTGTGGGTTCTGATAACACTATAAAACAGAGCTTCCTTGACTTGTTTTAAGATCGATTTGTACATGAATTACAACTCTCTGCTTTAATATTCATTGTGACATTAGCCTATAGAATAAATTTACTTAACTACATCGTGAATTGCGTCTCTTTTTGAACGTGTGTGACTCCACGGAAATAGAGTCTCTTAAATTTGCTTGTTACATGTAATACGTCAATTAAAATTTTCGTGGCGGCTGCTAACTTATCTGGATAGTTTTACACGGGGCAGAGTTCAGAGAAGAGGCTACCTCGCTTCAAAGCGTGGACCCGAAGCAAAATAATAATAACAATTTCCAAATGACTATAGAGGAGGAAGTAGACAAATTCTTAAATGAAGTAACAATTATTTATGTTATCTTGACGGTGGGCTTTATCCGATTCTGTTCCTTTTTTTTTTTTTTTAATATATACACATATCTTGGCTTGCGCTGTTTCTTTTGGACTTCTGTAACTGACATAAGCAACACCATTCTAATGTAGTTGTTAGGATTGAATGAATCTAAAAAATGGGACCAGAGATCAGGACAAGCTAGCTAATATAACTTGGCCGGCCTTCATTCTCAGTCATCACTATTACTGAGATTTCAACAAATATAAACGCAGCCTTTGTCCCATTCTATATAAAATGCCAACGCAGGACATCAATTACACAGCATCAGGGAAGGCCTTGGTTGGTTGGTTGCATGCGGTAGGTGATGTAGATTTTGATCTTTATATAGGATTTAAGCATTCTACCATTTTTGGCCTGTACTTTCTTATAAGCAAGGACATTTTTTTCCTTACTTGAATAGACCAGCTTCGATAAAATTGAAAAGGAACGTCAAAGATGTAAAAAAAAAAATAACATTTTCAAAATTAAATCGAAAATTAATAAGATGTTTAAAGTTTAAAATATTTAATTGAGATTAAATCGCTACCAAACTGGCTAAGGATTAAATAAAATTAAATGATTTAAAATATGATAGAAAGAGATTGTTCTCATTTGTCAAAAATTTTGATGTTTAATTAAAAAAGATTGTTAAATAAAAATTAATTAATTAATTTTTTATTTATAAGATTTATGAATTTACGAAAATTAACTTATTAACTAATAATTTGATCAGTTTTGAACAACATTTTTTAATTATTGAAAAAGTAATAAATAGACATAAGTAGGTATAATAGGAGAGCTTTTAAATACGTATGGTAATAAAAGACATAACGTTCCGTTTCATATATAAGGTGAAATTCTTCTCTGCGTCCGTTTTGTGGAAAAAGAATTACCAGACAAAAAAAGAATCATTAGGACAGAATGAGATTTCCATGTTGCTTTTGAGAAGGCAAAAGTAAAATCTGCGATAGAAGCATACTATAGTAGTATTATTCTATATAATTTCCTTTGGTGGGTTGGTGGCTTACATAGGTCAGTTCTTCAAAGCAGGAGAGGTCCCCACTTGTTGATATGTAGGTATGTATGGAAGTGCAATCAAGCTTTTATTCAAAATCATTTCTTCTAATACACATGTTTTGTGTCCTTTTCTTAGGAAAGTCGTTCGTTTTAACTTTTGATTAATCGGTACATACAAGTGGCCAAAAGGCATCTGGGTTGGTAAACTTTACGTGTAACCACTCCTGACTTTGGAAGATTATTAGGTTTTTTTTTTGGTTTTTACTAGGATTCGGGTGATATGTGAATAAGAAAGGCATTGACTATGGGATAATTTAGGCTAATAAAACACAATAGACCATAGTTTGTCTTTGATTAGATTTGTTTTATTGAAAACATGGAAGTTGTTTTGCAACCAATTGGAAGGGTTTTATCAATGAACAACACGATCCATTCTTTCGAAAAGAAGTGGGAAAAAAAAAGAAGTAATGAAAATGGTTAGCTAGAAAATAGGATTTCTCTAGGTTTCATATGTTAAATCTAACTTACATAATTTCTCTATGTTTTATGTGTGTCGAGAACTCGGTTTGTAATAAAAGAGAAGGAATATAATAAATATGTAACTAACTCATTCCAATAATTTATTGAAGAAATATGTTTCTTTTAACATTAAAAAAAAAGATTCAAGCCGGAAGTTGATAAGGAGCTTTTTTGGCTTAAGTGAGGTCGCGGGTTCGAATCACCCTCATTTATGCAGCCATTTAAAACTTAATACTAGAGTTTTGTTTCCTACAAGGGACCTACCCGGCTCAAGTAGGGATTAGTCTGAGAGTTGATGGCTTAAAGATGTCTTTCCATAATTAGAACCTTCCTAAAGCACCTCGTGAGCAACAAAAAAAAAGAATTCGGTTGGTACTTAAATGCTCGATAGAACCCAGAAGAAGATTGGTATTAGAAACACATATTTTATTTTTAAAAATAGTTTAATACATTAGTGGTAAAATGCTAAGTCTATCAAGATTTAAAAGACTTGTCTGATTTAGCTTCAGATGATAACATGAGACAGCAAAACTCATAACCTAGTGGTTTGTATATTTTCGGCAAATGTTTCCACAAGCATTGTGAGAGACGTGCATGCAGAATGCTAGAATATATGATACTTCAAACAATGCTTAAGATTTACGTTTTAGTAAAACCTGCAGTACAATTCAATATTGGCGTCAGCAAAGAACCCAAGTGTTGGTAGGCTCTTGTATCTATGCTCGCTAGGAGGAAGATTGTGGTATATGCCTTGAATTTTAGTGAAATAGAGTTTTAGTAATATTACAATTTTGGCCAAAAAGAATTTTAATGTTAGTAGACATCTATTATAATAGGGTTTTAGTAACTTTAAATTTTTGTAGAAATAGAATACCAATAACTTTAAGATTTTGTGGTAATAAAATCTCGTTGTAGTTTGACTTTTTACATTTAACTCTAAAGGTTGTGTAAGTTGTGGCAGTTATGATACTTCTCTTTACTTCGGCTCTCTCATAATAATAAAAGAATTATGTTTCTTGCCTGTAGACATAAGTCACATCAATTGGCTGATTTTGTGTTCTTTGTTTCTTTATTTTTCATATGTATTACTTTTGATTATACAACAATTTGTATCAAAAGTAAGTTTGTTGTCAAGATGTCTTTACACAAATTTGTTATTAAGAAGTTCAAGGAATCAAATAATTTCACTCTATGAAAGGTGAAGATGAGAACGATTCTTGCTTAGCAAAGATGTGTAACAACATTGAAAGGAGAAGAAAATTTGGTTCAAATTTTGGAGCCCGTAGAGAAGCAAGAGATGCACAACATAATATTTGTTGAGTATGAGAAATGAGGTCTTGATAGAAGTGGTTGATAAAAAGTTATTGTTTGTTTATAGAAACAACTTGAAAGTACGTACCGGAAGACATCACCTAAAAATCGTTTATATCAAAAGTAGTGTTTACATACTTTGGAATGTTAGAAAGTATACAGGCGAAAGATTACATTGATAATTTTAATTAGATTATCTTGGATCCACAAAGTGTTAGGGGCTAAAATTAATGCTGGGAATCAAGTCATAATCCTTTTGTGTTATATAAGAATTTTGTTGATTCCATGTGGTATCATAGAGAGATTATTTCTATTAGTAATATAAATAATGCTCTGTAGTCTAAGGAATAGAAGAAAAAGATGTCTAACAAATATGAATATTTACTAGATTTAGGTATGGTTATCAATAGAGGAAGGAATGTGGAAAGGGGTTTAAAAAATATGATTAGGCCATGATCTAGATCGATGAATAACCTTGTTTGATGTTTTAACTGCAAAGTTAAAAGGTACTTTAAGAGGGACTATCTATAATAGAAGAATAGAAATGAGAAAAAGGAAATATATCAAAAAGCAAGTGTTTTTGTAGTCTAAGAAAGATCCAATGAAAAGGATAGAAGAGGCAACAATATTCTAGTTATTAGCAATTCTGATTCTACAAATCAACGGGTGATAGACATTAGAGTTGCTTATCATATGACTTTCAATAATGTTATCAAAAGTAGTGGTTCAATGTAGATCCAAATGTATGATAAAATTGTTAGAATATCAGTTGCATGGTATGTTCCTAATTTTCAGAAGAATTTGATTTCCTTAAGTACTCTTGATAGTCAAGGGTAAAGTTTTCTTATGGTAATGGGCATCTTAAGGTAGTAAAAGGTGCATTAGCTGTAACAAAGGAAATGTTGCAGCATAACATCCATGTCCATGTCTTAAATCTTGAGAGAAGAAAGATAATGTTGTAGTATGACACATATGGGTGAGTCATGTAGAAAGAATAAACTGGAGAATTTTCTCTACAGTTATTATTGAGAAAGCAACGTATTTACACACGTGTTCAGAGGATAAGCCTAACTAATAAAACTATCGTTGATTAATGATAAATTAAGATGCTAACAGCCGCCCGCAAGCTAGAGAATG
>JANZLD010000237.1:16003501-16015516 GCA_026413575.1 Erythroxylum carthagenense | reverse complement strand
GGAAACCGGTAAGCGAAGATCACGAAGCAAATAGTGCAACCACTGGATCTCACAAACAGTAGAAGCCAAAGCACGATGCTCTGCCTCAGAAGAGGAGCGATAGAACTTCATAAAGGTCGTTTATTAAAGGATGGAAAACACTGGAAGATAGACTTTTGCTTCATATGCTTGGTAAAAAGTTTAGGATAACCTTCAAAGATATAGTGTTTTGGAAGCGACATACGTTGAGGCAAACATATGGAAAGGTCGCGCCAAGTTCAATGGTTAGAAGTGTTAGTTTAAAAGTGACATTAGAACCACTTAAAAAAGAAATCATCAAAACGGTATAGCCAAGGATAGAGTGAAAAAGACCATTAAGCAACCAGGAAGATACAGTTTGAGAGACTCAATCGCATTTGCTCTGGTCATTGGTGATGAAAATGAAACTATCTTTATAGGGAATAAGAAAACTCAAGAGATAGATAGATAGATGGGAGCTACGGTAAAAAATGTAAAGTTCTACAAGATAAAAAATTGATTATATCTAGTTAGATTTTGTTGAAAAGAGTTAAAATTTTAGAGGATGTAAATAACATGTTGATAAAGTCCGAAGAATTCTAATGTAACTTGGACTTATTGAATACTAATATAACTTGAAGGCTTTGGAGAATTGCGTAGGAGGGATGTTTCTTGTTTAGACGTTGGATGATTCAAGTCTTAAATTCCAGTAAAATAGAAATTCAATAATCTTAAGATTCTAGTGAAATCAGGTTTTCGTACTAGGCATCTATTGAAATAGACTTTCAATGATATTAAATATCCGTGAAAATAGGATATCAGCAATTTAAAATTTTTCTTTCATTAGACTTTTTACATGTTATTCTAATAAAAACCTTATTAAAAACTGTAAGTTGTGGTAATTATCATAATTCTTTTTATATCGTCTCTTTTACAGTAATAAAAATGATGTCTCCTTTTTCTCAAAAAAAAAAAAAAGATGTCTCCTTTCTAAGTTACATCAATTAGTCTAACCAAATAAAATTTTGTATTCCTTATTTATATATATATTACTTCTTTTTAATCATCAAAGATAGATAGAAGAATAGATAACTTATACTTCTTATCCGCTTTATGTGCATCCTTTGTAACCCGCTCCCCAGAAGTACTGCCCCACTTCATAGCAGATATTTTGAACATCCTATGGAAATTAGCGTACACGTTTCTTATTGTGTTTATGATTTGATATTGAACTTACCGTAAGGAATAGTTTATGACCAGTAAATTTACAAGATTGATTTTCTTAATTAGTTGAAAGACTTATCTATAAGAAACCATTCACGAAAGTAATACGAAATAAATTTTGCTGGTTAGATTTAAACAAGAATAGGACTATGGGAATTATATATGGGCTGTTTCTGATATACAGTGTTTATAGGAATTACCTTTTAACATTAGAAAAATATCAAAGTATAATCAAAATTGAAAAGATTTCAACGTATCTTACTTCATACACTTGGTCAAAATGTGAATATATAGACAAATAAGAAGTCAATTTCACCTAACCTTTACACACACACACATATATATATATAGGGATTAACAAAAAAGGTAAAACTGATAGCAACAGGCACTCCTTTGTCAATTTATGGCCCCTTTCACCAACCAAAAGATGAGAACGAGTTTATGGCTTGTTAGACTTTTTGCATTTTTTAATAAATTTCTCCTTCAATTAGAGGAAAAAAATATGCTTGATATAGTAAGGAGTTAACGTCGCTTACATTTTTGAAAAAATCAACTGAATGAGTAAATCGAAAGCAACCCTTGAATTGATCTTATCTTGGGTCTAGCTAACATCAACAGATTGAATACTTCTACAAGAAAACAGGAGAAAATTCAAACGAAAAATCAAATAAGAACTTAGACCCTATGTTAAACGATTCCAAAAGATTATTTGTGAAAAGTGTTTGATGACTTAGCTGGGGTTATTGCCTCCTTACTTCAGTGTTAGTCACCCTGACCTCACCACACATTGTGTTTATCTCTTCCCAAATCCGAAGCCAAAAACCACTAAATTATGTTCTTGTTACGTAATGCTCCCATCATTGCCGGCTAGCAACCGTTTGCTTCTTGTTTTGTATGTTTATCACAAGACTCCATCAAATTTGTTTCCATTGTTCCCCAAGTAAATGGGAAAGATGAATTCATGGTACAAATTAATAGTATACGTTCAACGTGTATTGCACCACCAATTATACAGGAAGCATAAGCTTTTGCAGTATTGATGGCAACATGGCATACTCCATATAAATATTCTGAAGTATCTCATTTAACGTAAGGGCGTTGGGTCAAGTTTTGAGAATTTTTACGAAATTAAAATAATTACTTCTTAAGTTGAAATTAGTTTGCGTTCTTTTTGAGCAACCTATGAATGTGATCCAAAGAAATTGATGTGCAATGAAAATTCTACATGATCTTTTCTTATTTCCTATTTATGAGGGATTCGACTTCAAAATCAATTCAACGACGTGGAAATTGGGAGTAAGGCGACTTATGGTATATTTTATATTTGCAATCCTCTAAAATTGTTGACAAGGACAGGAATAGGTATGAAATCATTGAAAAGAGACATCTTATGGCTAAAGAAGCTTAGAGTCTGAATGGCCACCAAAGTGAAACAACTTTATCATCAGTTTGTCAAGCATCCGATACCTTACTTTTAGGCCCAGGATTCAGCAATTATGGGCAGAGGCTGCTATTGATTATCCACCAACTCTGATGTGCCTGGCAAGACTTTCAATTACCAGGAGAAAAGAGAATAAAATGCTTAAAATTACAGTCCCGTTATAAGTGGACATTTAATTTCCAAGTTCCATTATTAATCTAGTCACTAATGCTAAGATATTCAAGATTACAATCCCACTACAATTAGGGCAACTAGAACAAAAATATCTGATGTAGTGGGAGATCTTCAATCATATGGCTAAATGATCCACGAAAGAGCATGCTTCTAACCTATTAAAGAAACATACCTCTACTCTTTTAACGATTCCGTGGGATTGGTGAACAAGAGGTCAATGTCCAAGCCCATTGTTCTCGTTAGAAATGGTACAAACCTTACAGAAATGTATGCTATTATAGAAATCAACCATTAATTAATGAGAGAGAGAAGAGTTAACAATGTTTTCTTAGGTCATGATTATGTTTTTCTTCAACTTGTCAATGACACGTAAGTTCAAGTTCATCGAGGACCGACGTCAACGTCCTAATATTTCCATCCAAAATATATAATGAAGTGAAATGGTCATCAAGTATGTCAACTTGTTGATTTTCAGAAGTTCCACGATTTATATAAATATATATGCATGTCACCGGTCTAATTAATAGGCATTCCTAACTCCACCTAACCCCAGAGATAGGATTCCTGACGTCAACATGACCTAGATCCTGTAGTACACATTATAGTATCAGCATCACCAAATAAGCAATCAATTAGTCAAATCGCTTAAAATATAATATCTTAAAACTCATCATGTCTATTGATACAAATTTACCTTGGGACTCAAACTTACATAAAAAATTATGACTCGAACTTACATCAAAGATGATGGCTAATATGTTTTATACGATAGTCTCACATAGGTTCGCTTAAGCAAGATTTCAGTCTTTAATGACTCTTAAAGTATTTACTTCGCACACTTGAAGAAACAGTGCTACGGAAGCAACAAAAAAATAAAGACAATAATAAAACCAAAGAAATATGGTAAAACTAATCTGTATATTACTTTCTCTCAAAAGAATACAACGAATACTCTTTTCGACTGAATGAGGATAGGCAAGATTCGAATGAGTTATATATAGGCACTCTAACTTGGAAGCCAAGTTACATTCAGAATCCCACTTAAATTGAATTGCCTACAATTGTGCTAAATTCACATCTATCTCTATCAGATTATATTACATGGACCAATTGGATGACACCCCTAATCTAAATAGGACTCTAATTGATAAGATAAAATCTATAAGATAACATAAAGATATAATTTACATTCAAATAGGAAACTAGCACCCTTATTCTCAAAGATCTCCACTATCTTCAGATGTTGAGTCTTACTACAACTTTAACTCCTAGTTATTGGCACATCGTCTAAGATACACTACAAGAGTTAAGACATTTAGTGACAATTTTTTTATGACTAACTATTGTTTCGTCACAAATACGAAGTTTTTTGTGACAAAGCAACTGATTGACACTATTGCTTGGATTAACTGTGATGATTTTTTTTGTCACTAAGGCAATAGTAATTGTGGCAATTTAGTATCTTTCACAATTAAGTTGTCATTATTAATATATTAATAGTGTCAAATTTTCTTTTATCACTAAGTTTTGTCATTAAAAGCCTATGCAATTTGATGCCAAAATAATTTTGGCGGGAATAAATTGTAATTGTGACAAAACATATGTTAGCAACTAATATTTTCTATTTGTTGTGACAAAACATAGTTTGGTCACTAATATATTTTTCTTTTTGTTACAAAACGGTTAATCATTACACAATATTTTACTTGTTGTGACAAAAAATTTTGTCAATAAATATTTAATTAATTTGTGTCTACTTGATATTGTTACAGTAACCAAACTATAACTACGGTCACAACTATTCGTAATTTAATGACAATTTTTTGTGACTAACTGTTTTTGTCATCACAAATACGATATTTTTTAGTGTCAAGACAATTGATTGACACTACTGTTTGGATTATCTCTGATGATTTATATTTTTGTCACTAATACAATGATAATTGTGGTAATTTAGTATCTTTCATAATTAAATTGTCACTATTAATATGTTAATAGTATTAAAACTTATTTTATCACTAAGTTTTTCCACTAAAAGCCTATGAAATTTGGCGCCAAAATAATTTTGGCCGGAACTAATTGTAATTGTGACAAAACATATGTTGGTAACTAATAGTTTCTATTTGTTGTAACAAATCATAGTTTGGTCACTAATATTTTTTCTTGTTGTGACGAAACGGTTTATCGTCACACAATATTTTACTTGTGACCAAAACTTTTGTCAATAAATATTCAATTAATTAATGTCTACTTAATATTGTCACAATCACCAAACTATAACTATGTTCACTACCATTTGTAATTTAGTGACAATTTTTGTGTGCCTAAGTATTATTTCGTCACAGAAACGAGGTTTGTTGTGATAAAACAATTGATTGATACTATTGTTTAGATTAACTGTGATGATTTATTTTTGTGTCACTAATACAATGGGAATTGTGACAATTTAATATCTTTACAATTAAATTGTCACTATTAATATATTAATATTGTCAAAATTTCTTTTATCACAAAGCTTTGTTATTAAAAGCCTATGTACTTGTTATGATGAAAACTTTTGTCAATAAAAATTCAATTAATTAGTATCTATTTAATATTGTCACAACAACTGAACCATCACTATGTTCACTATTATTTGTAATTTTAGTGACAAATTTTTTTATTGTCACTTGATCAACTTTTTGTTACAAAAGTTTTTTTATTTGGGAAATTAAATAATTTCATTAAAATTAGAGAAGTTACATTTGGATGGCTATCCCTCGTGGATAGCCCATTTGGTTCACTTGATGCACGAAAATAGTTGAAAAACGACAACGTTTACAAAAGGCATCTTTAGACGATTTAGGGTAAAACTAATTTTGTCTTTCTTGAATATTCGATCTGTTACTCAATTAAGGAAGATGATTTCGATACTCCGAAGGCGATGCTTGTGAAAATCCAAGGGAGTCCTCTTCTCAGTCTTGTTCTCAGTAGGTATTTAGGTCATATTTGTATTCATTTGCATATTCATTCATTCATTTTAGTAGCATTTTAAGGTTTGTTTATTTATTTTCATTGAGTTTGTTATTTATTTTATTTTTCTTGTTTCTTTGTAGAAAGCATGAAGTTTGGCTTCAAATCACACCTAATCTACCATGGAGAAAAATTTGGAATGAAAAAGTTTGTCTTGTAATTTAATCGTCAAGAAGTTTGGAAATTTTTGTGCACCTGGCAGATACATCAAGGAGCAACTTACCAGCTGGGAATTAGAAAATACACAACAATTGGCAAGTTAAAAGAATGCACTCACAAAACGACACAGCAGAAAGTCCAGAATAAGAGTCCAAAACACAGTGGACTAGGGGACGTTAGAAGGGGGAAAAAACGTTTTAACATGTTAGGTTTTAATTAGGGCGAAGACCTGGATGCTACAGCTCCAAGACCTGGACACACGAAGAGACGCCGCAGCTCCAAGGCTTGATGCGAAGAGGCCTGACGCATGGAGAAGACCTGGATGCTGCAGCTCCAAGACCTGGACGCACGACAACAACCTGACGTAGGGTGTGGGAACAAAATGAAAAAAAGCAGCAGATTGGAGAAAGGAAGAAAAGACGTAGGTGAGAAATAGAACCAAGACAAAGTGACGCTGCAACTGCGAGCATCATTTTCAGACCTAGAATTTTGAAGTTTTTGTTCAAGATTCATCAGAGTTCTTCACTCCTTACTCCTCTAATGTCTATTCTCCTTGTTTTGATATTTATTTTGATGAACATGAGCATGAGTGAGTAGATTTCTTATTGGGTTTCAAAGATGGGATATAGTTTTCAAATTTCTACATGATTTGATTCTGGATTTTATTCAATAAAATTGATTCATGGCTATTGATTCTTGTTTTGAGTATTATTGTGCTTGTTATATATTAGGCCTCATATATTTTCAAAGCTATTGCAGATCCCCTTACAACTAGTCTTCAACGTCTGAAAGTCTTCATTGGTGTTTTAACTTTTCCAGTTTTTATTCTTTAATTATTCAGTGATTCTTGACAAAAACTTTTCATGTTTTTTGGTACTACTTTGATTGTGTTTATATGATGTTTTAAATATACCAGGGCTTGACTACTAGTGGACTGCCGACATTTATAGATGTTGGTAATAGTTTTGGTGCTCCTGCTATTATTGAAGACAACTTCAGACAACAGGTCTCTTTTCATTATTGTTAATTCTATTGTTGCTATTCCCATCTCTCCCATTTCCCAGATATTATTTGGGTCTATCTTTCACTTTCACTCCAAATTTTATTTTGATTTCTTTATTGTTGATTCAATTATTGTCAAACAGTGAAAATTCTTACTCCAATATCATTTTCACAAGATTTTACTTGTTGTAGATGGTTCTCAATGGGAAACGTGTAGTGATGATGGGTGATGATACATGGGTTCAACTGTTTCCTCAACATTTTAAGAAATCTTATCCCTATCCTTCTTTTAATGTTAAAGATCTTCGTACGGTATTGCATTATGGCTTTTGCATTATTTTCTCGCTGTCAATTCCTTACATTTCGTAATATACCAAAAAATTATTGTTTCAGGTTGATGATGGGTGCATCGAACACCTTTTTCCTTCCCTTTTTCAAAAAGATTAGGATGTTCTTATTGCTCATTTTTGTGTGTGGTATGATTGACATATTTAATCAGTTGCAAATAGTAAAATATTTGTATCTCTTGTTTGATTAATGAGTTTTGTAAATTTGTGTGTACCTGTGTAAGTTGTTATGAGTTATTTATCAAATTGAAGACATGAGGGTGGATTTGGGTAATCTCTTTGCAGGATCATGCTGGACATATATATGGAGTTGACTCTCTGCCAATGGTAGAAAAGTTGGAGCAGTATAATCTCATTTTAGAGGTAGGTTTCTTAATTATGCACGCAAGTTATGCCAAAATATTTCCTGAGCTTGCTAATAGTGTCTATATACTTCAGATAGTGTCAAAAATATTCAAATTTGTTGAAGTTATAAATCTACCACACTATTTTTTGGTTAAAGTTAAGCCATTTTGGAAGTTTTTCTTTCTATGTTTCCTTTCGTCTAAGTTTTATTTTTAAAAGGCTTGTGTTTAGATGTACATGCTTTATGGAGAAACTGAAGAAAAAAACAGAATTCTCTCCTTCAGGCCTTTTAATTCACATCTTGCTTCCTAATTTTGAAAATGCCCTTTAGCCAGGATAAGTTTCATAAAATAATGTAAAATTTAGGGTTTACGAAATTGTTCCAATTGATATATGTTAAAATTAAGCTACAGAACAACATTGAATTAATCATCCAATTTGAAATACATTTATAAAACCCAAATGTGTACCAAATTACTTTCTGAGCATAATCACAATTGACCTTTTGTTGAAGTACTTCCATTATGGTCCAATCCCTTTATCATGCACAGCAAGTTTTGAAATATATTGAACTCAAAATTAAAGATTGCAGATGAACATTGGAAATTCCGCACCTATAAGAATTGTAGAAATAAGATTTAGCTTGATGACTTGGGCCATGTGGAATATATATGTGAAACATCAAAGTGAAATTTTCTCATCAAAATGAACTAAACTACTTCCTCATTTTCCTTTCATTTAAATTTAATACTTATTGGTGTTCCAAAAGTCCCTGTTGAAATCATGGGAAAGACACAAACTTTCAGCTATTAATGTTAGATTGATGCCCGAATTTTTTTTGGAAATAATATAAGAAATGAACTAGAAATTGAGCTTTTGTTGGTCTTTAGTGATTGAAAGGTAAAGTTTGCAAAATTTTGGGTATTCTATTGTTCCAGATGTCCCACCTTCATTGACTCTACCATACATGTGAAGTTTCTCAATACATATTGGTTGCTTATTCATTGACTCTACTATACATGTGAACTTTCTCAATGCACATTTGTTGCTTATGGTGGAATAAGCTCATCTTGTTTCCATTATTAAGCTGCCTTTGTCTGTTGATTTTAATCTTTCCTACATGCTTAATTCTTAATTGATAATGTTTTACCACAAATTCTACTGCAGTAGCTTATCAAAATTCTGGATGGTGAGTCTAGTTCAGGTGGCTTGCATGAAAACACTTTCCTTTTTATTATGGGTGACCAACCCTGAATGATGATTACGGTGGAGGAAGTGTTGAAGAGGTATATGATTTAACTTTCTGAAGTTTAATTTGGTTTCATTCTCTGTTTCCTTTGTAACAAAATTACATGTTGCAAGTTGAATTTTAAGAAATCTTCCTATCCGTTTCCATCTGACTTTGATATCTCTTTTTATGCTCTCGATTTGGTATTGCCTGCTCTTTAAATGATTCTGCATTCGCTGTTAATTTCAAGGTGTCCTTCTTTTCGTTACCTTCTATCATTTCGCAATTTTCTGTTGTAGGTGAAAAGATACACTGATGCCTACTCGGCCTCTTCAGTCATTGGGTTTTCTAGTGAAGATTTGTTACACATATCAGATGTATATGATAAGGCATTAGTGATAAATTTATTGTAACATATATTCTTTATTTAGTGATAACATTATTGTAACATATAACTTTCATATTTGTGATGAAATTTGTTAGATAATATAGCCATTAATGCAAATTTCTTTTACAACTATGAATTGATAGTTTTATTTGTGATAATAATAAACCCATTAGTGATAATACTTTTTGTAAGAATCAATTTTCATTTTTGTGATGATATGATGTTGACACTTTTTTATTAATATATTAGTGACTAAGAAGTAATGGACACTAATAAAAAATTATTAGTGACAAATATTGTCACTATTTATAATTATTTTAGTGGCGATAATGTTGTAACAATAAAATGAAGTATTGTTACGACTTTATTCGTCACTACTTCATATTATTTGTGTCAACAAACTTGTCATAAATATGTAAAGTTATTGTGATCAATAGTGTTGTCACACATTTCATAGGTTTTAGTGTCGGCACTTTTGTCACAATATAATGAAGTACTGTTACAACTTTTTTCGTCACTACTTTATATTATTTGTGTCAACAAACTTGTTCATAAATAAGTACAGTTGTTGTGACCATATAGTGTTGTCACACATTTGATAGGTTTTAGTGTCGACAATTTTTTCACAATAAATTGAAGTACTGTTACTACTTAATTCATCACTACTTTATATTATTTGTGACGATCAACTTGTCATAAATATGTACAGTTATTGTAACCATATAATTTTGTCACACATTTCACAAGTTTTAATGTCAATATTTGTGTTACAAAAGTGTTGCATAATTGTGACCATTTTTTAAATTAGTCACTATTTCATTAATAACGGAGGTATTTATGACAGGAGGTGATGACTACAAAGATTGGTCACTATTAATAATAGTGACAACTTTTACTTTCACTAAAAATACAATTTCTTGTAGTGATATCCCCACGATCTCTATCTGTTGATGATGTATTGTGATCTTGCCGAAGCCCACATAGCACACTGACCTGATCCAATGCTCCCATACAAGTCCACTAGTCGTGGTCCATTTATTCGAGCATGGGCCAAGTCCTTAGTCCATCAAGTCCTTAGCTTAGGTCGAGTTAATCTCCACAAGGTCCGAGACACTACCAAAATTTGCACCAAGTCCGATCCTATTAGCCCATGTTTGCCTTAGTATTTTTGCATGCCTCTCTCATACGTGTAATCCAGCTAACCTTCCTCCTAAGATGCATCGTGAAGGTAGTTGAAAAGTGCTCTGAAGTTTAAAGGTCTAACAAACTACCTCCACCAGATGGATTCGATGCCTTTGTCGAATTAGTTTGTTGGCACTCCTCCACGAGTGGTTTCTTCAAAGACTCCTTAGTTAGCTCTTGAAAACGGTAGCAAGTCTTCATATTGATTGCCACTTCACCCATGTATTATTGTCCCAATCCATTGGAGTTGTCTTTACTTACACTTAGACTCACCTTCTCAAGGCTCACCACTCCCACCAAAGACATGTTGAGAAGAGCTCCATCTGTTAAGCTTTCCCTATCACCTTGATCCTTCGTGATCTTGGCAATGATATGCTCCTTACCCGCCTTCTATTTTGGGCTTTCTCGAGCATAGTTTGGCTCCTTTTCAATGATCACAACCAACACTTGTGCTACTAATGTTGTAGTCTCCTTCGTCCCATTAACAAATCTACAAAAATTAACAAAGAAGGATTTTTCATCATACATAAACATCATACCTCCCAAACTTGGGTACAACACTATCTTTGCTACCTTAAGAAAGTTGATCCCTAATATCATTTCGAAATCCTCAAGTGGTATGACCATACAATTCATCTTGGCACGCCAATTCCCTATGCTCACTAGGCCATTGTAAGCAGCTCTCATCACTGCTTGTGCCTTACCTGTAGGGGTTCTTAACTTTGTTGGGGTCTTGGACACTCTAAGCCCTAACTTGCACACCATCTGTAGCGTCCCCTCATCGTAGGGTACACATCGGGACCACCGACACGTATCCCACGATAAAGGTGCACTACCAGAACAATTCCACTAATATTCACATGGCATCGCAATAATTTAATTCACAATATAACAGTAATCAATAAATTAAAATCCAAAATAATAATCGTCTGGTACAGTCATCCAAGGTCAGAATAGGCCAGTCTATCAATCTCCTGACCAAAACCGAAAAGGGAACTGATACAGCATCTATCCTAAGTCATCCTCAAAAGTTAACCCAGCTGACCGACCTGTGTGCCATCGCTCTCTGACTGCACGCTCGCACGGCACGAAAAGACTGTCTTCGGAGCTAGGAGTCTACTCTATCAGTCCTGAAAAATATGATGCAATTTTGGGTGAGTTTGCGAACTCAGTGAGAAACCATCTTCGATGGTTCACTCAAATCATGCGTTACGCGTAGCGCGTTCAGCATATCACAGTAATATACGATTAACAGTACTATCTATATAATTTACAGTAGTCTATAACAGTTTACAGAAACCTGTAACGATGTACAGTGATAAACAGCTTGCGGTATTTCATACCAATTACAGCACTATGCAGTAGTTTGCAGTAGTCTCTAGCAGTTTACAGTATCAAATAACACTTCACAATAATTCGTCACAATTTACAGTGTCATATCACAGTTCTCAGTATTTTGCAGCAATTTACAGTAGCACTAGCACTTAGCAGTATCATATTGCAGTTCACAGTAAAT
>JANZLD010000237.1:15759710-15775234 GCA_026413575.1 Erythroxylum carthagenense | reverse complement strand
CTTTGTCTTCCTTCTCAATTCATGACTGTACAAAATAGCTATAACTTCAATAAGAGACACATCAACCTTCCCATGAAGTAAAGTAGTTTTAAGAAACTCAAACTCTTAAGAAAAGGATCCCAACAACATCAAAGCTAGATCTTCATCTTCAAATTTCACATCCAAATTCATTAAATTAGTGACTAACTGATTAAAACTGGTGATGTGATCATTTATAGTGATATCCAGAATATAAAGAAACAAAACAGTCTCTTCTTCATATGAAGCTTATTCTGATTGCTTTTCTTCAAGAATTTCTCTTCCAACGCGTTCCACAATTTAGATGCAGAATTTTCTTTCGAGAAAGCATACTTTTGCTCTCTGGTTTTGCTCTCTGGAAAGACACGATCGAATTGTACTACATGCCAAACAATTTATATTCTTCCAATCTTTCTCCTCAATATCATTTGGTTTCTTTTCTCCAATGGCGATGTCAAGACCTTGCTGAAAATGAGTGTCTTGAACTTCACTTTGCCATCTGCCGAAAGAACCCATATCATCAAAAATCTCCACCGTAAAACTTGCATTTGTCACAGTAGTCCTTGCTAGAATAGACGAGGTAGAAGTTGTCGACATTGTTGATGCGGCTATATCTCTTATTTCTGTCATCTCTACTACAATTTCTATTCAATAGATGTCAATGCGAAATGCCAATAGCCCAAGCAAAAATTTTCTTTGATGTGGAAGATCAGACTACGCGGCAACCACAGAGCATACTAAGAAAAAACCTTGGTTCTAATACCAATTGTTGTGAAACTTCGGGTTGATTTCCTTCAATAATGATGAATTTACCTTGACCACTATTACCTAGGTGAACAAAATATGAACAATTGTACTGAAAAATCATATCAGGTAAATTCTCAAGAAAGACTGGAGGGTCATAGACGGTCCCACTTAAAATCCAATTTCCTAGATAGAATTTTCCTAGACATGTAATTTAATAGCATAATAATTCACTACAACTATACCCAACAATAGCCATTAAATAAACAAATAAAGAACACCAGAATTGAACGAGTTTCAACCAATTATGTCTACTTCTTCGGACACTACTAAATTGATATTTCACTATTTTTTAGAAATAATACAAGTGAAATACTAAAAGAGAGGCGAAAATTTATCTAATGAAAGACAAATTTTTGGGATGATTTAACTAAGGAGGGGAGACGGCTTTTATGGTTTTAGAAACCTCCACCATTCCCACACATTTCCGATGTGGGATTATGGAATGAGCCAAAATATTTGACCAACTAACAACCCGTCCCTGAGCCAATTCAGTCTGGTCTTTTGTTTCAGTATCGAATTTTGAAAATGCAATTCCCGCTGATACTCTTTCAATAGATTCATTTTAGTCACCCTCAATAGTGTGTCCATTGGAGAGTTGTAACAATCTGTCTGCATCTTCACCAGTCACTCCTTAAGGGATGTCAGATTCGGCAGTTTACCTATAGTGAGTCTCTTAATTGCCCCTTGAACCAGCTGTAGTTCTCTCATCAGTTGGAACGTGTTGTATCCATTAATTGGCTGCTACCACACCTTATGAATGATGTCCAAAATCCCTCCACTTATGTCACTCTATTAAAAATTCTTAAAAGGGAGGCATACCACTTGTATTCCAAAATGCCATGAATTTGCTTATAGGCATGATCCGAGCAAAGGTTCTCACCAAAGTGGACAGTAGCTTGGGAGAATTTTTGAAACCATTCCAAGTTATCTAGAGTTTGTTCAAGTTTTTTTGAATATGCATGGGCTGTTGTTGATTATTTAACCAAGTAAAAAACCTCCCCGTGACTTTAACAACCAGCAACTCGACATAATTTAGTAGGTTTGACAACTCCTTAGCGTCGTCCATTGAGAATTGTTTTCCTCCTTCAACCTCATTGTGACTTAGTATACAGTTGAAGTCACCAGAAACAAGCCACGATCCGTTGATAGAATGTTGTAATCTCCTTAGTTGTCTCCATAAATTGCTTCTCTAAAAGGCAAAGTTAGCTGCAGAAATCATAGTGAGGTGGAAAGTTGGGGTCTGACCTCCAAAATGACAATGAAGGTGAAGATGTTGGACATTTTGTTCCAGCATTTGAACTGTATTAGAAAGACAAATTATTCTCCCATTATAGTGGATGTATGGTTTGAATAAAGTCCTCATTGTATTCCCAAAAACTTCAGGTCTTGTAATAAAAGAGGGTCCTTTATTTTGGCCTCCAATAATTCGATAATAGCTGGTTACTTCTCTCGGACTAGCTCTTCTACCATTAACCTTTTGAGGGGATCATTGATTCCTCTGGTGTTCCATATTACGACAAACATTTTAGGGATAGATCCCTTTTGTTTTTGCCTTTCCCTTTCCGCCTAGTCTTTCTTCTTTTTGATTTAACTTCTTGATTTTCTTGTTATCTAGCCTCAAGCTCCCCAGTATCTTCAGTGGTCATCACAGTGTTTCCACTCTCGCAAGTCTTCCCTGTTATACAATCAGCACTTGCTCTCCAAAAGATGTTACAAGGTCTACATTCTCAATTTCGATTTGGCTGTGACCTGTGAGGCCGAGTAGGGTGAGAGCTAATATCAGTCGTGCCTAAAGGTATAACTTCCTTGCTAGTGCTCTCCACTAGTTCCTTTTGCTGTTGAATGGTTGGCACAATAGGCTTAGTAGTCATCGTTTCTACTGTCTCACTTTGCTTAGGCTGGATAGGTATTCGTGCCTTGACATTGCACTCATCTAGTTCCTGTTGCTGTGGAGTGACTTTCATCATCGTCTGAGTCGTAATTGTTACCATTGTACCAACCTGCTCAGGCTGGGTAGAGTCCTCTATTGTCTTCAATACGTCAGCCTCCCCATTTTTCATTAGTTCCTCATGTCCTCCATGTTGAAAGACCTTTCCAGTCTGATTGCCATTTCTTATTTGTCCGAGTTGGTTTCCAAGGAGATGTTCTTTTTCACCATATTACCATACTCGCCCATACACATTACTTCAATGTTGTCCGGAACTATATCCATAATGTGGTCCTCAATGCACATTTTCGCATAAACAATGCGCTCCATGTTTGCTGTTTGTGTCCATGCTCACTGGTTTTCCTTATGTGGCTAGCGATTAATATGAATTCCACAATACTATAACATTTTAGTTAAAGAAAACACTTGGTGAGTTATTTTACAACATTTATTTGTATGATGAGATTACTATAAAACTTCTTTTGTTAAACAACATTATGCAAGGGATTAGGAGACTTTGGATTGGATCCTAAGAGATTTCCTCACTTTTTTTCGTTTATTAGACGGTAAAATGGGCTCAATCACGTTCCAAATGGGTAATGAGCCACAAGGACTATTGATCCAAGTTATTTTCTTTGGCAAATCATAGAATACTTCAAATTTCGACATTAGGGCCTTGCCTCCGATAATGACTTAACTTTCAAGAATAACAAATGTTTTGGGAAATAGGTCCCTCTGAACAAGCAGAATCCTGATAGCTTGTGGCTTCCGCAATTGAAGAGCCCATGCAAAGAGATTTCTTTTACGACTTTCACAGCCTTCTGGACCTTCTTTTGACGGAATGGCATGTGAATGGCTTTGTTGGGCAGAGAATAATAATTCAGGCTCCTGGCCCAACAACGCCATTACATGTGCTATCTTAATTGTACTCGACTGAAGACAAAATGATAATTTTACAGAAAAGAAACCGATACTGTTTATACTCTGTGGAATGTGAAGTCTCATTGCGACCTTCAGCTCGTCTTACATTGCCTGCCACCAAAATAATCCATCTCAGCTCCAGACGAGACAATAAGGATTTGTAGAATTCCAAGCCCCTTCTTCTCATCACGTGAAACGTACTAATCTTTTATCTCAGGTTCTTGGGCTCTTCATTGGCCAATGCCTACACGAACACGCCATAGATTTTCGTATCTGGCAATCGTAGTTTGCAGGTTCGATCATTAACAAAATGGTCAGCATGAAACTAATAGCTTCAACTGAAACAAGTATTTACTATAGCATTCTGGACCCACGAAAGTTAATCAACTCAAACTTGCATCAGTCTGAGAAGGTGAAGCCAAAAGCACAGGAAGAGTCCAGGTCAAAAAGTCAGGGTGGGGTGCGGCACAGTCACCGATCACGATGATTTAGTAGTAGATAACGTTTTAATGGGGGGACTAAACTAGGAGCGCAGTAGCCTTTTGTATTTGGACTATCCCAGTGGAATTAGATACTGAAAACATTGGTTGGAATTGAGCAACTATCTTATTCCATCCACCTTAGTCGACATATACAGTACCCAATTTTTCTCTTCTCGGTGAAATTCTTCTTCTCCCAACATCATCATCTCATGCTCTACTTATTTGATGTTCTTCGACTCCCTTGTAGTTTTAAGGATTAAATGCACCAACGCTTCAAATAGTTCAATCCTTTTTTGTTTCAACTCTTGTATCTCAAATTTTTCATTTTAGTTGTAACCTTTTTTATATAATTTATTAATTTACTTTTTATTTTTTATCATAATATTAGAATTTTTAAATTTTATTTTAGCACATTGTTTTTATGATCATATGATGTTATTATGTTTTTCAAATATGAAATTAAATATCTTAATAGAGAAAAATTAATGCTATAATATTATGTTGATTAGAGGATTAATGCAAAGGGCTATTTGTTAGTTTCAATAAATCAAATCCCTATAGGCCTTTAAGGACATTAAGAAAAGAGCATCTTATTGTACAAGTTGGAACTTTGAAGTGTTTTAATAGACTCTTGCACATCGACCAAAACCCCACACAACTCTACCTTCAATACGCTCTCCCCCCTACTTTGGCATTGCCGATCATGGACGTTTAGGTTGTGGTTGGAAGCTGGTGGGAGACAGCAATCGAAGTGATTGCCACGCAACAATAAATGTAAGGGAGTGCCAATTCTGAAGCTTAGTGGCTTGATTTGGGAATTCCTTTTTCATCTTAGGAAATTTTGAGGAAATACTTCAACCTAAAACGGAGGAGTGATGGGTAGCACGTGGATGGCCGGTTCAATCTCGTGATCAAGATAAGATAATGCTTACTTGTTACTTCAAAAGCAGTGGGCCTAACTTCCATTTCTATGTTCCAATCATTTCTTGCATTTGGGTTATTAACTAGAATAAACTAAACATCATAAGAACTTGTGCTTGGGTTTTTCTATTTTGTTTTCAAAGACTTGATGTTTGCATATGTTGTATGGAGCGATTCACATTTGAGTTGACCAGAAGAGCGAGCTTGTTGAGACAATTCGCTGCTGCTTCTTGACATATGGCATTCACAGTAAGTAACTAACGACAATATTTAATAATGGTAACATCGCATTCCCTTGTAATTTTGACCTCAAAACTCTTAATTTATCCCTGATGTAAGTCCCAATGATTAATCATTAAGTATTCTTTATACTTCTGAAAATGCAAAGACTGAAGTCTTATATCTATCTCTCGCAAAGTAATATAAGATTCTATTGGTTAATAGATTCGATTGACTTGATACTGAGCCTAGTTCGATATAGGTTTGCAGTGACAGTCCCACATATCTCCTCTTCAGAATTTATTTTTTTTCCCCCTAAGGAAGTCATTTGGTCTACAGTTGAGTGGAAAATGGGTAAATGGGTAGGACAAAATGAAGTAGGAAGACGTAAGTTTCTCGTCTAAGAGGATTTTTGACAAGAAATTCGTCTTTAACTTGTGTCATCATTCGTGATCCTTGGAAACTCTGGCAGGTTTTTTATGCTTCACTACTTCCCTAACTAATCTACCAACTACGGAACTTTTAAGAGAGCACGGAGCACAAAAGCTAGAAAAACATGTTTTTGTCGATTGTTAAAAATGTTGAAGAAATCCTGAAGCCCGCACGACCAGCTTTTGCTCGTCATTTCGATTGGACGATGAGATGCCACCAAACTTTGCCAGACTTTCACGGCAAAGAGATAGTATTTACTTATTACCAACAACGTGCACCGTCTCAATAAGCCTTAACTAAAATAAGATTATAGTCTGTCATGGCTTAAAGGGTTAAGCTTGAAGCCTTTATCAAGCATTACGACTCTGGTTCCAGCTCCAACAAAATTACGTAAAATAAAAAGGTTTTAAAAGAAACTTGTAGATGATGCCACGTAGTCGGTGGTTGAGCTAGCGAAAATGGTTAATCATAGCACCCAATTGATGTAAATTAGTAATAATGTCTTGCCACGTCCTCTATAGACCAATTGCCTTCATTTTTCCAACTTATAGCTTACTTTGGAGACTGAAGTCTATTAAAAGACAACATACATTGCACGAATTTCCATATCAGGTTTCAAATGATGACAGATTTTGTTCCAGGATGCTTTCTGCAGATTCTAAACAGGAAAAGAATTGGTGAAGACGTTGTCCCCAGAACACGGCCTCCTCCACTGTTGATCATTGTTGTTGTTGATCGGAAGCCATTTTCAAACGTAAAAGGTTTCCCTACCGCATGCTCTTCTAAAGAAGGCAAACAAACGTACAATCCAATTTAGGACTAGAACAATAAAACACAGTTGTGAGGAGGCTATAGGGATGAAGTTGGTCCAAATCAGCATCAATAACAATTAGGTGCTGTGAACTCTGAAGCTGAACACCACAAGTATAATCTGAGCCGCTGGAATCAAATATGTCGACGGCTGAGATATCACAGAATGCGTATACCTAACGCCACATGTACATAATTTCCCATGCTTAGCGGTCGCTGGACAGTAGTAGACACACACCTCCCTAACACTCCAATCGTCATAATGTTTTTGCTTTCCAACGGCCACCCAAAAGAAAGGTTGGACCGTTTCAATACAACCAATAAAGAAGATAAAAACCCAAAAAGAAAAAAAGGTATTACGAGAAATTTTAAAAAAATTACTAAATGACATAAAATTATTTAAGTCTTTTCTAATAAGTTACATTACCTAGCAAGCCTACGTCCTGACGCACCACCAAGAATTGTACACTAAAAGGGGACCGAACCTAAACGCGAACCGGGTTCACCGGTTCCATAATCCTACCCTCTCGAAAGTATACTGCTTCCAACTTTGACTCTACAACCCGTCTAAACTAGACAATACCGGAGGAGGCATACCGGGTTTAACTTGGCCGACCACCTCCTTCTTTTTACGCATCTCTAGCACTTTCCGATGGTGGTTAGAATGCAATTCACTTGAAAAGGTCGGGCTACAAGCCGGTCTATACTCGGGTAAAAGCCGCCCCGATTTGTACCGGACACCACAAGCATTGCATAGCGTCTTGGCTCCGAGCGGACCGGCTCTCCACTGCGGCGTCTTCTGAACGCCGCAATGGCTGCACCGTCGTGGCTGCTGCTGCGCTCCGCTTCCGGCGCTAGCAAATTCAAATGCCGGCTTTTTCTTATACTTCTTCACCGGGGGGGTTTCGACGCAAACCGGTTCGACCGATTCGGGGCTCGAGCCGAGATTGGTGCAGATAAGCCAAGGGCTTGAAGGGCTCGAAGAAGACGACGAAGAAGTGGTGGAGCTTGACGATGACTCCGTAGTCAACGACGGTGAACCAGAAAACCAAACCTTGGCGCCGGTTCTCGTACGCTTGCTTCTGGCCTTCGCCGGAATTGGAGTCTTAAAACACTGCTCTGTCAAAAGCGGTTTTGCTGGCTCTGGGTTGTCTTCATTTTTTGCTTTCGCCGGAAAAATTCCGGCAGGAAACGGCGTTGAATATTCCGAGTTGGAATCTTCCACGAAATGAGAGAGCCATTCAAGGCTGGCCAAATCATCCGCCTGTAAAAAATGAGGCCTCTTGGTCAAAAATTGTACTTGGCAACTAACATACACAGTTCTCACACAGAAAAAACGAATAGGAAACACGAAAAAGCTGTTCTTTTGGGTAGAAACCGTACAGGGACACCGAGTTCACTCGCTAAAACAGGCACAAATTCGTCTTTTGCAGAGATATTGGTAGCCAAGTCGCCACTTTTCTCGTTCAGAGGTGCTTCTTCTTTAGGAGAAACAGAGACGGTAAACGATTTCCCTTCTTCTTCAAAGAACCCCTCTTCGTTCGAGAAGTCCAAAAGTTGGTCGACGAAAAAATCGTCAGAATTCGTGCTGTTTTGCACATTCACGGCCCATAAATCCTCGAAAAACCCTTGTGGGCTGGATTTCATGGCCATCTCCTTCTCCTTTCTAAAACTGGTCTTCAAAGCGGCTTCAACACATTCCATTTCTGTCTGAACCTGAACAACAACACAAAACCCAGAAATTAAAAAACATAAAAGACGCGAACTTGAAAACAAAATCCGAGTCTTTTCGTCAAAACTCCTCGAACCTTTAAAAGAAACTTATACCTGACGCGAAGTGGATAAGAAACGGAGAGGAGATGAAGGCGCAGAGGGGTATTGGAAAAAATGGGGCCGATGGTAAAGCATTGAATGAGGGATGAAAATAGGTGAGGACTAATACTAAAAAGTGCCCGTTTCTTTACTATTTCTTTTTTCTCTTTTACTTTTTCTCTCGCTTCTAGATTACATATACTGCAGTACGTATCTGTATACCTCTGCTCTATTTAATCTATACGTTTTTGCAGTTTATAAGATAACGTGTGCTGTTCATAAATATGTAAAGTTTCTAACCTGAATTTACGAGGAAACTGGCCTTGGCCTTTTGTCAAAATCCAAAATTAAATAAAAACAAGCTTCGGCACAAATCTTAAGGCCTGAAGGATTCTGAACTTTGTTTTCATTTTGAATCAAAATTTTTAAAAAGATTCAGTTTCCATTTCCCTTATGTCTCTCTTCTTTGATCATGGTGTGCTTATTTTCCTTGTCTCTACGGAGTGATATCCTATCAAAGCCCTGGGAAACTGCCACGACTTTTTTAATTTTTGTTTCCTTCAGCTTTTGCTTTTGTTCTTCCTTGTGCCCTCACTTTTCCGTTTTCTTCACTAATTAATACCGTCGCAGTTGCTTACCGTTTCAATTCCCTCTTTCCCGCTTATTCCTTTCTAATTTGATTTCATTAGTAAGTTACTATTAAAAACATTTTGCTTTGTCACATCCATGATCCATCTCTTTTTATATTTCCTTAAACATGCAAATTATGTCATCTATTTTACCAACCTTTTTTTAATAATAAGAGTAGACTAGCCTACCTTGTCTAAGCCGATACAAATTCAGAAGAGCCAGACCTGTTGTCCACTTTTTCTAGAAATGCACTTTGACAACTTGGAACAAATGAAATGTCTATCCAATTTGAAAATGTTTCAACGAATAATTTTGAACTCACCAGTGAAAAAGGCTGTGTTAACTTGGACAACACAGTATGATTGACGGTAATCATGGAAGCTTGGGACACTGCCATGCCTTCTCACTTCTAAGGAAAGGGTGGGAAAAGTGAATACACAAGGCAACGAGTTGGAGCAGCTTTTGTCTCCGTGTACCCAAACTGGCATGATTCCTCCCCTCTTGCGTGTCAATAAATAAATAAATAAATAAATAAGCGCCTCCTGCCTTATCTCTAGTTTGCCTATTGATTTTATTATTCTATTAATACTTTTGTTTCGTACATCCCCAAAAACAAATTCATTACTTGACAATTAAAAAGAAGAATTAAAGTATGGAGTAATACAAGTCTTACTAAAATTTGATTTTACGTAGATGTGGGCTCAATTGGGTTCCTTGCAACTCGTGCATTATCTTAATAGAGCTGCAAGGCTTGTAGAAATACCCAAAACACAACTTGCAACACACACTAATGGATTACAGTTATAGTCTCAACGTTAGTACTGACAAATTGTAACATTACTCCTTCAAAAACATATCGCTTCCTCTCAACGTTAAAACGTACGCTTGGGTGTCCAAATATTCTAAAAACATTGAGAGAAAGGAAAAAAGGAATACGATAATTTCATAACGGAATACATAAAATGCATGTGTACGTGATTCCAAAAACTGGAGGGACAGAATCCAGGTGTCCTCCACCATGTCGTTTTCGGCCGCCCTCTGTCGTTCGGATACGTGATACGTGCTGAGTTTTAACTGGAGCAAACTCCGACAAGCGACGGGTTTGCTGCTTGTTGGAATTTTATATATGATCCATGTAAAATTTTTATTTTCAAATTTGAATTTCGAAATACATGGATCTTTTCTCATCTCTTCACATCTCTTTATGGCAAGTCCCAACTTTTGCATGTACCGCGGAGACGTCAATGAACAATAGCGTTGAATTTACAGCACTGCCCTCGCATCGCAAACTCAACTCTTCATTGACTTTTCTCTGTTCTGGACTCCCTTTCTCTGTTCCGGCTCCCCCTTAGTACTTGGTCCTTTTTCTCTGTTTAATCAATTAGTTCAAATTGGGATTATAAAAACATTCTACTATTTTATAAAAAATATTATATAATATTACTAAAATTGTTATCATCATTCGAAAAGTTTTAAGCAATATTATTGAAAGCCTTGCAAAAAAAAATCATATTTTTCAATTTATTTTCTCCAAACCAAACATGAGCTTAAATCCATTTTTCCACCAAATATCTTATTAGTTTATAGTTGCCTTATAATTGCACAACATGAGATGCCGTTTGGAGAAAGGGGTGACGGTCAAAATTGTACGGGAAGGCCTGTTAGAGGGTGAGGAAGTACGGAATCTGAATGAAATTTCCAAGGACAGAATTTGCTGTTGCTATTAGAAAATGCAGATTGTTGGTACTTGGTCGACCGATGGATCTTTGACGATCAAAACAAAAGCGATGGTAAAGCTTTTAGTTTGAAGGAAGTTTCTCGGAGGGAAGGTGACAAACTACATTCACACAAATAATAATTATGATTAATAATGATTTCATATAACTTAAGATAATCAAGGTAATAAAAAATGAATCCTTAATTAGTTTCCAATATCTCTTGAAATGCTTTCAAACACGGGCAACTTATTCATCTTTACATATAAAGTCGCATCCACGATATATGGGCATATGCGCAAAAGAAGTTTCAAAATTGATGAGCGATTTTCGTTTAAATCAGAACAAAGCTTCTGAGAAATTACTGAGAGCTTTAATTGCTTCTTCCTTATCATAGAAAAGGAACAGTTGTTGCCCTCAGATGATGAGTCTAGAAATCATCAGTTGAAGCTAATAATTGGAATCTAAAAATTCTCAAAAGAGTGTAACCCGCTGTGAAATGTGCATGTCAATTAAGTCTAATTGACAGCGGAAGCTTTGATGTATATTGATGCAAATACTGAAATACTTTTGACAGTGTAAAAGAACTTAAGAGCAACAGAAATACTATTTTTTACTGTTACGATTTCTACAGTACAAGTTTTACCAGCTAAAATCATTGAAAGGGCTCTTTGTGGTCCCTGGAATGGTAATATCTTGATTTCGACTACCATGAAATTACACTATCATGGGATAACTTTTTCTTTTTCCCCAGACCCTTTAAACGTAAAAGAAGAAACTTATAGAAAGAAGACGACGAGGAAGAGGAAAAAAACTACACAATATATATATATATATGTATGCTTACACTTTGGAATTACATCAAGAGCATGTTCATACACTTTATCATGAGATAACCAGGGTTCAAATGTTGTGTTTTACATGTGCCATTGAATGAAAGAAACGAAGTATATATATAAACCTTTTATAATGATATATTTTATTCATTACTTCTTAGAAGGAATACTGAATAAGCACATCATATTTTGTTAATTATATTTTTCAGTATTTGACAATTTTAAATCAAATATATTCAGCTCAAATATTAAATTCAACTCAAATGGTCAGCAATAAATTTTAATGCAGAATAAATTATTATTCTCAGTTTTTAAAAATAAAAATAAATAACTACTTTGAACTCAAAACTTAAGAGGTTGATTGATTATTTTACTTTTGTCTTATTCATTGTAATTTTTGGTTTTTATAATTTCTACTTTCTTCATTTTAATTCTTAATTTTTATTTAAAAAAAACTTGTTTACTTATTAATATCAATAGTTACTTTTTTATTTTTCAATATTAAATAAAATTGAAAAATAACTTAATTTTATGAATCAATTAACTAAATAGTCTTTTATTTTAATACAATGATAATAAATTTTATTTTATTTTATTAAAATAAATAAGTAATCAAGTGACTTATTTATCAAATAAGAGTTATTTTAACATATGTTTTAATTATCAGAACTGATATTATTACTTAGAATGAAATACAATAATTTTATAGCTAAATATTTTAAAAAGTTTGAAATTTATATAATTTTAAGATATTTTAATTTTATATTTTATTTATAAAATAATTATTAAATTCAAATGTATCTTTTAATGCATATTTGTAATTTTAAATTAATTATATAAATTATATTAGTAATAATTCCTAATATTAATTAACATTAAATGGTGCATATTTAGTTAATAGGAAACCAGATTATGATAAATTATGAAAACTAAAGAAACTAAAAATAAGAATACAAATTATAAACTCAATTAAATATATTTTTATTTAATTTAAAGTAAAACCAAAAAATGAAAATAGAAACAGAAATTATAAAATCAATAACATATTTTTTAATGAATTTAAAAATAAAACATAATAAAATTAAACAAGATGGATGTGTTTAATAATCCTTTTTAAGATTTTATAAGGCTTGAATGAAATCACCCCCCAAGGCAAGGGATGCGGAAAGGTTCAAAACATGTAGAAAATTTCCTGGTCAGAGCATTATATTCCGTGACGATCATGCAAAATTCAAAATATGTGATGTGGATTTTGGAATCGTTATCAAATTGAAGCCAGGACAGAGGGGGCAATCAGCAATGGCAAGTGGAGTGACCGTTGACTGGCACGGGAGGTTCGAAGTCGTTCCCGGGCATTGAATCTTGAGTGACACTCGTATTGATATACACTAACACGATGGCCCATCTTGGTGGCGCTTACACTGAAAATCATTACTTCAACAGTGACATTGTGATTATTATCCACACCTCCACTCCACAAAAGTTAAACGCATTTGTTGCCATCGAAACGCTTGGAAATTCAAATTAAAGTTGGCAATAAGAAGCTTAAATTAGATGAATCCTCCTTAAGAAGTTTTAGGTTACAAACTATGATTGAAAATCTGTTCTACAGGGGGCATAAACTTTGATTTCCTCCACCGAGCCCCTAAGGTTCTATTTATGACATTTTAGATTTACATGTTGAATTATTCATATGATATGTTCGTATATCGTTAGCTTCTAACTGTTTTAGGTTGTCCCCTTTCTTTCCATAAATAGTATCTCTTCCATTCCTCTTTTATTTATTTCCTGTCAGGTAATGACATAAATGAACAAGTATTGAAGTACTTGTGGCCAAGAAGAGCCAAGGCAAACGTAAGCATTCGTGCTCTTAGATTTTTCCTTTGATGTCTAAAACAACATGTTTTCTGATCCCGAGCTTCCGGAGAACCAAATATCTTTTTCTTTGTGGCTCAAATTTGACTAGAAGATTTTACCCACATACTACGACAATTAGTATACGGTAGAAGTTTTAGGTAAGTCTGGCCCTCGCAACTCTACATCTTATTATAAGGTACAAATTTTACTTTAGTACGTTATTGCCAAGGATTCTTATTTCCTTCTACTTTGTCATATGTCAAAATTAGAGTTAAAAGTTGCAAGAGAGATATTCCATTAAGTAAAACTTGACATGATCATATAATATTGCTAATCATATGTCTAGGCCAAAGTTAACACTCCTAATCCTTAATCACATTACAAGTAATGTATTAAGGCATCTAGCTTGAATAACCCGATCGCGTAGGTGCTATTATACACATTTTTTATCGCCCTTTTATGTTTAATTCACTTACACGCATTTTATAATATTGCCCCTAATTTAGGGGTTGGTTTAAACTTTAAATAGTTAACATAAGGTTTCCTGACCTTTAATTTTTCTAAAGGATTAATTTAAGAATAAAGTTTAAACTTTCGTTAATTTTTTAATTATAGCTCGAATTTTAAAAAATAATAAAAAATATCTAAATTCTTTTTAAAAAATTAATCTAACTTAAACTTTAAAAAGATTTTCAAAATTTTTCAATTCTAACATGACGTTATCTATTGTACCCTCAATATCTTCAACTATTTGTTTCTATTTATTCTTCTAATACTCCAAATTAGTATAACATTACAACATACTGTATTAATAAGCTCTTTATTTTTAGTTCATTCTCTTAATGCTCATAGTGTAAAAATATCGGGACTGCGTAATTTAAAAATCAAGTAATGATGACGTCGAGAGAATAAACTGAAAATAAAGAAAAAAACTAAAATCAAAGTATAAGGTTGTTGATACTGAGTAATCTAATTTAGGTCATTTTTAAACAGTAACATCATTTTAATTATGTAATTAAAGATGTTTTATTAATCTTCATTTGTTGTATTAATTTTAGCTGACGCGTATTAATTATTAAAGTTTCTAAATACGTCGCAAGCCATATTAGCAAATTTAACAGAAACACTAACATCCGAGTGAAATAAAAAATTAAAAATTTAAGCATTTTATTCCTACTTTTTAAAATTCGTATTATAATTAAAAAAATTGAAAGTTTAAATATTTTATTACTAGTTTTTAAAATTCAGGCTATAATTAAAAAATTGACAAAAATTTAGATTTTTTTTGTAATTAACCTTTTCCAAATTTTAACTTATAATGTTGTTATCTCATAAGGACAGTTGACTCGGTGAAATGAACGTAAATCCGCTTTATTATCTTTTGGTTCAATTAACTTATTAAGTTTGATGGCCAGCTACAGTATTTGTTCTAGAACTTAGGGCTGTTATGCCCCCCTAATTCACAGTGTGGTCTGCGATAACGGCATAGTTTTTTGATTTGGGTCAAACTGAAATCTTTGCAATCCTACTCCAAAATTGAACAGCCCACTTCTTCCCAAAAGATAGCAACTACGTGAACGGAAAAAAAAAAAAAAGGCAACAACGAGCTAAAGTTTAAAATATAGAGCCGTTGTTCCTTTTTTTTTTCTTTATTACAAAGTATAGAAAGCTAAAGTGCTAAACAATTACATGATAGATCGTCGTTGTTTTTAACCAAGGTGAATTTGACACAAATTATAACATGTCCTTTTCCTACGTAAGATATTCAGTTAGGCAACTTCCCGAAGGGTGACCCATCTCCGCCAGAAAATGAAGCCAATGCACCACGTGGCAGAATCATGTGGAAGCAATGCAAGTGAAAACATTAAATAAAGTTCAAAACTTTTATATAATTTTATGGTATTTTATTATGTTTAGTAAATCGCAACTTTGTGTAGATTCTGTATAAATAAACACGAATCTTGCTTAAATAAATGACTAAAATTTATAAAACAAAATAAAACACTATAAAATTAGTAAAAAAATACCTGCCAAACCACATATCAAAGCCCTCACAGGATGGTCTGCCAAGAGGTTAAAGGCAATTTCACAGTACCATGCACGGGCTTTGAGAATTGAAAGGCACACAAGACACAAC
>JANZLD010000237.1:15720429-15759610 GCA_026413575.1 Erythroxylum carthagenense | reverse complement strand
GGTCTGCCAAGAGGTTAAAGGCAATTTCACAGTACCATGCACGGGCTTTGAGAATTGAAAGGCACACAAGACACAACTACTGCCAACTACGACACCAGCGCAGAGCTGAAATAGTAAAAGCCTAAAAGGAGTGCTGATGTGATGACTCTTCTTAGTCCTTTGCATTGAACAATTAAGAAAAATACCCTTTGTGCATTGGGAACCCATGTTGAGGATCAGGAAATCATCCAATGCTTTTGTCTGGCTCCGGAGGTTATTATCATTTGAGTGCATGGCGTCGAATCTTTTTGTTTTACAATATAAAATCCCTTTGATCAGATTAACTATACTTGAATCAATCGAGTTCCCAATTGATCAAAGATTGAAGTATGCATTTATAAAATAATTTAATTTCTATAAATAGAAAATTTCAGTAATTAATTTCTAGATATGTATCAAATTAACTCGTAAATTTTTATAATAATTTGTTAATTATGTATTTGAAATAAATAAATTTATTTAAAACTACGTAACTAAAAGTAAATTGAGCTCTCAACAATTATAAGTGTTTGAAGAATAACGCACAAAACCTCCGTTATAAGAATCCACCTGAAAAGTCCCCATGAATCACTTGGAACACCTCTAGTGGCATTAGAACTATCTATTGTGGTTTTATCTGTAAAATTAACACAAAGCAAATACCCATTTAACAACTTCACCAAATTCCTCATCAACACTGCAAAGGTTCGTACAAACAGGAGAGACTCAGATATCTGTGTTCTATTATTAGTCTGACATGTTTGGGCCCTTGGAGTCCATTTAAGTGGAAAGGACTCTGAACTTTTGATCCACTGCACGGGTAGAAAACTGGAGACTACATCCCTTGTGGTGATTGTCCGAAGTGGAATTTCCTTTCTTTTTTCTTTCCTTTCAACTTTAAGAAGTCATCTATATTGAAGAAAGGAATTGGGTAAAAGTTGAGTCGAAGGTTCGCTAGTCAACTAGTGTTGTCTTAATGAAGCATTAATAATCATCAATGTATGACGTACCAACTAATCTATGTGAAATCATCAGATGTAGAAGTTAGTTTAGTTAGCCGTGATGAAGTGCAGTTTAGCTAAGCAGTCAGTGGTGAGCTTGGTAGATTCTTTGATTGTTTAAAAGTCCATATCAATATCTACTTACTTGTTATGTTAGTTCCCAACCAACAGAAAGGGAAGTCAGCTGATTAATCTTCAGCAATCTAGACCTTTGAAATGATCCAGAATCTGAAAAAGGTTACAATAGAAACCACCATACATGTATATATATATATATACACACACACATCGTGAGTTGGGTTCTCGCAACACCCCCTTGGCAGGTTTTACCATTCTTGAAGTCCACGTGCACCACAGATGAATTAAGAATGTCTGCCAGTTATAACTAATAAGTTTCATTGTTCCTTACTGATACCAATTTACGGGAGCATGAAAGAGGAAACAATCTACAATATGTAAGGCTTATCTATGTGTCCAATTATTTTTTTTTTTTTGAAAAATGAAAAAGAATGTATATTATAGTTAAAACTAAGTCGACGTTACAATGTTTTTAAGACTTAATTCTACTATTATATTGCAATATGACCCGGAACAAAAATTCCATAAAGAAGATAGTATCACTGTGCATACTAGGCAATAAGAAGAAACAATTATAGGCAACACTGAACTTTCATCCATGCGTCCAATTATTTATTATTGATACGAACATATTTTTCACCTGAAAACACCAGCAGAAGGCAAGAAGCACCTGCACTAATTCCTTGACACTGCTTAATTTTGCTTGTTTAAGACAAACGGCTTTTGGCTCTTAGCAGCAGATTACTTCAGTTTAAGTAGAGTAATTTAAGCTGGAATATGACATTTATGAGTAAGTATCTCTTGTTCACAGTATTTAGAATTTGACCGTTGGTTGAACGAAGCAAATATTACTCTTGTTGGTCGGAGAAACATACACAAAAATGACAGATATCTGTGCAAGGAATGGTTAAAGGACAGAAGCAGAACTCGTTTTTATCAGACCCGACAACTGCCTTGTGGAATGAGGATGCGGTAGAAAGAACAGAAAAGTTGTTAAAGATGCAGAATTCGTAGGATTTGCTTTCCACATTTTGGTCGCTTTTGGCATGGTATTTTGTCTTTTTATATAATGTGCCTTTTCTTTTCTTTCTTTTCACATGAAAGAAAAACCTTCTCAATGTAATCTTGATGGGCCTTTGAAAACTTCTGTCAACCCGTAAGTTAAAGTCCACAAAGCTAAGACTGACTAAAGCAGCTGTCAGAAGGAGAACGATCGAGTACAACCAAGGAATCATGTTCAAGAAGGGTTTTAAGAAGACTACACGAAGTTCCTATACGTTATTGCATTCAATTTTCATGTAATGTGAGATTTCTTCATAAAGAAGACATATAATTATCTCAATGGTTTTCTAGTTGACGCTTTGCATTGTAATAGAAAAGTCTCCATTCATCAAAAGTATTTAGCTGGTTAAACATAGTGTCGGAGTAACAACATCATGACGTGAGAGTAAGAACCAAAAGTAAACCAAGACCAAAAGCAGACTTACACTACATGCGCTTGCAACGAGGAAGTGGAAATCCGCACAGGCCAGGATTATTCATGAATGCGGATGCAGGAATGGAGGTATTGTGCAATGGAATCATTCCACTGAGGTTGTTATTAGACACATTAAATTCTTTCAGATACTTCAGATTTAGTACCTCTGATGGTATAGAACCATTCAATTTGTTCCTCGAAAGTGTGATCACAGATAACTGTGAATGTCCAAGTTCCTTAGGTATTGCCCCAGATAGTCCATTATTATCCAACTTTAGTATATGTAATTCACTGAGGTTTCCTATGGCCTTTGGTATGGACCCTTCCAACCTGTTGCTTGATAGATCTAATATTGCAATGGATGACCTAGTAACCCTTTTTGCAATATCATCACCAATTACACCGCTGAACATGTTGTCTGAAAGGTCAATAGAGCTGTAATACCCGATTGAGTCTCGTGATTGCTTGGAGAATACTGTGTTGATGTTGCCCGAGAACTTGTTGGAGTGCAGATCAAGATCTATCAGCAGTGAAAGGTTCCTAAATTCAACTGGGATAGTTGAGTGGAAACAATTGTTTGAAAAATTGAGGAAAGACAGGTTAGTCATGTTGCCGATCCATTGTGGTAACTTCCCTGACAATTCATTACATGACAAGTCAAGAGCAGTTATGGAGGATGATGATAACCAGCTTGGAAGTTGGCCTGCAATTCCAGTCTTTGCCAACGAAAGCTGGAAAAGCTTAAGTTCCTGTATCCATGTTGGTATGCTAACAAGAGTCAGAGGATTAAATGAGAGGTCTAAATTCATTAAGTTCTGTAATTTAACTAGTTCAGGAGGAAGTCCGCCAGATAATTGGTTGCCAGACAAATACAGGGTTTCAAGATTGACTAAATTACCAAAACTTGAAGGAATTCTGCTGGTAAAATAGTTGTTGGAGAAGTTTATAAGAGTAAGATTCTTGAGATAGCCAATGCTTGCAGGTAGTTTTCCAGTTAGCTTGTTGTTTTCAAGGGATAGCCATTGAAGGTTTGAAAGCTGGCCAATTGATGATGGTAAAGTGCCTGTTAGCTTGTTGTCTGATAAGCGAAAGAATTGCATTGTAGCAAGTCCAGAAATCGAAGAAGGAATGCTTCTTGTGAGCTGGTTTCTGTCGAGAAATAACTCCTCTAAAGATGAAAGCCCACCAATGGATTGGGGAATCCTACCTGATATCTGATTCCCAGAGAGATCAAGATATTTAAGATCCTTAAGAAAGCCAATGCTTGTAGGAATGGTACCAGAGAAGTTGTTAGCATTGAGATCAAGTCTTGTCAACATAACCAATTGACCAATATCAGAAGGAATTGGCCCTGATAAATGGTTTCCCGATAGACCAAGTTCTGATAACGATTTCCAAGACCCAACAGAGGGAACTCGACCAGATAGTGAATTATCATGGAGATATAGCTTCTTCAACTTAGATAAGTACCTCAGAGTCATTGGAATTGAACCAGTAAGATTATTTGTATCAAGGAAGAGATAGTTGAGCTCTGACAACTTACCAAGTTCCGGTGGTATTGATCCCGACAATTGCTTGAGATGGCTCAGGTCAAGAAATTGAAGACTTGACATGTTTCCCAAATAAGGTGAAAGAACTCCTTTCATGTAAGTATCGACAATGCCTTCCGCATCTAAAAAAAGACCAGGACGTGACACATTGACGACTCTGCCTGAGACACCACATGAAACACCTTCCCAGGAGTCGCAGCAATCTGAGGACTCTGTCCATGAACCCAACAGCTCGGAGGGGTCATATGTTATTTTGTCTTTGAAGTCAAGTAATGCTTCTTTGTCTATTTGGTTGCATGGTGTGGAGCTTAGTGGTGAGAAGAAGAGAATGAACATAAAGAAAACAATTTTGTTTTGTATAGGAGCGGCCATTGAAAGATCGTAGATTTGAGGGGGAGGACAAATTCTCAATAAATAGAGGAGCAGAGCTGGTGGTCGTGTGACTGAGTTTCCTCAGGCATATCTATCAAGCCATCCGGGATTGTGATGTTGTCCTGCAATGACAAGATACTATAAGTGCTTCAACCACAATTTCATTTGAAAATTGAAACCTAGAAAAAGGGAAATGGACTGTATTTAGTAAACAGCGAAGCGAAGAGGAGAAATTAAAAAGCTTGTCATGTGTTCGAATTGCCTCGAAAAATTTAAGCTTGTTTCCTCATTTCCTTGGTCCCATGTGGTAGTGTGAAACAATGGGGAAAAAAACTAAAACTGTCTAGGCCATAACCATCTTATGGCCAATAACAGGCACCTTCTCATCTCCAGTAGTCTGCTTCCGCTTCGAAGCTGACGCAAACTTTCCTTCATTATATCTTCCATCCATTTGCAAAATGTTCAAAAGGATCAAAACTTTCTGCCTCTGTACCTTTGCTAATTTCTGACCATTGATTTGAAAGGAAATAAATATCCTATTCTAATTTGATGTTCTTTTGTCAAATGCCACTAATCTCATATCATTGATGAGGGTGCAGCCCCCGAGTCCTTTTTCATGCCTTTAACATTTTCAGGAATTTTGAGCCAAGTTACGTACTGACAATAGCGATGAAGTGGACCAAATTCAAAATACAATGCCTTGTATTAGGATATTAGGAAATTAGAACAAGGGTGGTGCCAGAATCTCGTAAAAAAGGGAAAAGTGAAGAAAGAGTTCATTGTAGAAGGTATCTTCACACTGCCCACAGTTGCGATATCAGTAGATCTAGATAGAGGAAAGGCCAAAAGCGGGGATAGCTCAGTTGGGAGAGCGTCAGACTGAAGATCTGAAGGTCGCGTGTTCGATCCACGCTCACCGCAAATTGTTGCCTTTTGTTCCTTAGAAATTTAACAACAAAACAGGCGGACTCATCTCATCCATCGCGATCCTTTTATAATATCTATTTCGTAATCTACGGTTTCGGCCTTCTCAATAGCAAGTGTTAGCGGATAGGAAGTAAAAGCTCTTTCTTCTACAAGGAAAAAAAAACAACAATATTAATTCGATATAAGGGCGTAACCTTACACATAAGTAAGAGAGGGCTGTTTTCCAATGAACAATGTAAGAATAAATAAATAAATATTTTTATATTGTTATATAAAATAAATAATAAACTAATTAGTAATAGTAGTAAATAGTAAGATTAAGTACGGAAATATTTAGGCTAAATTATTAAGAGGTAAAAACTACTTCAAAATTTAGGCTAAATATAAAAGAAATATGTTAAATGACCTATGGGAACGATAAGGATATCTTTATATGAGATCTTCGATTTGCATCTTAATATATCAAAATTTTCTATCGCAAGTCATGACTTTAATTGTTAGATGTGGAGAATCCACTTTTATAGGAGATCTTCGTCATGGATTTAGTGAGGGGACATACTAATGAACTTTGACACCACACTTCAACTCAAAATCTTAAAACATTATATTTATGAGTCTTTTTATTTATATGTCCTTCACTAGTTCTATCTCTTTCTAATGTGAGATTCCTACTTATACTTGACATCTCAACATTTAATAAATTCTAACAGAGTTATATCATTCTTGATTAGCTTCTTCCAATTCTTCTTAAGTCTTTCTTTTTTCCTTCTAATAGTCTTTAAATACAATCTTTTGAAATTTTCTCACTGGAACATATGGATGTCTTCTCTTAACATGTCCAAATCATTTACAAGGAAGGAAGTGTGAATCGCTTGGAGCTTTCAAAGACAGTCAAAGGGCTTCTACTACAATGAGAGAGAACATGACCTCTTGGTTTGTAATCAAAAAGAAGGAAAAGAAGAGTCCAAATGCCTTACCATAGTTCTCAAGTCGGACAAAGCCCATTACTTCATTACATATCGTGCAAGTTATGTCAAATTTATATTTATTCATAAATTTTTTATGAATAAATATGAATAAATTAGGAGTTTGTAAAACATAGAAATTATTTTATGTCCTTTATCTTTAGACACTCTTTTTAGGACTAGTATGCTAAGTTTATCAACACCCCATATCTTTTTTTCTTTTAATCTTCCCCCCAATATGTTTGTTAATGTCATGTCTCCAGCACTCTATCATAAGGAAATTCAAAATTTGCCAACATCTACAAAACAAATAGTTACATCGTTATTTTTCAGCTAAACAACATAAATTATATAATATGCAAATTTGAAGCAATAAAAGCCAAATTACCCTACATGGAGAGTACAATTAATAAGAATCTAGATAACATAGCCTAAACAACTTAATGGATGAATAAGCCTAAAAAACTTAATGGATAAATAAGATACTTTACAAAAAAAACCATCAATTGATATTATGATAATCTTAATAATAAATTACCTAATTCAAATTTAGCTCTATAGTGTTTTATTAAAGATGATTTTATGCTCAACAAAGTTAACTTAAATAAGTAATATCTAAAGTTATCTTTAGCTAAAGTCATTTGAAATGTTGTCAATGTTATTTAATCCTTTTCGAACCTTACCATACAATGTAAGTTTTGAGTTGCTATAATTTCAAAATTAATTAGCAGCATAGTTATTTGAATTTGAGAGTAGAAAGTGAACAATTTTTTAGTTATTATGGCAATTTATGGTGTTAAAAGTTGTAAATTTCATGTAGAAATCAGGTTGTATAATCTTCAGTAACCTAACGGGAAGCTGAAATTAGAAAGAATACATAAACAATCATAGCAGTGTTACCTAATCATCCTGCTTCCATCACAATACAGAAACATTGAAACATTTGAAGATAATTTTCAACTACAATAACTTCTTTGCATGAAATAAAGATATACGTAGATTCCTCACCAAATGCATATAGAAAAGCATATAATTCCAACTGAAATTAAAGTTATTGATGTTAACTAGATCTATAATATAGTTTATGCTTGAAGAAAATAACAAATATGATTCATATCCATTAGTTTTAGCTTATATGTTTCACAAGTTCCTTACACAATCCAAGAAACAATTATGGATTATCGGGCTTCAAGGCCACAATACTATACATCCTCCCTTCTACACAAGGAGCATCAATTAATATGAATAGATTAACCTAGTTTCTTGAATTCTTATTAGAAAGCATATGAAAACTAGGCACCATACTAAAAACAATGGTTGATGAGAAACAAACTCTCTATTTTCTCGATAGAATCCCAGGGCCTGCCCTCTTTACATGCTAGAATTTATGTAGAACAAACACGCTGATCACAATTATCTAGTTAAAAAATCACTCTTTAACAAACAAAGTCATAATCACAAAGTTGATCATTTTCTCAATAAAGAGAAGACATCATTTAGTTGTTTGAGAAGACATATCGTATAGGGGAGAAAGATGGTGGGTTGAAAGTAGGAAAACGATGGACAAAGAATGAGCATGCAAACGAGAGAAAGATGTTGGCAAGTGATGGCTAGAGAATGAGTGTGTGGATAGGAGAAATGGCCAGAGAATGAGCATGGGAGACATTTCAAAGATAAGTAGACGAGTTAGGTTTAGGTTTAATATTTATTTTATTTTTATTTAATATTTATTTTAATTTATTTTATTATAATTTGATATAGACTTCCATTATAGTGACATTTCATGTGTTAATAAACATAACTTATATGGTTTGGCATATCATCTTTGCTAACAGAAAGATTAAAGTTGTGCTATTTTTGCAAAAATTTGAAAGTTTGAGTATTTTATTGTCACTTTTTAAAGTTCAGGTTAATTGAAAAATTATGCAAAATTTATGATTTTTTGGTAATTAACTCTTTTTTATTACATTAATCATGCCTATATCCTTAGGTTCTAAAAAGTTTGATGGAAAAGATGTAAAGAAATGTTCTATATTTTAGGAATCATATTACATATACATTAGAATTATTTATTTTGCCAATTCTAAATTATGTTAATTCATAGATTAGACCAATAGATTAAAAATGTAAATATAAAAATTCATTCAAGAAGAATGTGTAAAGAGAAAGATAATTATTTTGAGAAGAATAAGTAAACTACTCCTATTAATATAATGCATCTTCAAGAAGAAAAAGCTTGGTGTAATCAAGTTACAAGGCTATTATAATGTGACAACTTCATGGTTTATAACTTACTTTTTAATAATAAGTTTCAATTGCAATTTGACTAATAAAGAGAGAGCATATAAGAGAGTAATCTTTCAATCATTGGGTAACCATCTCTATCTTTCTCACCTTTCACTTTATTTATGGATTTAGAATTAGGCATTTTCTCATAGCTGACAATAGAAATTTTTTAGAGTTCTCCAAAAATAAAACACATCAAAGTAAATGGAAGAGGGAAGCACTAATTAGAGTAATGGATGGATAGTCAAGTTGCTGAAAGTAGACAACTTGAGGATTTGGACTTCATTTTAACTTCAATTGCAAATCCTAAAGTGGGATCTAGAGGGAAACAACTTAAACTAAGATTGAATTCACCAATGACATCTATGAGAAGATCATTTTATAAAAATCAGAGTTCACTTGGAGAAGAAAGTTCAAATTTTCTTTGTAAAGAATTAATTAAACTAACCAAACTATAGTTTTCTCAATAATTTATTAAACCATAAATCTACAAACAAACCATTAGGTTTTATTTATTGGAGTAAAAAAAAAAAGGACCAAATGGAGATACTTAATTGGAGTTATCTTTTAAAGAAACAGTGAGTAAGGACAATAAAAGAAGATACAAAGCATTTTTCTATTGATATTTGGCTACACCAAGACTCTTCATTAGGCCTCTTTTTGTTTGTAATAGTGATTGATGAGCTCACCAAGAATATTCAAAGGGATGTGCCTTGGTTTATATTGTTTATTAATGATATTGTTTTAGTGGATGAGACAAAAGAATGTGTTAATGTCAAGCCATAACTTTTGAGGGATATATACCTTAGAGCCGAAGGGCTATAAATTGAGCATGACTAAGAATGAGTGTGTAGAGTGTAGCTTTTTAGGCCATAGGGTGGCTACAGATATAGAGGTAAAGATTGGTTCAGAAGTTATACCATAAAAGGAGTGCTTAAAGTATCTAGGATATATCATTCAAAGCAACAAAGAGAATGATGAAGACATAGTTTACTGTATCAGATTAGGGTAACTTAAATAGAGAAGTGCATCAGGAGTTTTATGCGATAAGAGGATACTACTCAAGCTTAAAGGTAAATTCTATTATTTAGCATTTAGGTCGATGATGCTCTATAGGATGGAGTGTTGGTCCATCAACATATGCATAATCATAACCTAGTGGTGGCAGAGATGAGGATGATTTGTTAGTTGTGCAACCTTACTAGAAAAGATAAAGCTAGGAATGTAATGGTAAGAGCAGTGCCGACCCTGCACTTGCCCAAGGCCCACCATAATAAAGGCCCCATCTTCAATCATAGTGTAATAAATGTCAGTTTTTGGAAGCTAGCTTTCAAGAGGGCCATCTTTAATGTATTTTCATTTATTCCAGAAGAGTTATAAATGCCAGAGAACATTGGAAGCTTCCCAAATTGTCTTAGAAGCTGTTAGTGTATTTGCATTTATTCCAAAAGAGCAATAAATGTTAGAGAACGTTGGAAGCTTCCCAAATTATCTTGGAAGCTGTTAATGTATTTGCATTTATTCCAAAGAGTAATAAATGTCAGAGAATGTTGGAAGCTTTCCAAATTGTCTTGGAAGCTATATTATCTCCGATAATATAGCAGCTTCCAAGATTGAAACTTAATACAACTACTTCCAAGGTTAAGTTAACATTAACTTGTTATACTTATAAATAGTTTTGAAGCATTTAGGTGTATTTATTACCCTTTAATTTCTTTATTTTCATTAACATATGAATCTAAAATACTCTAACTCAAAAATTGGTAGTAAACAATTTTCACGATTATATCTTCTGAGTTCTGAGTGATAATTTAAAGGTCAAGTTTACGATTTTAAATGTATTTTTAGCTTTTTAAATATTTGAATATGTTATAATTAATTTGTAATTTGTCATTAACATGAGCATTATATTAGCATTTTAAGTCATAACATTAATATTAAATGATATTGTATTTATTTATGCTTCTCCTTTTTTATTTTTAGATTACTTATTATTTATAAAAATAATTAAACATTAATAAATAATTTAATTTTTGTAATTGTAATTTTCATTATACTTTTCAATAAGTAATGTAATAATTGTTGCATTTGAGTTCTTGTAGAGTTCACAAAAGTTTAGCGATAATATGACTAAATCAAATAATTTAGGTTACTTAATTCAAAGACTACATAAACGGTTTCCTTTATTATAAAATTCATATTATTTTATTAAACATGTTATGATAATAAAATAATAATAAAAATAATATTCAATCATTTCCACAACTTATAGAATAGGATAATATTTGATTTGAGAAACTTAGAATATAGTTTACTATATTCTCTCCTAAGTATGTTAATTTCTTGTATTTTTAAAAATGAGTCTTTCTCTATCATTAAAATTTATTCTTTTTTTATTTTTAATATTGGATATTAAAATTTGCTATTTATTTTTTTTCCTTTGTCACAGATATAATACCATTGATATATCTTTGTGATATATTGTAAAGCTATTGGTGTTTGGTTGCGCTTGCATACTTCTTTCAGTTCGATACAGGTGCTTTTGTCATTTTTCTAGTCCAATTGTGTTATCATTGGGTTATATTATGTTACCTAAAAGGCATTTATCTGGAAGTGAAAAAAGGAAAAAAAAAAAAAGAAAACAAGTAAAACAATTGATAGAATCCCAAAAAGAAGCAATTAATATATTTTTTAAAACAGAAGGCTCCTCTAGTGAGAGTCTTAAGGAAGTAGGTGAAGGTAATTTTGAAAAACGTAAAGAAAACTTAAGTGATGAGATTCATATTCATGAGGATATTAGAAATTTGAGTAAGCATGATCATGTAGCAAATGCATCCACTTTAGAAAATTTAAAGGTAGATGAGCAAGTAATCCCTATTTAGATATTTATGATCTTAAAAATTAGGATAATCTTGATTATAAAGCAAGAGATATTTTAGTTGAAAAAGGGTCTGTAAGATAATTGAATCTTGTTTTTTCTTTATACAATACCTCTCGTCATTTTTCATATTCTTATTAATATAGAAATTTGAGTAATGGAGGGACTAGAGATAGAAAATGGTTGGTTTATTCTAAATATATAGATAAATTATATTGTTTTTGTTGTAAGTTGTTCAAATCTAATAACAAACAAAGTGCATTAGTAAATGATGGATTTAGGGATTGGTAGCATCTTACTGAGAGACTTAAAAAACATGAGAATTGCATTGAGCATGTGACTAATATGAGAACTTGAAATGAATTAAGAGTAAGATTGAGCAAAAATCAAACAATTGACAAATATTTGCAACAAGAAATTGTAAAGGAGAAAGAACGTTGGAGACAAGTTTTGATAGGAATAGTTTTTGTTATGAAATATCTTGCTAAATATAATTTGGCATTTTGAGGATCCAATAAGAAACTTTATCAAGATTGTAATGGTAATTTTTTAGGATTGATTGAGATGATTACTAGATTTGATGTAATAATGCAAGATCATGTTAGATGTATTCAACATCATGAAATTCATCATCATTATCTTAGTCACAAAATTCAAAATGAGTTGATTTCTCTGTTGGCCCATAGTGTTAGAAGTTATATCATAGGGATCATTAAAGAGGTGAAATGCTTTTCAATTATTCTTGATTGTACCCCAGATTTGAGCCATTAAGAACAAAAGAGTTTGTTAATACATTGCGTGAATATGTCAAATAAAAAATAAAAATAGAGGAGTACTTTTTAGAGTTCTTAAAGGTAGATGACACATCTGGATTAGGATTTTTAATGAATTATTGAATGCATTTAATTCTCGTAATCTTAATGTTTATAATGTAAGGGGTTAAGGTTATGAAAATGGTTCTAATATGAAGGGAAAACACTAAGGGGTTCAAAAGAGATTACTTGAAATAAATTAGAGAGGATTATATATGCCATGTGCTTATTATAATTTTAATCTTACTTTTAGTGATACGACACATTCTTGTGTTAAAGCTATTTCATTTTTTAGAGTTGTACAATGCATATATGCATTATTTTCAAGTTCTCCTAAAAGGTGAAAGTTTTTGCTTGATAATGTTTTAGACTTAACCATGAAATCATTGCCTAACACTCATTGGTAGAGTCGAATAAAAAGAATTAAAGTTATTAGATTTCAAGCTCCTCAAATACGATTGGCTTTGATGGAATTATCTAGATCTTGTGATGATGCCAAGTCAAAGAGTGAACTAGAAAGTTTGGTTAATGTACATGAGAGTTTTAAGTTTTTACTTGATATGGTTATTTGGTATGATATTTTATTCGCTATTAATATGGTGAATAAAAAGTTGCAATCTAAATCTATGCGCATTAATGCTACCATAAAGCAATTAGAAGCTGATGGTATTTTTTTGAGAAATATAGAGATGAAAGGTCTCTAGTATGAATATTGCTAAAAGTTTTGCACATGAGATGAATGTAGAGCCTATATTTCCAACTAGACGTTGTATTATTAGGAAAAGACAATTTGATGAAACTAACCAAGATAGAGCAATAAAATTAGCTAAGAATTCTTTCAGAATTAATTATTTTCTAGTTATTGTGGATATGGCAGTTACTTCATTGAAGAATAGATTTGAACAATCAACGACTTTTGGCAATATTTTTAGATTCTTATTTAATTCAAAAAAGTTGAGATCGTTGGATGATAACTAATTAAGAGAATGTTGTACTCATTTTACAATTACTTTTTCTTATGATAATGTATCGGATGTGGATTTAGATGATCTTTTTTCTGAATTAAAAGTGTTGCAAATGATTTTGCCAAATGAGTTACTGCCATCAGTTGAAATTTCAAAATTTGTTAAAACTGTAGATTGTTATCTAAATGTTTCAATTACTTATCGAATTATATTAACTATACCTGTGACTGTAGCATCATCTGAAAGAAGTTTCTAAAGTTAAAATTATTGAAAACCTACTTTAGGTCATCAATGTCATAAGAAAGGTTGAATGGTTTAGCTATGTTATGTATCGAAACATGTTAGACAATATTGATCTTGATAATATTATTAATGATTTTGCATCTAGGAATGCACTGATAAATTGTTTTTTTATAAATCATGATCATTTGTGTACTTATTAGTGCAATTCGCTTAATATTTTGTAGTCTAATATTGTTATTGGATTGCTGTTATTGCTATTTTATTATTACTGTTACTATTTTTAGTGATTTTATTGTTACTGACATTTGCAAGATATTAGCTGATGTTATGATCATTTAATATTAGGTTGAGTATGTAGACTTATAAATTGACTTACTTATGCTTTATACAAACATGTAAACTTTAAGCTTATATGTTTGTATATTGTTGATTTATTGGGGAGTTTTTTTTTACTTCGATCAGGGCCTATAAAATGACAGAAGTAGCCCTACGTAAGAGACCTATTAAAAGTGGCTAATTTTAATAAAAAATAAGAGAGAAAAGGCTTTGGTGGTTCGAGCATGTTAAGAGGAGACATCCAGATGCTATAGTGAGAACATACGAAAAAATTGTACTTAGAGATTGTAAGAGGAAAAAAGGAAGACCTAAGAAGAATTGAGAGGAGGTCATAAAAAATGATATGGCCCTTTTGGAACTTATCGTGGACATGGTCCTTAATAGAAAACTTTGAAGTACTACGATGTAAAGGATCTCACATAGAGAGATCCTTATCATTTTCATAGGTCTTTTAAACATTGCCCTCTAATATTTAACCTAAACTTTTAAATAAGTAGTACTTCTCTCTTATTGATTTAGCCTAAACATTTTTTTACTTAACCTATCTTGTAATGACTTATTTAATTAATTTATTTACTTGTCTTCTTTCTTGTATATATATTTCTTTACTTATTTTATCTTTTATTTTTACTCTTTACTTTGTTTTGTTTTTATTGTATTATTTATTTTATTACTTATTTTATATTTTATTTATTACGTATTCATTTATTTTTATTATATAATTATTATCTTTTATGGCTGTTCTTATTTTTAATTAGTATTATTTTAATATGTATATGTATCTTTAGATATATTATTTTCTCTTTTTTTATTCATATAAATCTATCGAAAACAACCTCTCTATCAGTTTAGGGTAATATTGTGTATTATTGGACCTTTGCAGAGCCCATGTATTAGCAAGATATCAGTTTAGGGTAATATTGTGTATTATTGGACCTTTGCAGAGCCCATATATTAGCAAGACTTTCACTTGATTGTTATTGTTATTTATCATTTAAAACAACAATGAGAGATAAGAAAAGTAGTGAGAAACTAAGCCCACAAGAAAAAAGGGAAACGAAAAGTATAATAAATAATCATTAACCTTAATTTTTAAAAATTTTCAATTCTATTAAGGTTGAAAGAAAGCTAAATTGAAATTAAAGAACACCCAAACTTAGAAAAACGGAAAAATAGTTGAGCAAACAAAAATTCTACAAATGATAATATAACTAATGATTAAAATTAAAGTGCGAAATAGACTTGGATTTGATGCTTTCGCCTCCGAAATTCCTTAAAGAAGGTAAGATTCATGTCATATTAAGGAAGAAAATATAAGAAAAATGGAAGGAATTGTACTTTTATAAAATTAAATTTTATGAATAATAGTTCACCATTCAACAGGAGACCAACACATTTAATGTAAAGAGAAAATTAAAACACACCTTATATAGCCAGGTTGAACAAAGACATTAGTGAGAGCCCAACAACAACACACTTCAAAACATCCCAATCTTTCCTCTTTAATCTATTACTCCTACTCTTCACAATTACCATATAGAATCAGAGACTAAAAAAAGACCCAACGTTAGTATACATATCATAAACATAAAAGAAGAATGTTGGATTAAGCAAATTAAAATATGAGCTAATAGTAAAGATTGAATAGAATTAAAGAATAGGAAACATGATAAAAGAAGGTGACTCCTTATCTATCAAAAAAAGTTTTATTGAATGTTTAAACTATTAAACAAAAACTAATTAGTTTACTCAAGTTTATGAAAATTGGTTGGTTTATGAAAAATGACCGATTAATTAATAAGCTAACTTATTTTTAATGATGAGGGTTATTAAGGTAAAATGAATTGAAAAGTTGGCTGATTCAATGTTATTATGGTTGAACCGGCTAGATCGATTTAGTTTTTTAATCATTGATCCTCCTTCCTAAATCATATATGGATTTGAAAACTAGTTAGCAAAAGATAACATGTCCCGCACCAAGTTGTTCTTTATAGAGAATGTGTTCTTTTTTCAACTTAATCTTTAAATAACACACAAGTTAGAACTAAACAATGCATTACCCATGGTATCTATATATTCTTTTTTCTTTCTTCCTTCCTTCTTCCTTGTTAATATTTGTGTAGTTCAAAATTAAACTATATAAATAAATTTATTCTTAAGGTGCAATTTGCATTCAATATTTTATAAATATTTAATTGGGCGTTTGTTGTTATTATAAAACTATGTATACTTGAATGTTACTGAAATATTATTAACATGACTTTAAACCTTAATAGATGTAGAGTTCTATCAATTTTTATTACCAAATCGTTAATCCAACCTATGTAGTATCACACTTACATGACCTAGACTTACTTAACATTATTAATTACTTAAAAATAAAATAATAATAAAATTTATGAAAAATTTAAAATAATTTTTCTTCTTAAAAATAATTAAAATAACAAAATGTTTTAAAAAAGACTTAAAATAGAAAATTCCTAAAATCAACCTAGTCCTAAAATCAATTTAGTATGAGAAAATGTATAATCATATGTCTTAGAGTTGCTTACTTGGTATTAATTTTAATTATGGCCCATTTTCTATATTAAGAATTAAAATATCGATTTTGAAACCTATCTAAGTAATGAGGAATGGAGCCATTATATTATGATTTTTCAACTAATAACATTTTTTTCAATTATTGTTTAATATTTTTATGATTTAATTGCCTTTATAAGGACTTGTTAAAGTGATAAAAATTATTATAGGTAGTTTTATTGGTGTTTAAACTATTTGGTGAATTTAATTCAATTTAATCTATACAATTTTTTGTCAATGGCAACATAAATTACCTAAAACTAGTTATGGAAGCATGTTTCACAATTGTAACAAAGTTGAGAGCTACAAGCTTATTACTTGGTATGGTGATTCGATCACTAATAGGATTGTTAATTGATAAAGCAAACACACGCAAGAGGAAGGTAAATTGTGTGTGATTGAAAATATTTTGCAAGTTACTATCAATTTGTATAAACGATAGGAGCTCGTTAAAATCTATGACGAAAAGAGCTTGTTAAGATTTAAAATGATAGGAGCCTGCTAAAATTTTAAATGAAAGGGGCCTCTTACAAATTGAACGCAATAGTAACTAAATTACGAAAATTTAAAAGTTAAGGAAAGAGAAAGAACAACAAAGTCAATTCATACCGGTTTGGCTTATAACAAAACCTACGTCTACTCTCTAAGTGTCCAACTTGAGTATTTCACTAATAAATCTCCAAGTAATGATTTGATGAGCCTTCCCAAGATCACAAGTATATATTTTTCAAGATTCCTCAACCTTTCACATTATTAGTATTTAACAAGCCTCTAGAAACTCTCAACACATGAAAGTAGGATTTGCTTAATATTAACTTCAACGAATATTGATCTCTTTCTCAATAGAATGTTTTCACTTTCTAAAGCTCAAAGAGTATATGTGTAGATTTTTTAGAACAAGTACTGATGCCAATGATGAATTTATGAAATCTGATGTGTGTAATTGAATGTAGTAGCTCTCCTTTACATAGAAATTCCTTTTAACTAGCCGTTGCTTCAACTTTATGATCAACTAACTGATTAAATCGACTTTGATTATGTTAAAACATCTTTCTCACTATCTTTGATAGAATCTTCAAGTATCTAGTTGTTTGAATAATCCTTTGACTATGTCTTCAAGGTTGATTATCAAATTGGTGATCTTTTGTCCATACAAAAATGATAGGAGCTTATCCATTCCAGATTTGTCATAACCGTTTTATATTATCAGAATGAGTTTATTAGATTGATCCCTATAAAATAGGAAAACATTTTTCTATTTTTTCTATTTTTTAAAGAGATAACTAAGTTATATAACCTTTTATATATCATTATCTTTCCAGATAAATAAGATAATCCAATAAATTTGAATTTTGAAATCTAACTAAATATTTTTGACTGTTATCATGAAGATCATTACTTTAAAAACCTTAGGTTAACAATTTCTCTCTTTTTGATGAAGACAAACAATAACAGATATATTTTCAAAAATTCAAATAACTGAAAAAGATTTTAAAAAACCTTTAATCTTTATATTTCCTTACTATAGTCGTGATTAGAAGGAGCTTTTCTTACTACCTCCAAGTAAGGAGCCTATCGTTTGTTGAAAGATAACTTAGATGCAAACATATGAATATCAAGTATCTATCACAAACAAAGCATATAACCGATTTCAAAACATAAGAGCATTTCAACACTTAGCAAAATATATCATTTCAACATTTCAATAAGCATAGACAAGTTCATCAACTAATCAACGATTTCATCAATAGACTCAACATTTCAAAATTATCAAAGCAAAAGTATAAAATATATCTCCTACTCCCCCTTTTTCATTATCAAAAAGAAGGGAAAGAAACTAAACAATCAAGAATAATAACCATAAAGTAAGAAGATTCAGAATAGCACAAATATGCAAGTGTAAAATCATGAACATGTATAAACAAAAAAAAATAGTCATAACATCAAAAAAAATCATTAGCAAAAAGCTTAAAGAAGAGTATGTGCTTTATCAAAAATATTCTTTAAAAAACTTAATAAGGGTTCTTAGTAGAAGTTGCATATTGTCAACTTGATTTTGCATTCTGTTGATCTAGCCACTCATTTGATCTTGATTGAGTCAAATGTCTTTCAGCTATTGGTGAAGGATCATATTGTTTACATCTTGAGGAGTGATAGGAGATTTTTTTTTTGGAGCAAGACCTAAGACATCTGCTACCCTTTTAGTTTTTTTCTCCACCCACACATTGTCTTTCAGCTTATACCCAAATTGAAATGGAATTGATGAATGATACTTACCAGGCTCGTATCATTCCAAATTATCAAAAGGCACAACATAATACACAAATATCTTGGTCAGTAGCATCCTATAAGGCAAGCATCCTGTACTATTCTTGTGATTGCTCTTATAAAACATAAACCATATAATCATTGAGGGGAGGTTCATCCGATTACCTTTTAACAAATTCTAGACAACATATGTGTCCAGTAGATTGTATCGTTTAACTGAGCTACTTTGTGGGAAAATTGAAGCTGCAAAAATCGAAGCAAGGCATCTTTAAAGAAGATCCAACTATCTGCACTAGGTTCTGCCATCTTAGGTATTTTCAGCATTAAGATATATGGATTGAACAACTTATGCCAAATCCAGATTAGCCACATCCCACTTATGACATGGAAAGTCAGTGCATCCAACTAAGGATATGTCTAGCAAATTCCCTAATATTTCTTTGGTTAACAAAATCTCACATTCTCGCACCTAGGAGACAATTGCAAACTTACCATCGATAATTTCTTTTCTTATATACGTATAAAATGATCTTAACAGCTCATCATATATAGTCTCATGCAAATTTAAGAAATAATGCGAGCCAACAGACAAGAAATAAGGAAAAACAAGAATACCAATATCATCAAATAGGAGAGGAGGAAAAATGTGCCCAGTTGTCTTTCTCTTTTTGTAGCATATTTTGTATCATGCTTAAGCTTCCATATATTGAAACATTTTGATAGGTGTTGAAGGCTCTCTTTTCTTTCGTACCTGGGTGTTCCTTTTCTTTGGTCATTTAACCGTGGGAATAGCTTTAAAATAGTTTCCTTCCTTATGATAAGATCCTCTTCGAAGACTTCAGAAATAGGTGCCGTGCCCTTTCTTATTTCTTCTCTCTTTCTTTTCAGCGACAGCTGTTCTTTCCTTAGTTTTTCTTCAGGGCTCTTTTGTTTCTCAACCACAGGCATTTTCTCAACCCGCATTATTGATAAAATGCCTCTTTATGGTCTTCTAAGCAAGTGAATTGGCTTTATCAGAATCATCATCCTCGATGATCCAACATTCTTCAGATACATTTGGACCTGTTGGATTAGGTCAAGGAGTAGAGGATCGTTGAGGTACAAAGATTTCAACAGAGGGAATAGGCATGTGCTTCGGTGGTGGTGATAGTGAATGTGAAGGTGTAAACAACAGAGAAAAGGGTCTTGAGACAGGAGAAGGAGAGAGGAATCTTACCTTTCTAAACAGCTTCCCATTATTAGAGACTCTCCTTATAAGAGTATGTTCTTCTTCACTAGAAGATTCTCTTTCTCTTTCTTTTTCTTCTTCATCTTCTCTTTCTTCTTCTTCTTCTCTTTCTTCTTCTTATGAGCTAAGGTTTGTGTCGTCAGGACTTCCTTCGTCAGAATTAGAATGATATCGCCCTTTGGTCTTTGATTCATGGTGTTTTGTGAATGAATCTAAAGCTGATTCTTCGAGAACTGATGAAGAAAGAATATTCTTCTTCTTCCTTCCATATGTATATAAGGGTTTCTTTATAGATTTTTCTAAAAATTGGGGCATTTTTTTAGAAGAGGTAATGATGGGTTCAAAATAGGTTTATAGTGTTTCTAGTGTAGGTGACTTTGAAGGTTCAGAAACAAAAGCTTCAGAGGCCCATTCACGGTGTAGGGTTTTGCTATGGCTAGTAGTGGGTGTCAAAGATTTCTTTTGTAACTTAGAATCTGTTTGTGCCATTTTAAAAAACAAAGGATGCTGGTACTTAGTGAAGAGATTTGATAAAGAAGTAGTTCGATTGCAGTGAGATAGAATGAGCTTTAAAGGACGACAAAGATGGGAAGTAGGAAGGAACCGTTTCAAGGTACACTGAATGAATTATAAGAGTGGGCTTCATGTGACAATGAAAGAACACACACGTTGCTAGGGGTATGATTGTTTCTGTATCTTTTATCAGTTTGATAGTACTGCGCATAAGATTTTAAAAACTGAAATGACATCATTTTAGTTATTGTGATCTCTTAATAAAGTTACTCTTACCCTTTAAATTGATAGGAGCCTTCTAAGTAGGCACATTCGAAGGAACCTTCTAATTAAACACATTAGAAGGAGCCTTCTAATATTTGCAAAAGTAGCATAAAACCTTCGAACAGAGTTAGATGTCTGATAATCTGCACATACTAAGCTCTTAAAAAAATCTATCTTTTTAGAGTGGTTTAGTAAATATGACAGCTACTTGATTTTTAGTATTAACACGTAATAATTCAATAGTTTTTTCCAAGACATGATTTCTAAGAAAATGATGTTTAACTTATATATGCTTAGTTTTATAATGATGCACAAGATTTTTAGACAAATTAATTGCACTTGTGCTGTTACATAATATAGGAATATAACTAAAGTTTAAATAAAAATTCTCAAGTTGATGTTTCATCCATAAAGTCTAAGCATAATAGCTAGCAACGACTATATATTTTGCTTTAGTTGTTGAGAGTGCTATGCAATTTTATTTCCTGTAAGACCAAGAAACTAAACATCCACCAAAGAATTGATAGTAGCTACTTGTACTTTTCCTATCAACCTTATCACCTGCATAAACTACATCACAATGGCCAACAATGTTATATGAATCTATTTTTTGATACCATAATATGAAATTCATAGTTCTAAGTAGTTAACAAAAGATCCTCTTGACTGCTTAAAGGTGGCCTTCTTTAGGATTTGACTGACAACAAGCATAAAGACACACACTAAGCATAATATGTAAGATCCCACATCTGTTGGGAAGGAGAACGAAGTACCCCTTATAAGGGTGTGGATACCTTCCCCTTGCAGACGCGTTTTCCATGCCCCAACGTACCGGATCCCATCAGAACTCCGAAGTTAAACGTGCTAGGGACAGAGTAGTACTAGGATGGGTGACCTCTTAGGAAGTCCTGTGGAAAACTAAAACCATGAGGGTGCAAGGCCCTAGAGGTCGAGACCTAAAGCGGACAATACCTGCAAGCGGGTGGGCACGAGGCCCGAGAGGCTGAGGTCCTTTGGAGGACGCGAGGCCCGAGAGGTCGAGTACCTACAGATTGGTATCAGAGACAGGACCCGAGCCGTTGTGCCAGCGAAGACGCTGGGTCTCCTAAGGGGGTAGATTGTAAGATCCCACATCTGTTGGGAAGGAGAACGAAGCACCCCTTATAAGGGTATGGATACCTTCCCCTTGCAGATGCGTTTTTCATGCCCTAACGCACCGGATCCCATCAGAACTCCGAAGTTAAACGTGCTAGGGTCAGAGCAATACCAGGATGGGTGACTTCCTGGGAAGTCCTGTGGAAAAGTAAATTCTTGAGGGTGCGAGGCCCAAAGAGGACAATATCTGCAAGCGGGTGGGCGCGAGGCCCGAGAGGCTAAGGCCCTTTGGAGGACGCGAGGCCCGGGAGACCGAGGTCTTGTGGACGCGAGGCCCGAGAGGCCGAGGTCCTACATAATATCTGGTCTTAAACTTATAAGATATAAGAGTAAACCAATAATTCCTCTATATTTTATCTCGTCAATAGCTTTTCCATCTTCATCCTTATCAGGCTTAGTTCCAATATACATTGGAGTTCCCATCGGTTTGACATTTTAAAAGTGATATTTCTTGATAAGTTCCTTTGTGTACTTATCTTGACTAATCAAGATTCCTTTTTTTTGTTTGCTTAATTTACAACCAAGGAAAAAGGATAATTCTCCCATCATACTCATTTCAAACTCCCCCTATATTAAAGCTGAGAATTCTTCACAGAAAGATGGGTTAGTAGCGCCAAATATTATATCATTAACTTATATTTGAACCATAAGTAAATCATTTTCCATTTTCTTAATAAATAAGTTTTTATCTACCTTTCCTCTTTAAAAGTTATTCTCAAGTAGGAAGTTACTTAACCTGTCATACCATGCTTGAGGAGCCTGCTTTAGACCATACAAAGCTTTTGTTAATTTCATCACATAATCTAGATGGTCTACATTCTCAAATCCTGCAAGTTGATTAACAAACACTTCTTCATTAATATAATCATTTACGAAAGCATTTTTAACATCCATTTGGAATAATTTAAAGTTTCTATAACATGAAAAAGCGAGTAAAATTATGATATATTCTAATATGGAAACAAGTGCATAACTCTCATCAAAATCAATACTTTCTTGTTGATTGTAGTCTTGAGTTACAAATCTAGCTTTATTTTTTACTACCTTACCATTTTCGTCAAGTTTGTTTCAAAATACCCAATAAATTCTAATGAATGACTTGTTTTGTAAATAAAGAACCAGATTCCAAATTTTGTTTTTGTCAAACTAGTTTAGTTCAATTTTCATAGCTAAATTCCAGCTTTCAACGACAAGTGTCTCTTCAACAATCTTTGGATCTAGTTGAAAAACAAAGGTAGCATAATCATTTTTGAAGGATGCTGTAGTTCTTAAACCTTCTGAAAGATCTTCCAGAATATACTGAAGTGTATCAAGACCTGTCCATTCTCTTAGTATCTTTCTGCTATGAATATCTAGTGTCCTTTATTGAATAGGTTCTTGTTGAGGTGTACTTGAAGCATGAGCCTTCTTTGTCCTAGCTTCAAAAGGACCTTCTTGATCTTGTAAATCTAAAGGCATTATAGGTGTAGTTTGAGTTTGTGTTGTATCTTTATGAACCAAAGGATGCTCTTCATCATCTGATTCAGCAGTTGTTGTTAAGGGTAGTGATTCATCAAATACTACATGTATTGATTCTTCTATCCTCTTAGTTCTTTTGTTGTACTCTAATTCCTTTTCTAATAGTGCTATATCCTAGAAATATAGCTTCATTAGACCTTGCATCAAATTTTCCAAGGTTGTCCTTATCATTATTCAACATAAAACACTTACAACCAAAAGCTCGAAAATAGGCAACATTTGGCTTTCTTCCTTTCCACATTCTCATATGGAGTCCTTTTGAGAATAGGTCTTATAAGATACCTGTTCAAAATGTAACAGTCCGTAGACACAGCTTTTGCCCAGTAGCCATGAGGTAGACCATGTTCACACAGCATGGTCCTCGCTATATTGGCAAAGGTCCTATTCTTTCTCTCAAAAACTCCATTATGTCGAGGAGTCTTTAGACATGAGAAATTATGAGTAATACCATTATCATCACAAAAATCTTCAAATTTTTTGTTATCAAATTCTCCTACATGATCACTGCAAATTGAAGTAATATAGTGCCCTTTTTCAAACTAAATTTTTCTGTAAAAATTCTTATAGACTTTAAAAGCATCATCCTTATTTTCTAGGAAATAAACCTATGAAAATTTAGAATAATCATCTATTATAACAAAACTATAATGTTTACCACCAAAACTTTAAGTTCTAGTAGGACCAAATAAATCCATATGTATAAGCTCAAGTGATTGGTTGGTAGATACAACATTCTTGGGTGGAAAGCTACTTCTGACTTGTTTTCCTTTTAAACATGCTTCACAAACTTGATTATTCTCAAAATTTTAATTTGGTAGACCTCTTACTAATTCATTCTTGGACAATTTTGATAAAATGATCATGCTAACATGTCCAAATCTTCTATGCCAGATCAATGAGTCCTTGTTTAGAGAAACAAAACATTTAACTTTTTAAGAAGACATGTCATCCAGTTCAGCACAATACATATTATAATTTCTAAGACCAACAATTACAATGTTATCGTTATTATTATCAATTATTTTGTAATGAGATGTATAGAATGTGACTCTATATCCTTTATCACATATCTAACTTACATTCAGTAGGTTACATTTAAAACCATCAACATACAGAACATCGTCAATGGAAGTAGAGTTTGAAGCGCCAATTTTACCATTTCCACTAACTTTTGCTTTATTTTTGTCTGCAAAGATAAAATTACCTCCATGTTTGCTTTCAATATAGTTGAAGTGAGATATTTCACCTGTCATGTATCTTGAGCTACTACTGTCAACTATCCATTAATTTTCTCTTTTCATTGTTCTGAAGCATATCTACAGAATGTATTATCTCAATTTAGGTACCCAAACTTTTCTGGGTCCTTTCAGGTTAGTAGTCTTACCTTTTGGTCTCTAAACATATACTTAAGGTAATTTCTTCATTCTACAAATGATACAAGAGTGAATAACATGTCTATGTTTGCCACAGTAAAAGCATAAAATAGATGAATTAGAGTTACCATCATTTTTGGCATATAACAAGTTTTTGTTCTTTTGAATAAGGCTACTACCAGTTTTAAGAAAGAAGTTCTTATACAACGTAATATTATTATTTTCATCTTACCCTACTCTTGCCTTATCAAAGACATCTTTACCATTACCAAGTAATGCATGAAGATTATTCTTTCCATCAATAAAATTAGTAGGATCCTTTTCTAAAGATATGATTTTCCTAGCATAATTTTCTTTTTCAAGTTCCAGTTCAACAACATTTTCTTCTAATTGTTTTACGCTTTCTGAATCATTCTCAAGTAATGCATTTTCTAAACGAGTCATGTTTCTTCCAAAAATTCTTTTTTAGGTACTTTTTTTCTTATAATCATTTTCCATACATATATTTTTAGACAATAGGTTCTTATTCACTTATTCTGATTATTTAATTTTATTTTTCAATGATGTATCATTGCTTTTAGACTTCTCAATCTCTTTGAAATATTGCACAGTTAACTTCTTATAATGGGCATACAGTTTATAATATGCATATCATAATTCATCAAATTCAATATTAGAGTCCAAACAATAGACCTCATCTTCTTCTAAATCAACCATATGATAAAAATTGCTTACTTCTTCAAATTCTTCTTTATTAAAATTTTCAAAATCTTCATCAGACCAAGCTACAGTAATAGCTTGCTTTCTAGGTCTTCTATTGTTAATTTTGTTCTTTTAAAGAAGAAAGGGACATTCTGGTCTGGTGTGTCTAGGCTTCTTACAGTGATAACATACAATTTACGTATTTTGTGTATTACTGCCGTTACTGTTGCCTTTTGACAAGAACTTATTGTTTCCAATTTTCTTATTTCCTTCTTTTTTTCTTTATCAACTTCTTTTTATAAAAGCGTGCATATTTTTTGACTATAAAATTGAATTCATCATCTCCATATATCTGCAACTCGGTGTCGCTTTCATCACCACTAGAAGGAGTTGATTCATCAGTAGCTTTTAGAGCCATTCCTCTTCTATAAGAGGATCCTTCATCTCGTCTAAGCTCTGTCTCATAAATCATCACTTTTCCTCTTAGCCAATCAAGTGAAATAGTGTCTAGATCCTTTGTAGTTTTTAAAGCTATCACTTTGGGTCTCCATTCCTTTGGTAGTGACATTAAGATTTTTGTTATGAGCTTATCATTGGGCTATATTGTTCCCAAGTTCTTAAAGGTTGTGATGATGTTGTTGAATTGTCCAAAGAATTCATCTATAGTTTCTCCCTGTTTCATGCTAATAATTTCATATTGATGCATTAAAAGACTTATCCTATGTTTCTTTACCTCATTTGTTCCTTTAAAAGTAACTTGAAGTTTGTCCCACATTTCCTTTATTATAGAACAGTAGGATATCTTTTCATATTCTTCTGGAGAGAGTGCACAAATCAGTTGATTTCTTGCTTTAGCATTCAGTTATGCATTTCTTCTTTCAGCATCAATCCATAATTCTACATCATTAGTAGCAGGAGATGTAACTTCCATTTTGATAGCTTGCCAGACTTCAATATTCACAGATTGTAGATAAATTATCATTCCTTCTCTTCAATAGAAATAGTTGTTTTCATTAAAATAAGGGAGCTTTGTGATAGATTATCCTTCAAGACTTCTTAAGTTGTTTTCCATGGTCTATCATGTGCTACAAAACATAATAAATGTGAAACCTTGCTATAATAACAAATGATAAAGTAAACACACGCAAAAGAAGGGAGGGAATTGTGTGTGATTTGAAAATTTTTACAAGTTACTATCAATTTTTATAAATGATAGGAGCTTGTTAAAATTTAAAACGAAAGGAGCTTGTTAAGATTTAAAATGATAGGAGCCTACTAAAATTTTAAACGAAAGGGGCCTTTTGTAAATTAAAAATAACAGTAACTAAAATGTGAAAATTTAAAAGTTAACGAAAGAAAAAGAACAACGCAACCAATTTATATTGGTTCGACTTATAATGAAGCTTACGTCTAGTTTCTAAGTGTCAAACTTGAGTATTTCACTAATAATATCCAAGTAGTGATTTGACAAGCCTCTCCAAGCTCACAAGTACATAATTTTTAAGGTTTTTTAACCTTACACACTAATAGTATTTAATAAGCCTCTACAAGTTTTCAACAAAAGAAAGTAGGATTTGTTCAATATGAGCTTCAATGAATATTGATCTCTCTCTCGATAGAGTATTTTTACTTTCTAAAGCTCAGAGAGTATAGGTGTAACTTTTTGAGAACAAATACTAATGCTACTGATGTATTTTTGAAATATGATGTATGTAATTGAATGCAGTAGCTTTAAAAAAATTTCCTTTAACTAGTCCTTGCTTCAACTTTATCATCGACTAACTATCCAAATAGGCTTTGATTATGTTAAAAAGTCTTTCTCACTATCTTTGATATAAAAAAAACGTCAAGTATCTGGTTATTTGAATAATCCTTTGATTGTGTCTTCGAGGCTGACTATCAAATTAGTTAAATAGAAGGATCCTTTGTCCATATAAAAACAATAGGAGGTTATCCATTACAGATTTGTTAGAACTGTTTCTTACTATCATAATGATTTTGTTAGATTGATCCTATAAAATATGAAAACATTTTTCTTTTTATTTAAAGAGATAACTAAGATAACTAAGTTATATGACCTTTTGTATATCGTTATCTTTCTGGATAAATAAGATAAACTAATAAATTTTAATTTTAAAATCTAACCAAATATTATTATTTGTTATCATCAAAATCATTAATTTAAAAGCTTTGAGCTAACAATTCAAAGACTGGGGAGAGAAAATACTAGTATATGAATAGAAAAAAAGTTAGATCTAGAGTAGGTGAAGCAATTCAAATATATGAGAAATTTAATAAAAGGCAAAATCGAGAATAAATGAGAAGAATTGAGTTTAAGGGGAAGATGACAAATGGATATTATGTTAAGATTGTTATTAATGAGAGTAAGTACTTGAAGATGCTTATTACATATTTTATATGGTTCTTGATGGTGATAATTATTATTCTCAAATATTTTTCTTACTTGAACCTATTAAAAATGTTTAAGATGAACACAAGTGTTTAGCAGTAGAAAAATTGTAAATGTGTTTATGACTATTATTTATTTATTTGTGTTGAATGTAAGCAAGTTTATATTAATTGGTTAGCTCCATTCCAAATAATAAGTTTCAATCATTAAGGATGTAAAGGCATTATTCATTTCCTTAAAAGAACTTAATTTTCAACATCTTCCATACACATCCTTCATTCTAGAATTCTAGACAAAAATATTTAACCAGCATTTTGATGATGTCTAATCTTGTTGAAATCAATAACAAGTTACATGTTTGATGTTAAAATAATATAAAATTTTCATGAACAAGTATTTAATAATTTTGTTAAAAGGTCAACAACAAATGTCTTTATTTTTGAAATTTTTGTAACTACTTATTAAATAGTTTTAGTAATCAGGACCATACAAAAGTAGTAGAAATGCTATAAAAATCTATATTTTATATTTGTCTTCGTTACATTTTGTAGAATGTATATATTGCAAATCATGTAACAGTTCACATACAAGGACCAAAATAAGTATACTTAGTAAATAAATTGGAAATTCAATATACATATGTGGATCTAAAGGAAAAGTGAACCTAAGCATATATATTCATCCAAAACAACTTAGAAAGTACAATTAACCCTAAAAGAGATTTAGAAAAATAGCCCATTATGAAGTTTCATGCATAATTTATTGGCTTTTAGTCTTAGTGTTAGGTGCTTGTTGAATAGAATTTCAATCCTACATTTTGATGTTTATTTTTTCAATTAATGTGAATTGATACCTGTGATGCCTTCCTTTTAGAACTCTTTATAAGAAAGAAAGTTAAAAACTGTTTGAGTATATTGACCCAAAACTTTGCTTCATGTTTTGTATATATTGACCCAAAACTTTGCTTCATGTTTTGTGTTAATGATGGTGTAAATGTTGGGATTAGAAATGTCTAAATGGATCAACCATTATTGTATAAGGTTGACATTAATTGAATATTAAAATTTGAGGCTATAAAGTAGGTTATATTAGTGTATTGTTTTATTATATTCATAAAATAGTATCAATAAATGTACAGGCAAAAACTTAATACATTTTTTTAATATTCTAACCTCATCTCCAACTTGATTCATAAGAGGTAAAGTATTGTCTTTCTTTTTATAGCTTCTCCTTTCATGTCTTTATTTTCTTTTCATAAAAGTTTAAGCAATTTTTTTTCACCTTTTTGTTTTCATTTTTTCTCTTACTTTTCTTTATCTCATTAGATATTATCCTTTCTTTAAGTGATTGAATCTCTTCATAGTTATAAGGTGGCCAAAATTTTGATCTCTTAATTAACCACATTAAGTTTTTACAAACCTTCATGAACCTTTCTCTTTTGTGATTAGCCATGGGCATTATCATTTGGTTGTTACTTGACATTGAAAATCATATTAATGGCATAGGTGTATGCGTATCTATACAACTCTCATACCCTATAATTGTATGTGACCTCCCTCCCTAAGTGTACTATATGTGTATCATCTCCATCTACCATTTTATATGCCGCATCTCTATTCGTAATCACTCTCCATTTCATTGGATATAGTTTGTTCTTGTTCTAACTTCACTAATATTTCGAGTACAATGTCATCTTTCCACCTTATTGCTTACTCCTTTAAATTTCAATGCCTCTTCATTATCATAATCATAACTGTCTCTTATACACTAATAATTAGAGATACCTAGTTGACAAAATCTAAGAGTTAACTGTTTCACTCATATTGTTATCCACAATTTGATGATTGGATTTAATACTCTGGAAAGTCCTACTCCAAGTTCTATTAGAATATTCAACTAGGTATTAATACAACAGGTTTTAATTTATCTAATTTGATGAGAGCGCCTATTATCAAAGTCTTCTAGTGACGTTTCCCAAACACAATTCCATAATTCTTGTCTCAAATATTTTCCCTTTTATTTTTCAACGTATTTTAATATATATGCCTCACATATATCTTATGTCTAGTAGAAGGTAATATAAAATTTTTGTCCTTTTGAGTGCCTAAGATTTTAAAATAACAATTATCAATATTTTATAATAGTAGAAGTTAAAAATATACAATTTATCATATTTTAAACCTTCTGCATATATAAAATCATGGATATTCGAGTCCTATCTCCTAAATTCAAATTTATGGCCAACTGCTGAATGAACCAAGTTCAATTTTTAGTGCTCTTTACCTTAACAACTGGTATGTAATAAGATACACGTCATGATCTCCATCAATTCATATGAAGCTTAAAAGTTGACCTTAGTGCATGGCCTTTAAGAAATAACCATCCATACCAACTATGAGTTTTATCTTTTTTCACCCCTTTTCATGGCATCAAACAAACGTGCAACTTTTTTTATATCGATTTATTGTCTTTTTGAGCCCAACTTAAATACAGGAATATGGATTCCTATCCTTTAGTTATCTTATAGATTAGTATCTCTCACATCAACATTTGTAGCTAAACTAGTATTATTTTTTATAGCATTTTCAGCAACTCCATTGGTATATCTTTATCCATATTACCTTAAATATGCACATTATGCATACTTAAATTTTGATGCTAGTTATCATGCCACCTCAACGTAGGTATTGCTACAAATGGCTTAAAGATAAGTAAAATCACGATGATCCAACAATTTTATTAAGTTCAAAGCATTTCAATGGTACTGTAATTTCCTCACATCATCATATGGCTCATATATGAAATTATATACCATGCACTTGTATATTTATCTTATTCTACCCCGTTTTTAACACCTCTTACAAATTAATGTAGTCTAAATTAATATTGTAAAATTTTTGTTTTAGGACCTTTCTACTCTAAAATACCTCTTTGAATGAAGTGTCTACTGAATAGCTTAATACTGGCCTTCCTATCAACTTTCAACTTATAATAAATAGCAAATATCAAATAAAACCCCAACTTGATCTTTTCTTTAAAAAAAATTAACAACTTAATTTTCCTAAGTTATAATATTAAAAATTTCAAATGCACATGCATTCAAATAGTGAAATTCAAATCACAATTAAAGCAATGATTTTAACTAAGTGAAGTGATTTCTTAATGACAACATTAACTAATCACTGTATTTTGAAGTCCCCCTAATATTCAACAAGTAATCTTCTTAAAAACAGTCACGACTTCACTTTCCAAAAAAAAAAAAAAAATTGGATGAGATGATTTGATTTCTTAAAACCTTTGTATGTATTGATATGATGTTATTACCCGTCAAAACTCAAAACGAATGGTAAGTAAAGTTGGATGGCAGATAAACTCAGCATGATACAATAAAAATATTGACACATTACTAATTAAATTCAACATGATACAATAAAAATGTATTGACATGCTACTAATGAAATTGAATGATAGATAAGGGCAAAGTTATACGGAAAAATCAAGTATTTATATAATTAAATTCAACAATTAATATTTGATGAAGTCAAAGTGGATTAAAAAAAAGGATGTAATGTGATATTTAATACCAAATGTAGGTTATAATGTTCATATATCTCCCTATTTATTATGCCTTCACTTAAATCATTTGGGAATGTTTTTCTTAGCGGCCAAATCTCCTCTTTTAAGTTCACCTTCATACAATAATCAATTTAGATAATATTTTAATGAACTAATTTAAGATATTTGAAATTATTTTTGACTAAGGAGAGTAAACTACCAGCTTTTAAAGATAGGGGCCCCAGTTTGGCCCTGAGCAAGGGCAGAAAGAGTACATGTCCAAAGCCTACTCTTAATTTGCTCCTCTTTTATTTCATTTTATTCTTTATGAAAACTCAAAGTTGACATTTATAAATAATAAAAATAAATTAAAATAAGACTTTTTTTTAAGTTTACCTGAGACCTGTAAAACATTAATAACAAGTCCGAGAGCCCCTCAAATAGATTTCTCGTTCAAAATTTGTCCCATGAAAATGGACTATATATAAATTTTGTCCAAATTTATATATATATGTAATAAATCAACCCGTACGACGAAGAATATTGAATTTGGAGACTGGAGATTGGAGTTTTGGGACTGCCTCAAACTCTTCTTCCACCAAATTTGTCACCTCAAGAGTTTGATAAAGGCGTTGAGAGTATGAGTAAACGTTGTCATGTTTGAAACACACTTTTTTTTTTTCCTCTAGACAGAATGATGATTTGCGCTAAATTTCGGAAAATTAAAGATTTGTGAAATTATTGTTCATCAACAGAGGGTAAGATTCAATATGATAAGGATTTTTGTTAATTTCTTTTTCTAAAAGTTATTGATTTATTTTCTAAATTAAATTATGTAATAAAAATTTAATAATGAAAAACTTTAAGAGCTTATTTTTAAATTGTTATTTAGTTTATTTAAGTCATAAAAATTACATTATAGATACCTATTGTCCAATTGGGAAATCACTTAGATTAAATTGACCTTACTAAAATTTATAACAATCTAGTTCTATTAAAATTTGGGAATCTATTAATTCTAATGATTAAAAAAATCCAATGATTTGGCTAATTCAATTATAAAAATCTTAAACCGGCTAACTTTTTAGCTTAATTTTTAACTTTCTAGTTTAATTTAATTTAATAATTTTTGTTGTTAAAAACTGATAAATTTATTAATTAATCGGTAAATTTTCATAAATTAAAGAGTTCTTATAAACTAAAATAAATATATTAATTTTTATTTAACATTCTCTTTTAATTAAACTTTAAATTTTTATAGGTAAAGACAATCTTTTTCAATTATATTTCAAGTTATTTAATTTTATTTAATCCTAAGTCGATTTTATGACAATCTAATACTGGTTAAATATTTTAAACCTTAAACTTCTTGTCTTACTGGTTTAACTTATAATTCATTTTTTAAAATATTGATTAATAATTTTAAAATATAATTTAAAAGTTATACCTCTTGTGAAATATTTTACAAAGGGTAAAAGACAAAGTTTCCCCCTCTAATTTAAGAAATTTTGGAAAAATTCTCTAATCTTTAAAATTTTGGAAATAACTCATTCTAATTTTAAGTTTTTCAAAAAACACCATTCTCTTGTATTTTATTTAAAAAATAATGAAACATATGTACTATGGACATCAAATATGAACTAATTAAATATTACCAGTATGATAACCCAACTTAGTTTTTAAACCCAACTTGAACGAAATAAATTTAACTTAAAATAATAAAAATATTTTTATGGTAGATTTACTTATTTCAGTTTGAACTTAAGAGCTACGTTAAATTGTCATATAAATAACATTTAACTAGTCTATGATTAATGTTCATTTTATATGTGTTTTGTCAATATTTTTATTTAAAAATTAGCAAAAAAGGTTTTCTAAAAAATGAAAATAAAAAGGAGCTTTTTCTAGAATTTTTAAGATAGAGGAAATTTCTAAAATTTCTTAAACTACAAAAGAGATTTATGTTTTTTACTTTTTTACAAATTGAAATTTTGGCTGTTAGGCTAAAAGTGCATTTTAAACATCAACATTTACAACAGAATATAACTTAAACCCTAATGTTTTGAAGCGTTCAAATTGAATCTTAACATTTTCAAAATGTTCAAAATATACTCTAAATGAATGAAAATTTTGATGAGATTAACTATCCATTAGTTAAATATCACGTTAATGCTAATATGACAATAGGCCCTATTATTACATAATTAATTTTTTTAAATTAACCACAAAGTTAGTCTCACAACTAAGTGACAGTGGAGCCATTGTTTATATATTTTAGAGAATGAATTTCACTTGATATATAGTAATAGATCCCATATTTATACATTTTAGACAATAAATATCACCAAATCTACTTTTTATAAAAAAAATTAAAAATAATTGATGTGACATTTAACTAATGAAAAATTTTGTTAAATTTTTTATCTAGGGTCTATTTTAAAGAAGGTTGCAAAATTTGCACTCACTTACATAAACAAGTCTCATAGGATGTATATATACAAAAGTGAGAAGGAAAATAACTTCGAGCACAATATTGTGCCAACTACATAACTAGTTATACAACAAAAATTCTATTTCATAAAAAAAAGACATTATGCCAACTATATGCTGTATTGTGTTGTTGGATATTAGATAAAAACAAGGTTGTAATGGATAGATACAATCTGTTGTACAGCAGATGAAAAACTTCCTCATAATTTTAATAACCCAACACTACATTAACCAAACAGAAGGGAGAAAATTGACTCTTGCTCTAACAAATCTCCACCTTGAATCAAGTACCCGAAAAAGAACACAAATGGCTTTTTACTTAAATAACCCGAAGGCCTTAAACATGAACAATGCTGACTAAGTTCAAACAATGAAAGAACTTAGCTAACGAAAGTGGTTTAGTCAACATGTTAACTGGATTATCCATAGTATGGATTTTCTCCACAACAACTTATATATAGCAATAGTATCTCGAATAAAATGATGCTTCACATCTATGTGTTTAGTTCAAAGTGGTGCTTGTTACTCCTCGATAAACGCAGGGCACTTTGACTATCAAAAAACTAGAAGAACATTTTGATTCAAGCCAAGTTCAACAATTAGGCCACAAAGCCAAAATGTTTCCTTAACAGTTTTAGTAGCTGAAATATGTTATGTTTTGGTAGTAGATAAGGGAGCGATATGCTGTAAAGAAGATTATTAGTTAAGTAATATGTTGTAAAGAAGAGTACTAGCTAATGGCTGCATAAAAGGTAAAAATATAAGATGACAAGGATCTCCTCTGATCAAGATCACAACCAAAATCAGCATCCACATACTCAATCACTCCACTAGGATTAGCTTTACTCTTATCAAAAACTAAACAAATATTACCATTTCTTTTTAAATACCTTAGAATCCACTTGATACCTTGCCAATATTCCTTACCAAGATTGTGCATAAAGCGGCCCATAATACTTACTGTATAAGCCAAGTCAGATCAGGTACATACCATAGCATACACGAGACCCCCGACCGCATTACTATAAGGAAAAAAGGACATGTTTAATTTACCTTCATTTGTCTCAGGATATTGACAAGATGATAAATGGTAGTGAGGGGCTAATGGAATGATGACAAGCTTATAATGGCTTATACTGAGCCTATGTAGTATCTTCAAAATATAACTTTTTTAATGACAAATGTAACTCTCTGCTTTATGATCCCTAGTTATCTCCCTTCTTAAAATCATCCTTGCAGGACCGAAGTACTTCATATCGAATTCACTAATCAACTAGGCCTTCAACTTGTTGACAAGATCAATGTTTAATGCAACAGTTAACATGTCATCAACATACAGAGGTAAATAGATAACTGACCCATCATGAATTTGCTGAAAGTAAACACAATAGTTATAATTGATCATAAAAGCATCAAAGCTTCAATACCATTGTTTAGGTGATTTCTTCAAAGCATAAAGGGACTTCTTTAACCGACAAACATGATGCTCTTTTCTGGGAACGACAAGCCCCTCAATTTGTTGAATGTAAATCTCTTTATCAAGATTAAAATAGAGAAACACAATTTTAACATCCAATTGTTCCAGCTCAAGGTCTTACAAAGCAACTAGAGACAAGATCATTTGAATAGATGTGTAGCGAACAATAGGAGAGAAAACTTCATGAAAATCAACACCCTTTCTTTGGTCAAAACCACGAATTATGTATCTTGCCTTGGACCTTTTATTTTCAACCTAAAGACGCATTCCTTAACCTTGTAAATCGTCTTGCAGGTAATGAATCGCTTGACCTTATGTAGTTTATCTAAATCCCATTTCTCATTCTTGTTAAGACTCTCAAACTATTCTTGCATCGTAACTAATCACTTATCAAAATATACATTAGAGATGGCTTCGAAATAGCTCTTAGGTTCATCATAATCATTAGTATCCTATGAGACTATCAAGGAGCATGTAACTAAATCACAATTATAATTAGAAAACTTGGTAGGCATTTTTGACTATATGTGAGCACGATCTCTTGCTATAAGTGGTTAATGTTGAGGTTGAGATTACTATGGTCGACTTATTTAAGCTATCTCTTCTAGTTGATCTTTGCTAGATTGAGATATGGAAGATGACACAATATCAGCATCAAATGATTAGGCACTAATTTCAAACTCCACCTTTTCCCTGGTACCTTCAAGAACACTTATTATAGAAGACGAAATACAAGCATCTTTTCCAGAAGATAACAAAACATTTTCATTAAAGGTTCCATCTCTACTAAGTATAACTTTACTTGCCTTTGACCTTCTCTTCTTTCTCATTTTTATTTTTCAACTTATAAGACTCAGAAATTCATGCACTTACTTCTTACACTAACAACATGTTTTACTTAAAAAATTTACCTTTAGATATTCTAACCTACTTTTCTGCTTATTCTTACCTTTATTTTCCCTCTCATAGGGTCCTTCCCCTAATAATCAAACCTTCACCTTGAAGAACTGATGAAAATTTAGTTTCAAAATTTCCCTTAGACAACAAGTTTGTTTTAACATCCTTAAAACACAATGCATCCAATTGCCATAAAAATGAATTCTTTAAAATGCCTATATGAAGGGGGAAGTGAGCAAATAAGCAAAATAAATTTATACACATCATCAATATTCCTAATAAGATTTTCAAGGTCAATCAAGATAGAATTGAACTCATCTAGGTAAGATTGGATAGAGGTATCTTTTTGCATTCGAATGGTGAAAAAAATGTTACTTAAGGCGAAGCTTATTGGCGAGGCTTTTTGTCATATAAAGTGATTCCAATTTCAACCACAACCTAGCCATCGTAGTTTTGTTAATCACCTTACGCAGAACTTCTCGAGAAAGGCATAATTGAATCACTGAAAGGGCTTTCTCATCAAGGTTCTCCCATTGTTCATCACTCATAATGTTTGACTTCTTAGATTTTCCATTTAAGGCTTTCTTCAATCCATGTTGTGTAAGCACAACCTTTATCTAGACATGCCAAATAACGAAACCAATATTTCCCGTAAATTTCTTAATGTCGAACTTAGTGATAGTTGGCATGATGAACTATTCCTTGATTGAGATTTACAAGGCTCTGAGACCAATTTGTTGGACCAACTTCGGTAGAGAATAAATGTAAAAACATAATCAAAGAGAGCCATAAACAAGAAAATGAGAAATTTATGGAAACACAAAAATTACATAGGAAACCCAAGTGCCAGGAGAAAAACCCATAGGGCAAATAACCAATTTCACTAGGTTCAAAAAAGGAGTTACAAGGTGTCTATAAACTCTCACATTACTTTCTCTATGCTCTCAAGAAGGTTGAGAATTTTTTACTCACTTACATAAACAAGTGTCTCAGGATGTATATATATAAAAGTAAGGACAACAATGTTCAAAATAATATTATGCCAACTACATCCTGTATTGTGCTATTGGATGTCAAATAAAAACAAGGCTACAATGGACAGACACAATTTGTTGTACAACAAATAAAAGACTTGTCCATAATCATAATAACCTAGTACAACTAATAAAAGACTTGCCTATAATCCTAATAACCCAATACTACATTAACTAGAGAGTAGGGAGAGAATTAAGTCATACTCCAACGTGTATAGTGAAAATGAGATGGAATTTTATAATTCTTAAAAGGTTAAGATTGCATCTATTATTCTTTTGTAAATTTTACTTTTCAATTCTTGAAAAAGCATTAGGGAAAGGTACAGATGCTTTGAGGGAAAAGTAGCAACATCTTAAAAACAAAATCATATAATTATTGGGACATTATAATTATGCAGTTGGTAAAAGAACTTACAAAGTTAGGATCTACATGAAATTTATACCAAACTTGAGTGATTATTCTCATTAACAGATGGACCTTATCTTGTTTACAGTCCTCATTCTGGCCTATAACTAAATCACTTGCTCTTTTTCTTTTCATTATGATGGCCTAGTCACTAGATAATGATACTAATGAGTATATATTCTTTGTCAAAACCATATTTTCATCATCAATGACCAATGAACGTATTTTCTTTGATTAATTTTTCCTACCACAGAGGTAAAAAGAGTAGTTGATAAAGAAAGGTACCAACTGGCAAAAAAAGAGGCAAATAAGACAATATTAGTTGCTAAAAGCAGAGCTTACGAAAATTTGTACCATAGATTAGTTGCTAAAAAGGGAGAAAAGGAAAATTTTAAATTGGTGAGAGTTGGGAATATAAAATGGGAATATAAAATGAGAGACTTAGATCAACTTCAGTGTATAAGAGATGAAGTGGGACAAGTGCTCGTGGATAAAAATGTCACCAAGAGAAGATGGCAGAAGTAATTCTATGACCTTTTAAATGAAGGCATAGAGGACAATATCTTTTTAGAAGACCTTAGCAAGTCCGAGAGATTTTGTAACTTGTCTCATTACAAGTAGATCACAAAGGAAGAAATTAAAAAAGCTAAGAGGGAGATGAAGAGCAGAAGGGCAATAAGTCTGGGTGAGATACCCATAGAGATGTGAAAGAGCCTAGGCATAGAGGGTCTTATTTGGCTTGTAAAGTTTTTAACGAGATCCTTAATTACATCAAAAATTGTAACAACTATAGAGGCATCAAACTACTTAGTCACACCATAAAGTTGTAGGAGAATATTAAGACAAAAAAATCTAAACATGGTTTTTATTGATTTAGAAAACGCTTTTGACAAGATTCCTAGAAAAATCATATGGAGATGTTTAGAGTTTAAGAGAGTTACTATGATCTATTTACCGGTGATTAAAGATATGTATGAATGAAAAATCATTAGAGTAAGGGCGATAAGGGGAGATAATGAAAAATTTTATATTGGTATTGAGCTAAACCAAGGCTCCACATTAAGCTTTTTTTTGGTTCCCAGTAGTAATGGATAAGCTCACCCTGAATATTAAAAGAGACGTGCCTTAGTATATGTTGTTTATTGATGTAATTTTCTTAGTACATGAGACAAGAGAAGGTCTCAATATCTAGCTAGAATATTGGAGGGATACGTTAGAGTCGAAGGGTTTTAAAGTGAGCAGGACTAAGACTGAGTACTTATAGTATAACTTTTTGGGTCGTAAGTGTAGGAAAATCTCGGGAGGTACATCACATGTACCGGCAGCGGAAAACAAAAATTTTTGTTCCCGGGACTTTCCCGAAACCCAGGATCCAGGTGTCGGTATGAAGACATCAACCTAAA
>JANZLD010000237.1:15656945-15667322 GCA_026413575.1 Erythroxylum carthagenense | reverse complement strand
CGATACCTTTGAACAAGATTTTTTAGACCAGCATGAGTTCCTTTGATGGAATCCATATGCAATATGCATGGTACTCTTAGGCCACAGGCCGACCCATCCTAGCCTGTCGAGCCATCAGGTCAGGCTTAACCCGATGCATTGACATCTCTAACTAATGACGGTCATATAATGATTAGGCTATTTGTAACTCTCTCTTTTATCAATGGAATTTTTTTAATTAAAATTTTCCTCCTAATCCTCATTCAATTTTTTTAGTATGTAACATTATGTTGAATTTAACTTTTGATTACTTTAAACTTTAAAGAAATTAAAAAAGGACATTGAAAAATTATTAATTAGTAATTTATTTATTATTGGTTCATCATATAAAATAGGCATTATTATATTTTTTATTTGAATAAATATTTTATTTTTACTTGCTCTTATAATTTTATTTTTTATTTATTATATATCAGTTTTATATCGATTCAATACAAGTTAAAGCTTTAAACTTTAAATCTTTCCTTTAACCGATTTGATGTCTGCTTTGGTTTTTAAAATGTTGAAAAAAGTAGTTCTATTCATCAAATTTGTCTTGTCCATATTGATCTTTTGGCTGATTGAGTTTCTGAATAACTGAGTTTGATAAATAAGAGTGACTTGGAAGATAATCATGGAAAGAAAAGTATTAAAATATCTTTTGGTACAATAAATTTGAATGATAGTAATGATAAAGCTCATCTTAATTATGAGAAACTTTGTACCAAATAAGATCAATGAGATTTCAGTTGATATTCAACTTAATGAAATTATAGGTTTTTATTTATTCTCTTTTTTTAATTTTACTTAGATTTCATGTATATGTGAAACCTACATGTGCAATATAAATATAATTATAAATGTTTTTGTTTCAGATTTCATTTCTAGTTAATTGTTTCTTTAGCGCGAACTTTTGTTGTAATATTTAAAGAGTCATAGATCTTTATTATTCTTTTTATTTGATATTTTGATGTAATTATTATTTATTATATGATAAAATTGTAACATTGTAGGTACTTTATATTATCTTTAATTTTATATTTATATAATAATTAAATAATCTTTTTTATATTAATCGTGGTTATTGTTTACATGTAAAAATATATAAAAAAGAATATTAATAGAAATAAATAGAATGTTATTATTTCAAATTTCTATCATTATAATTTTTTAGACATGATTAATGTAAAATTATAAATTATATAGTGCAATATATTGAAAAATTATTTTACACTTTTAAAAAGTTTAAAAATCATTTTATAATTTTATAATAGTTGATATTGATCCATATTAATACAACTCCGTGTTAGAATCAAATCCAACTAGTAGATATTTATAACAATGATGCGTGCAACATATTAATCAATTGAATATTCATTAAAAATTTAAAATAGACTGCTCGAATATCGGTGAAGTATTTAATTTAGGCACTGAGAACAAAACTTTGACTTCTAGACCGCATTGACAATTTACATTTTCAGACAGTTAGTAATTAGTCGTACTTGTAGCGCGACGAAGATGTGATTAGTGTAGAAACTTATCCAATCCTATAAAGGCATGACCAGCTCGACGCCAACCCTCAACAGTAAAGCCACAAGTATGTGAGCTTCGTGGATAGCAATAAAGTTAGCTCATAATACTGTCCCATTTATAATAAATGTCGTTTTAAATATATTTTAATTATTCAAAATAAATGTCATTTTTTATTTTGTATGTATGTTTATAATTTTTTTTCTAAAATTAACCTTTCATTTCTCTCTCATTTTAATTATACAGATCACAATTTCAAGATAATTTAATATGCAATTTCTTTTATGAGAATATTAATAAGAGTATATCTATAATTTCATTAGCTTTTTTAATAAGCTTGTATTTTTCTAAAATGACTCTTATTATAAATCGAAGGGAGTACAATTTTTCAATAACTTGGAGACAATTTGCTTAGTTACTGCTGAATTTGACGGTGAATCAATTTGCTGAAGCTACTCCAAGACAAGGGAGTTCGTTGCGAGCTTTTAATGCAAAAAAACTGGTTGGCCGCTGAGAATTAATTGTGAGCTTTAAATGCAGACATGGTTCCCCACCTTCTTGGTGTACTTGAAAGACAAGCATTTAGGTTAAATAATTTACCAACGAATAGGTTTAGCAGGCTGAGAGGGAAATGGAGCGCCTGGAAAACAGTTTGTATGAGCTGAGACAAACTTTTAGAAGTGGAAAGACTAGAGGTGTTGGTTGGAGGAAAGCACAGCTTAGAGCTCTTATTGACCTTGTTAAAGAAAATGAAGAGAGAATGTTTAAGTCACTTTATGAGGATCTGGGAAAGCACCCAGTAGAAGCTTACAGGGACGAGGTAAGTTTTCTGGATGTTCTTATCTCTGTTGGGAGTTTCTCTACTAGGTTCTGAAACCTGTAGGGCATAGAGGCAGATGATTCAAATATGGGCTTATTCTCCTTTTTATTCACTAAACCCTCCAGACTTCATCTTGATTAATTGCACATTCACCAACTTTGAGTATCTTATCTTTACGTGATTTTCAGACTCGAATGGTTCATCCTATTTTTGCAGGTAGGGGTGATCGAAAAATCAGCCAGTTACTGTTTGAACCACCTGGAGAAATGGATGGCCCCTAAAAAGGTTTTTTTTGTTTTTCTTTTATTAAAACCATATTTTTAACATTAACTTTTATTAAAGAAAATTTTAATATTTTGAAGTGTTTAAATTAAAATTTTATATTTTTTAAACGTTCAAAACATAATTTAATTGGATGAAAATTTTAACAAACATAATTTTCTAATAATTATTGATGTTATACTATTTTTATTTTTAAATAAAAATAAAATTTAGTGTGTAAATAACCATCAGATCTTTTCGAAAGATGAATAGCCTCAAGGGCTTCTCTCAATTCCGTAAATTAGAACGGCAATGATAGACTTGAAATTCTTCTGTAGCTGATCACGACATAAATTAGCACAGGGAAGAGTTTTCTTTTTTTTTTTTTGGTGTTTAAGGTGATTTCTTAATTATTTCGAGCAGGGTAGATTACCACTGCTTTTCTTCCCAACAAGTGGAGAAGTGGTGTCTGAACCTCTCGGTGTAGTTCTTGTAATGGCATCCTGGAACTTCCCCTTGTGTGAGTGAATCAATTCTCTGACAATTAACTATGATAATTTTAGTACTTTTATCCATTGAAACGGAGTTGAAGGGAACTTCCTTGTTATGAAGAGCAAGCAAATACCTACAATTCCTAGTTTACTATGGCCTTTGTGGGTGGCAAATTCGCTTATACGACATGCCTTAGTTATTGAATAGAAGTGGGTGGTGCTTTTTCACACCCCTTTTCTTACATGTATAACCACATTCAAGTAAATCTTCCACCAGTTAGCCTTGAATTTAGCAAAACTAATCATCAGTTAGCGTGGTAAAAGATGGAAAGTTCTCTGCTATTTGTTTCATCTCAGGTCGGGACCATAGTTCTTTCGATATGTGTAGAATTTTATTGAAGTGGTTCATTAGAGTAGAACCAAAAATGATTGTAAATAGAAGCTGCATTAAGTGTGATAATCTTCTTGTCTGCAGCACTGTCATTGGATCCAGTGATAGGAGCTATCGCAGCTGGAAATACTGTGGTTCTAAAACCGTCAGAGGTTGCGCCGGCATGCGCTTCTTTTCTTGCTGATACTATCCCAAAGTACTTGGATTCCAAGGCTATAAAAATCATTGAGGGTGGACCAGAAGTCTGCCAACAACTACTGCAGCATAAATGGGACAAGATATTCTTCACTGGTATCACCTCATACTTTTTAAGAATAGATGCTAATGCACTTCTCACAGGCAAAAACCCAAACCCCCAACTAGGTGTCTACTCTAGTCTTCTAACGGTAGACTTGCTCTTAATTTATGTACCCTCAGGGAGCCAACGTGTGGGACGCATTGTCATGAGCGCAGCGTCAGAGCATTTAACACCTGTTACCCTTGAGTTGGGAGGAAAATGTCCTGCTATACTAGACCTTAACTCGATCACCGATCCAGCTGATATGAAGGTTACATAGATTAGCAAACTGTACATTCTTTGGTGATCATGCATTTCAAACCAATAATTGACTTGTTTTACCTTTTACATGTGTTGGATTCAAAGACAGCAGCTAAACGAATAGTTGGAGGGAAATGGGGGGCATGCAATGGGCAGGCATGTATCGCCGTGGATTATGTCATTGTGGAAGAAAAGTCTGCTACCATTCTGGTAACGACAATTCTTTTCCAGGGTGGATAGACTCATATTGGCTAGTTCAGTTTGAAAGAGTTATCTTTATCTTTCAGACAGATTTACTAAAGAAGATCCTAAAACGATTCTACGGAGGAAACCCGAAAGAATCAAATAGCATTAGTAAAATCATAAACAAGAGCAACTTTGATCGCTTACACAGTCTTCTTAGCCATCCTCTAGTTAATGCTTCCATTGTTCATGGCGGATCTGTGGATGAATATAACATGTAAGCTTGTATTCTTTTTCCTTTAGGTAAAGCCTGGTCAGTTTTCCAACAATACAAAAGAAACTCGCTTATCATGATCAAAATTTGCAGGTTTATTGAGCCCACAATCTTGCTAAACCCTCCGCTTGATTCTGAGCTCATGACAGAAGAGATCTTTGGTCCCCTGCTTCCTGTCGTCACTGTAAGACCCGAACACTTCAGAGCTTTTTCCTACTTTCAGGTTCCCATCGAACTTCTGCTTTTCTTCTTCTAATCAACAGGTAACCAATGCCTATGCAGTTGAATAAAATTCAAGAAAGCATAGAATTTGTGAACTCAAGGCCAAAACCACTGATCATCTATGCTTTCACTAAGGATGAATCATTCAAGAGACAGATTTTAACAGAAACATCCTCAGGAAGTGTGACTTTCAATGACACAATGGTTCAGGTAACACGAATTGATTCCACTATTTAGGGTTTCATCAGAAAAACTGATCCACTCCATAGTAACTTTTTGGTTTGAACTGCAGTTTCTGTGTGATGAACTTCCATTCGGAGGTGTTGGTCACAGCGGCATCGGTAGGTACCATGGAAAGTATTCTTTTGATACATTCAGCCATGAGAAGGCTGTGATGCAAAGGGCATTCTATCCTGAGCTTGAGCCAAGGTACCCTCCCTGGAACAGTTTCAAGTATCGGTTCATCAGATTGGCCTACCACTACAATTACATTGGACTAGTCCTGCTTCTGCTTGGACTGAAAAAGTAGCAGCAGTTGGAGCTCCATCAATCATTGTAGCTATGGAAAAATGAGATTATATATGGTGTTTTTCTTTTAAGTACTTAGAAATAATATGCAACTCCTAGAATATGAAAGCATATAATAAGTCGTTTTAGGTATGATAAGTTTTATATTATTATCTTGTCCTTCATTTATGACAATTGCATCCGTATTATATAAAATAAGATAAATAGGCACAAACATTCGTTAAAATTTAAGAAAATTAAAAGAGAATTCTCTAATTTTCAAAAATTTATTTTCTTAAAATTTGCTTAACAATAATAACAAAACAAATATGATACAAATATCATACGCAAATTAGTCAAATATCCCAAACATAATAGCACAACTCAACTCTTTAATATGATTTGAACTAATTATATTTAACTTAAATTAATAATTTAAAATAATTACAATAAATTATTAATTTGTAATAAAATATAAAATACCAAGCTACCACCCCTTTGAATGCATTAATATTTGTGAAATCAAATGAAAGGTCTTACTCTAACACTAGGAAGATCGCATAGGTCTCTCTCTTAAGCAACTTATTCAACCCTTGCCATAAAGTCATTATCCAATCACAAGCAAACTCTTTCGAATTTTCCATAAGTAAATTTAAATTAGGTTTAAATGCTGACATGAATAAATTCACATTAGGATCAATCAAAGGTAATTGTGAAAATTACACCTCAAATCATAAAATGAATTTGAATTAATTCATGTAAAATAACCACTAGACTTTTCCTTATTTAAACATTAGAGAGTATTTAGCTACGAAGCATGCTTAAAACAAAAAAAAAATCTAAAGAAAAAAATAAAGAAATTATAATAGGAATAAACCTAAATGAAATCTTGATTTTTGTCATTAGTTTGATCTGTTAGGATAATGTCTAGGTATGGATTTCTTATTAAAAAAATTAGAATTGACTTTTTGAAGGTTTTGGAGCCTCCCAATAGTTAATCCTAACTTTTGGCGAGAAAAAAGATATCTCATATATGCGTTTTCTCCGATCATCAGTTAAAGACCTTTTAAAATTAGAAATTTCTCACTTAAATATGTCAGGTAAGCCACTGTTTCAGATAGCTACTAGCTCTACTATTTAACTTTAACCTTTTTAACTTGGTGAAAGCTAATACAGTGAATTTAATTATGCTCACTTGTTCCCATTTTTTTGAATGTATTTTACATTTATTTATTTATTCAGTGGGCTACTAATGATCTTCTAACTCAAAGATATGATTAAATTATATAAAAAAATACCATAATGCAAATTAAGTATCATTTTTCATAATTGTTAAAGCAAATCAAAACTAAATTAGATATTAATGCTCATAACTATTTGCCTAAACTAATCAAATTATAAATCAACCAAACTTATAATGTATCATTTTGATCAATCTTCGTTCACTTTTAGAATTTTTTCTAAACTTTTCATATTTATCTAATTACAACAAAACTGACAAGTAAAATAGGGCTTATAAATAACCAATTCCATCCTCAACCTTGAGTTGTATATTTTACTCAATATAAACTATAAGGAATGAAACAAAGATTAAGGACAATAAATATAAAAGGATAAAAACAAGAAAAATAGAAATTCATCTGGCTCCTGCTTGTCATTTGCTATCCGAGGTAATTTTGATTAACATCTGGAGATTATTTATACCTTATAGATACAACTAAAGCAAACTCAAAAGCAAGAAAATACACAAGTAACTTTAAGCTAAACACAATAGCATAACAAAAGTAACAATGTAGTTAGGGATCAAAAAAGAAAGAAAATAATCCTTATAATTTAGAAAGCTTAAAAGAAATAAATGAAAATAGAAGCTCAATCACCATCATGCTTATCATCATCATCATCATCCTTTACCATCGTCCAAGACTTTGGAGGCAACTTAGAGTATTCCAAATACTAGAAGCAAGTGGATAATTGTTGCTCCATCTTTCCTAAGTACATGTGTAACTTGTGTAGAGTACAGTTTTGACTGTTATCTATCTTTACACAGTGGTCGGTCCTAATCCTTTCCCACGTCAGTTATTGTGGTAAAGGCTTCACATATTCTTACTCCATCATCTCTTCTTTTTTAGGTGCATTAATCATTTATTAGTTTGCGCTCCACTTTCTTTTTCTCCTCTCCTCTAGCTACAGGGGCCTCAACTCGCTCTCTACCTACTAAAACATATCATATGCCTCATCATTTAAAGTTATAAATCTAAGCTTGAAATTAGAGACTAAGCGAAAATGCTTAAGATTGTAGGAACCCTCCAAAAAGATGAGATTGATCCCTAGCTTTCAATAATATAGATTTGGAGGAGAAAAAGTTATTGATCTTGGTGAGAATAAAGGGTAATGTCAAAAACTTGATGGGATTTATAGGAAACTCGATTTTGTTAGAGGGTATGTAAAGAAATTGAGAGAGATTTAAAGAGAGAGACAAAAATGGGGGACTGGCATAATCTTATATATTTTAAATTTTTTCAACATGATCTACAAAAAGGTTATGGTGTAGATCACGGATTATTCTAAGTAAAAAAAAATTTAGGACATAGTATGGGATATGAGCATGACCCAAACTATAGATCCTTTTATAAAAATGTTTCTCATAATATGATTTGGTGTATGGGCATGGTCAAGGTTGTAGATCTTACTGTCTTTAACTTCTTTACGCCATGAATTCTCATATATCTCCAAATATAGAGACACATTATGGGATACAAATATATCATATTTTATAAATCTTTTTTAAAAAACTTGCTTTAATACATTTTGGGATATGGGCATATCCCAAGTCGTGTTCAACAATTTGATTCAATATATACTCGATTGTGAGCTTCTCACAGGCCTTTTTCTTGTGTTTAATCTCTAAAACTCTTCAAAGTTTCTCCTTAAGCTTATTTATTTCTTCCTTTATTTCCATAACTACAAAAACAAAAATATGAAAAACCTAAAATAGAAAATAGAAAACATAAACAACTATAACAAAAATATAAACCTAAAGCAATCTAATAAAAATAACTCCTTATCAAATGTAAAACAAATATTCAAATTATTGGTCCATAATTTCAAAAACTTAAAAAAATCTTAAATTTATGGTTGAGTTATCTTCTATTAAGCACTTCTTTATAAGCCTTTTAAATGAACTCTTATCTTAAGCTTGATTAATTTTTAGAGCAATATGGTTGCTCCATTCTTCACGATGATCAAGAAAAGTGTTAATTAGAGGCTCCTCATTCTCAGCTTAACCTTTTATTTAACTTCATTTCTCACTTTTCTTGGCACTTTAACTTCATTCCTAATGATTTTATATAGGATATTTAAACAGTTAGCTTGTCCTAAGTCTTTAATAAACTTAAATGACATTTCATCGTTAGGAAATAAGATATTAGCATAATGAACATAAGAAAGAATTAGAGAATTTGTTGTTATATCTTTTACATTGATGCTGGGTCAATTTATACAAGAGAATGAATACAAATAAAGAAAGAATAATTATGATTGCTAAAATTATGCTAGACTAATTGCTGTAACTGTTGCTATAGTTTCAGTTAACACCCCCCCTCAAACTCAAGTTGGTCAAGATGGTAGTACAGATGCCAACTTGAGTTTGCTCAATAGGTCCTGAAAGCGAGTAGGAAGATGTGGTTTGGTGAAGACATCAGCAGTTTGACTTGAGGAGATAGGAACCAAACATATTGTGCCATGAGTAATATGATGACGAACTAAATGACAATCAATTTCAATATGTTTGGTACGCTCATGAAACACATCATTATGAGAAATTTGTATGGCACTCCGATTATCGCAATAAAGCTTGATGGCGGAAGAATGAATGACACCCAAGTCAGTTAATAACCAATGTAACCAAAGTAATTCAGATGTAGCATCAGCCAAAGCACGATATTCAGATTCAGTGCTAGAACGAGCAACAACAGTTTGCTTTTTGCTATGCCAAGAAATGAGAGAATCACCCAAAAAGAAACAATAACCAGTAGTAGAGCGACGATCGGTTGGGTCACCAGCCCAATCAGCATCAGAATATCCAGATAAGACGAGTGAGGAGGTAGCTGAAAAATGTAAACCATGAAAGAGAGTCCCTTTGACATAACGAAGAATTCGAAGGACTACAAAGAAATGAGTTGAGCGAGGAGCAGACATAAACTGGCTAACTAAATGAACAGCATATGAAATATCAGGTCTAGTAACTGTGAGATAAACAAGACTCCCAACAAGTTGCCGATATAAAGTAGGATCTTCAAGAGGTGTCCCATCAAGAGGTGTAAGTTTGCAATTAACCTCTAGTGGGGTTGAGACTGTTTTGCTATCAGTGATACTGGCTCTTGAAAGTAAATCTGATGCATACTTAGCTTGAGAAAGATAATAACCAGTGGAATCATGAGAAACTTCAAGACCCAAAAAATAACTGAGAGGACCCAAGTCTTTCATTTCAAAATGCTGGTTAAGATGCTGTTGTAACTTAGAAATTCCAGTGGAGTCATCGCCTGTGATTATCATATCATCAACATATAATAATAAAATAACAATGCCCTTGTCAGTGCTACGAGTGAATAATGCAGAATCATGAGAACTTGAGAGAAAACCAAAATGAGCAAGAGTGGAACTAAATTTGGCAAACCAAGCTCGTGGAGCTTGTTTCAATCCATATAAGGCTCGACGAAGTTTGCACACCTTGTGAGGAGAATGATAACCAGGAGGAGGATGCATATAAACCTCCTCTGTCAAATCACCATGCAAAAAGGCATTTTTGACATCCATCTGAAATAGCTTCTAGTTACGAACAACAACAATAGCCAAGAGATTGCGGATTGATGTTAATCGAGCTACAGGAGCAAAGGTTTCCTCATAGTCAATGCCATACTCTTGAGTGTACCCTTTGGCCACTAGACGTGCTTTATAGCGTTCAACAGTTCCATCAGATCTGGTTTTAATTTTGTAGATCCATTTACACCCAATAGGTGTCTTATGAGGAGGAAGATCCACTAAATCCCAAGTCTGAGTTTTCTCTTGTTGGAACCCGATCCGGGAACCGGATCCCAACCGAACGAAGGAAACGGAATCGGATGGAAACGGAAATTTCGGATC
>JANZLD010000237.1:15561363-15571946 GCA_026413575.1 Erythroxylum carthagenense | reverse complement strand
TTTTTATTATTAATATTATTATTCTTATTAATTTTATTATACGGAATTAATTATCTTTTTATTATTATTATAAATTTTGTACCTATTTTTTTATTTTTTATTATTAATTTTATTATATGAAATTAATTATCTTATTATTATTATTATTATTGTTACCATTATTAGTATTATTATTATTATTATTATTATTATTATTAGTAATAGTAGTAGTAGTAGTAGTGATAGTATTATTGTTACCATTATTAGTATTATTATTATTATTATTATTATTATTGCTTATATGGTACTTAGTGAATCCACACAGATATTGAGAATCTGTTTGTATTGTGAATTCGACTGGTAGTAAATCAATGCGTCATTTTCTCAAAGTTTTGAGACAGGCTAGTACTTCTATTCTATCTGTAAACATTTATTCTCATGAATCATACCTTATCGATATCAAAATATAGAGTAAGAAATAATTGTTTGAAATTTGTCCTTGTAAAAATAAATTAAATCAATAAAGAATCTAGACATTGATGTGATTAACAAACTACTCATTATAAGCATATGTGTGTATATAAAAGAGCCAACATCTCCTCAACTATGAATAACTTAAATATAATGACTCCAGGTTTTTCGATGTAGAAAATGGTCGGCGAATTATAATATGCGTCCAACAAGGCTGAGTCATGAGTGGGTTAAATTGCAGCCGTGTTGGAGAAATTGAAAGCCCAACATGGACCTGAGCATAGGGCACCCTGGCCCCCTCATCATCCTCCCAATTTTCGGTTTTAGACATTAGGTCATAGTGGAATCTGACATTCCTGTGCAGACAGCATCATTGGACATTGAAAATGTCTGTCATTTCCAAAACCTAGAACCAGATTTAAGGTCAAATGCGCTCCTGTAACATCCTGTTTTTCTTGATTTTCTCCTACTTTAAACGCTCGTGGACTTGCATAGGTCATGCATCACTCACCGCTTCTCATCGTTCGTTCACATTTTGCCGAAATGCACTTTCGCATAACTTTTTTATTTGATATTTAATCCTCACCGTTGGCGGAGTATTACAATTTCAACTAGCATAACAAGGGCAATAAGAGTTTAATTGTCCATTGACTGATCCAGAAAAAAGAAGGTCAAATGAATTGCGTGACTGAGCCTTCTCAGATGAATATATAGTATCATCTTTGCCAACAAATACGGCTTTGAGCTTTCAAATTCCATAAACAGTATAGTTATTGTGTCTGTTCCACAAGTTATTCTTAGTGGACATGGAAATGACACCAAAAGTGATGATGAGCTTCATATTTGTTGATGGAAAGACTTATAATCGCTACCTAAATAATAATGGACTTCAACGAAAATCACGTCTGCCTGAATTGACACAAAGTTATTGAATCCTCAATTTAGGAACCCAATCCCATAACCCTAACACTCAGGGGCGTAAGTTTTATAGTTCAGTGATAGAAAAGGTGCAACAAGTTTGAGAAAATTGTGTCGTGGAAGGACAGCTGACCAGTGATCCTTCGCTGTACATGATCATGGAAACCAGATTGAGCTTAAAATCATGTGCCAAATACACTTGCTAGATTCCAACTCTCTAGGTTAATTCCCTGACTCTGAATCTAATTATTACTCAAAACATTATTGACAAACGTCAACGAGATAAGCTCGGAGATGTTGCGCACAAGACAAACAAAACTTTTGTATTGTGTGCATAGTTGTGTTCTCGTCGTTGGACATGTTTCTTCCTTACACATACAATTCTTTATTGGATTCTCGCAGACACAAAGCTCAGACACAAAAAGGGCGAAAGAAGACTAGACAAGGTAGCTTTTATCACAGCCGAAAGAAATTAGGCTTAATACACTGAAGAGACAATTCAGAACTGACTTCGCTCCATTATCCCTGATAATATATGCCAAAAAGTCATTATCTTTAGTACTACGTTAACCTGTAGCCCTTCCTGCTCATACAGGTTAACAATTCTCGAAACATGAACATAAGTTGTTACTAAAGTAACCCTGTTCCCCCCTTTGGTCTTCAATTAATGAATGTCTATCCTTGTCTGTAGACTGTACGGAAATAGTTGTCTTTTGCTTTCCCACAAGCTAAATTGATATCCCTTTTCACCTTGTGGATCTCCTAAGCCGAGTGTAAACCATCGTTCCATAATTCATTTAAAGAAATGGGTTAACTGGTCAAGCTAGCCCGAAAATAGAGCATACATTAAGGGCCAGTTTAGAAGAGCAAAAGCATACATCATTTTGTTGCAGCTGAGCAATCAGAGACCTTACTAACCGGAATGCTTGCTGGGTCCACATCAATTATGACCACAAAAACAAACCAAACATTATGGTAGTGCTGTGTGAATTCCTATAAACAGCCTTCGTCACCCTAGCTGCCACTCCCCACTGGTACTTGCCAACAACCCTAATATTCTTTTGTTTCACCTTTGGCTATGCCATGACTCGATTGGAAATTTCTTTGCTAAGCCTCTCATTACTTGCAGCTCATAAAAACGCACTGTTCTGTTTCTTTCTGTGAACTGTGTACGTATATAGAGGATAACTCGTCTTTTTGAGGATACTTCCAACTTTCCAAGTAATAAAGAGACAAAGGATATTTAACACTCGCCAGTCGTCCCAATTCAAAGCTGTTTCTCACTCTTTTGTTCTTAAGTTCACGGTTAACACTATATTGAGTAGCTGACCCGAAAGTGGGATTTTACAGCAAATCAAATGGACAGACACAGTTCCCTTGGCGCATATATATATGTGTATGTATATGTATATGTATGTAGGTATGTACCGCTAGGTTGGATTTCCTTGCCTTTTACTTCGTTCGTAATGATTCCGGATCAAAGTGAGTGGTTTGCATGCTTATAGATTTTAGAACGAACTGCGAATGGATCAGTCTGTGGACTAGAGCCAACCGAGCATTTCAAAACTCTTTTACCTCCATTGTAGAAATTTTATCAAATTATAGGTGCCTCGAGATTTTCTGGCAGGATTGGTTCGTTAAGGGAAAGCAGTGTGGCTTCTGAGTTCTGAATTATGGGAATCCCAGAAAGCGAAATTTCTTAGGCAGGGAGACAGTCTTTTATGTTCTTGCTAAGAGCTTTTACGGCATCAGGTACGGAGTTGATCTCTAGTACAAACAACTGATACGTCTTTGATACAGATTTTGACTATGATAAAGAGTTGGAATCTGTAATCTTTTCAATGTCAAAGCTATGACGTCTAATTCACTTTATATCTCCTTATAAAGTGAGAATTTTCATAAACAATTTTGAGGACATCTTCAATGACCGGAGAAACGATTGAAATGACCAGAAAATAACTTTTTCCCAGAAAATGTAGAATCTCTGCAGAAGTTTGGATGAAAAGCATTTATGTTATTATTGTAGTTGGAGTTGATTGTTGAATTGAATTAAATAATAATTCTAGTCTTGTTTTAATCTTTTGATATGTAACAAATTCAGTAAGTTTTAGGTTTCCCAAGAAACAGCACGCGTCAATGAACTAGGTATTATCCTTGTCCCATGGATGAAGGTGAAAAGCCGATAGTTTAGGCTTCATAAACACGTTCATACAAAGGCATAAATATAAGAGCTCAACATATGCAGAAGACAAACACTATAATAAAGAACCAAAAAGTAGCAACAGAAAAGAAACTAACAGATATGTGAAATGCGCTTGCAATGCCTTTACCCTATTTTTTGACCTAACATGCAAAAACTTCACGTACATGGTTATTTAGAAGCTAAATATTGGATTGAATCTGGCATCCGTCACTGAGACCAATTCCAACCTCACAAGATATCCAGCTTTCTATACATCACACTAATTCTATTACTTCAGTCACTTAGACATCATTTCTTATCCCTTACCCCTTTTGCCTTGATTTTCTTTGACCATCCCGTTATGATTCTCATGCATTAGATCATTATGCTTACACTAAACAAGGGCATGGGTGAATTGGCTAATTTCTTTCTAAGTGCAACCCATGAAACCTCATCTTAGAGGTATAGCTCTTCAGACATATAAAACATAAGAGATGAGCCCAAAAAAAAAAAAAAAAAACTCATAGAAATAAGCAATCTTCTTCATAGATCATGCAAGTTTCTGAAAGCAGACAATTTTTTATTGCCATTGGAAAAAATCGCAACACACATAACATGAAGAACAAATAGCAAACAATTAAAATCTAATTTCTTACAACGCACACACTAATTTTCAATAGCCAAACTTTTGTTGGTTCTACGCAATTCAATAGGAATATAGAACATAATGCAGTCTTCTCCAATAATGCCCAACAGCCAAATCTTTTTCTTGGTGTCCAGGTTTGTTCATCAAAAGAAATTAAGATAAGAGTCTCACGCACATCATGTAAAATTTTTGTTTCTGAACAAGAAAGTTCAGAGTTTTGCCACAACCTTTATAAGACGATTTCTTCCTCTCAAAGTCGAAAACGTTTTTAAGACATAACATACTAAAACATAAACCAATAACATATTAAAACATAAACCACACTTCTTAAACTCATCTTTCAAGAAATCTATGTGCTTCCAAACATTTGGACAAGAGATAAGTAATTTTTCGTAGCTTTCAAACTAAGTTTAAGCCATTCACATTTACAAAACATACAACTGAAAACCGTTAAGCTCCTTTCGAGGTCGAGTGCTCAGCCAAACATTTAGTGAGGCATCTCAATCTCCAAAAGAAAAATAACTAAAATTTTCAGTGAGAGTTCATTACATAAAGGGGCAGTTCTAAGAATTAGTTCCCTGTAAGACAAAAAGAGAGCAAATACAATCCATCTTGATCAGTATTTAATATTTGTACACTTAATCTTTTTCTTGGTCCAAGAATGAAGAACCTATCATTCGATTGCCCAGGCTTTCACTTTTTCGTTGTTTGATTACGTTTTCCACATAACATAATGATACAAATCAATATCAACAATGACCAAAGAATTTGAACCTAAAATATTTTTTTTCCCGTTTTCTAACTTTTTCTAGCATATGGGAAGGCACTTTAGTTTGATACTATAAAGTAAATTAATTATTCTTGATGTGCGGCTGTTTGTTTGCAATGTGTACATGAAACGTGATCACTCTAAAAACGCATAGAGAAGAGAACCACACTGGATTAGGTAAGAGGCTGACTTTTGTAAGCTCAAAATGAATTTTTTTTCAGTCACCACTTATGTCGTCATCCTGTAATTCTCTCTCAAATGAAGAGTTGACTTGTTGATCAAGAAACTAAAAATAAAAAAGGAACCCCATCTCAGATGTAAGACATTTACTTTGAGACGGCTAAAATTCCTCTTTCCTTTCTCTTTTCAAGTTCCAATGAAAATAGAACATAAAAGGCAGCGAGTACGACTTCGTCATGTGTCTTGCATTAATCAAACAAATGCTCTACACGTTTCAATAACAATACTCTAGGAAACACAGAGGCTGCCATTTTGAAGATACAGTATCTTTTTATTGGGAAAAGAGAAATATCAAACTTGTAAAACACTACTATGCATTAAGAGAACATGCAAAATGTCAGAAAGTTTATAAAGGGGAAGGTTCTCAATCTTGCAGTTTTAATGGGTATTCAGAGAAACAGTCTTTCTAATCATTCATGTCTGCTCAACCATATGCAAGCAAGGGCATCTCTTCCTAAATCCAAAGCATATTAAGAACTTACTTGCGGGGAGTATTGAAAGAGAGCAGTAGACAAAAATGTTTCCCATTTCATGGTCCGTGTCATATCAACGCATGCCTATTCTAATTAAGGAGCTTAAGAGGAAAATGGGTAAGAACATGGTCAGGAAAAAGAGGAAGAGTGTATGTATGCTTGTGTGTGCATTTTCTTTCACCTTTTGAACTTGAATGCTATATCATGCATGGCTGGACACTGCCCATACCGAGTCATGAGAAAAGAAGATTGTCCAACTAAATAAGAACAATTTTCTTCCCATTTTAAACCGGCAAACTTACGGGTAAACAGGGAAAAAGTAGGCTCTCAATGCCCAAAGCAAGCGTAATATGCAGATTCAAACATAGAAGAGATAAACATCACTCCTCAAATAATATATACAACCAAACGAACAAAACCCTGAAACCGCCACATACTTACGTATATTCTAACAATACACTCATGCTTGCCCATCTCGTATTATGAAAGAAGATTTCAAGTTTTGACGAAAGATGAAGAAATTAGAGGAAAATAATTGAACTTGGCATTTAAATTTTGAACAAAAACAACTATATGTCCCGCATTTCCTCTCCAAACTTCCAGCTTTCTTCGATTTTCTTTTTTTTTTTTTCACTCCTCTTTCGTGACTCCTACTTCCAAAGGAAGTGTCAAATGTACTTCCCTACTACAATTATCAATCATTGCCATTATCAAATATTTGCCAACTTATACCGAAAAAGATGATTTCAAAGAGAGAGATAGAGCCAAGAACGTGGTATTTGTGTTTCATTTCATCTTGGACTTGGGAAGAATTGCGTACCAGCCATGAAAGCGTTGAGTGGAGCTGGATACATCGTTGAAGGGTCTACAAACATTGCATTCGACGAAGCTGCAACTGTTACACCACCACCATTTGTTGCGGAGATTGCGGTGGTTGCAGTGGCTGTTCGTGCGGCGCTTAGATTGAGTGCTTTTAGTGATCCACCACCACCACCACTAGAGGAGGTTTCTCCACCGGTCATGTACGTGTTTTCAGGGCCTTGATCGTAGAGAACTCCCTTGAACACATGGCCTCCAATGTTCACTGCAGCTCTATACGCCAACTGGTCGTCGTTTTCATCGATACTACTCACTCTCACGCATCGGAACAGCGCTTGAGAGCTTATTTCCGGTGGAAAATTCCCCAGCTCTAACCCTAAACAAGAAGGTTTCAGGAAGATACATTAACGTCAACTTGTCATTGTTAAACTAGTGTTAAACTTTGATTAGAATCGGGGCTTTGTTAAATTATTTTATGAAAGAAATGGCACAAAGAAAGAAAGGAAAGACAGAATCCGCGCTCTCGTACACGGATATCAACACACCCAACGAAACAGACGCACACCAAGAGGAAATTTTGTTTTTCCTGTCAATCCACGCTCGTCAGGAATACTAAACAACAGTATTTGTAAAAGGAATAAAAAGCAAAAGTCGATGGGATTTACTATGGAGGTGGGTTTCATTACACGCAATCGAGTATGGTTTATCAATCAATCTCTATCTGTCTTTAGATTCTCTGAGGATGTGCCCTCAATATTCTTCAAAATACTTAAATCTTTGGAACTCTGAGTTGCTTGTTTTGTGGTGGAGAAAAGAGAGAAAGAAAGAAAAAGAATTTGAACAAGATATGTCTTTACCTGACGTATTGGTTGGCAAACGAGTGCACGCAAGAGACGAACTGGGATTTTCTCTGTGTCTTTTGGGATTCTCTCCGCGAAGCTGTTGTTGTTGTTGCTGCTGCTGCAAAGTAGCTAGTTGTTGTTGCCTTTCTCGGCGCTTTGCAGCAGGAACCCAAGTGCTTTTCACATGGGTTTGGCAGTCGAATCCTCGGCTCTTACAACAAGTTCTACATCTCATGTGTTCGCAATCTTTCTTAGCTTGGTTGCCACAATCTTGGCAACTCAAACCACCACCACTTGACCTCATCATCATGAAGGCTGATCTCGACGACGATTCATCAGAGACGTTGATTGAGCTCCTCCCAGGCCCTACTCCTAAACCAGCAGCTGATGCATAGAGATCTTGATGTGGATTTCGTAGAAACTCTAGTTGCTGTTGTTGTTGCCATAGCTCCAAGCCCTTGTAAGAAATATCTTCATTTTTGTACCAAAACCAGTTTTCTTGTGGAATTTCTGTTGGTGGATTGTTGTTGTTGTTTGGTTGGTCCTCTTGGTTACTATTTCCTCTCCCACCACCTAATGAGAACAAGCTAGCCATTGCTTCTCCTCTAAACCTGACCCAGACCTCAATTGTGGTGACAGATAATCCATATCAGAAGCTACGCCCCTCTGCCTTTGGCTTTTTGATTGGAACCCCAGAAAACCAAATGCTAAACTGCCTTTCAATTTCCTGAATTTGGGGCCCTGAAGTAGAAAAGGGGGTGAAGTCCTCGATTTTTCTCGGAATTCTTGTCGCCTTCGGTTCTTGTGTCTTTTATCTCTCTCTCTCTCCCTCTCTCCCCATCCCTGTCCTTCTACTCTCTTAAAAACTGTGTCAAATGAACAGTCTTCAATTAGTTTGTTTCTAAGCTTCTGTGCGTTGTTGGTTACAGATTTTTGCAAGTGGATAGTTGAAAGATTGTAACTTTAGAAACTTCTGTGAAGAGAAACCTTCCAATTTCAATCTTTCATGACTTCTTCTACTATGGTCTTCTTCTTCTTCTCCTTCTTCTTTCTTCCAGTATTTGAAGTAGTGATAAGGCATTAAATTTACAGACACAGAATTACAGCTGCTCTCTCACTGCAACGCCGCCATAGTCTCTCTCTCCTCTGCTACCCAAATTTAAGTCCCTCGCTCCCCATCTCTCTCTCTCTCTCTCTCTTTAATCTCTTTGTCTGATTTGTTGCAGTGTTGAACCTTTTAGCTCTCTGAGCAATGCCTCTTGTTGTGTCTCTAACAACAAAAGACTACTATTTTTTTCTTTCACTCACTTAGCTCTAATCAAGAACTCTCCTCTGTGTCTCTCTCCCTTCCTTGGCTATGGATGTCACCATCTAATCTCTCCATCTAATAGAATGATGAAAATATCATTCTTATCCAACGGCTCTCCTTCAGCCACATTTCGTATCACCAGCTTTTGCTGCTTTCGTCCTTTGCACCGGAAAACCCGCTACTTTTTTTTTCCCGACCCCCTTTTCCCTTTTCTCCGGTTTTTCAATTGATTTTTCCTTCAATTACAATAAATTATTAGATTAATTCAACCTAAAATATCAGTAGAACATGTTATTATTACAATTTAAAGTAGCTTGTGATATTCCTTTTCCATGCGTTAAATTTGTAATGTACATGTGAGTTAGCAGCTGTGGAGCATAGTCTCGTTTCACTTGTCAAAAATAAAGGAAAGGAAAGATATCTTATATCTTTTGGGATATTAGTTTAATGAGGTAGACAGATTTGGGCAGTGAAAAAGAGGCGTTTTTTTTATATTTCTTAAAATTGTCTAAATCAGGTGTTTTTAATTTTTAATACCAATTTTGTGGGGATACAGGGGAGCACAGGACCACCTCGTACTTATTTATTGTATGTTTGCTATGTGCATCAATTATTTTTGCTATAATTATTCTTGCATGTAAAAAGGAAAATAAAAATAAATTCGTCAAGTCTGCAAATCTTGTGTGTGTAATAAAATATAGGGTTTATGTTTATATTTATTAAAATTAATATGATTAATGTACAAGACTTCTTATTTCGTGAAAATTTGAAAAAAGTTGTTCATATACGCAATTTTTTTCTTGTATTTTTTTACAAAAAAAGTTATTCTTATGATTTGAACTTGTAACCTTCAAATCACAAAAAAGTAACTTTTATCATTTGTTTCAAGCTTCTCCCTCTGAAATGCTCTACATGTGAATATATTGTTTGAGTTTTTTATTAAAAGAAAATGCATTAGACATTCATATATTGTCAAAAAATTGATGATCTAAAGTGGGATTTTTTTTTTGTAGATATTTACTTCCATAATTAATATTATCCTTATGTTCTTTCGAGCATTAATATAGGACATATGTAATATGTGTGCTAATCAATGGATGCTCTCCCTCGTAAAGACAAACCACGATGTGGCGTCATGATTTGGGAGCAAGTAATAGGCACATATCGAACACTTTGCAAGGCAAAAGCTTGCTCAATGTGTAGGGGCTGGGGTTTAACCGTTTGAAGTAAAGATAACATCAATGTGGATGTGCGACTCTTTAAGTTGTGGTGGGGCTTAGAAGCTGACATAGACAGAAACTCTTGGGAGGTCCCATGTTTTTCCTCTTCGTTCTGATGGTCTAATCTTCAAGCTTTTTTCCAATCCCAGGTTGAATGTACTCTTTCAGTGTATTATCCCTGTATTGCTGTATTTTCATGTCCATTCAAGAAATGTTTTCTGTTTTCTAGCCACAAATGCCACTTGCTGAAGCTCGCATGCAATTCTCTCAGTTTTGGAGCCAAAAGGTTGATTTGAAGCTCACTGACATTGGATCCATGCTTGAGTGTTGTCTCACTTTCAGGCCAGGTCTAATTAGCAGTGCCTCCAAATAATATTCTTAAGTTTACACCAAATTTTTATTTAAATTTAAATATTTGAAAGTATTAACCTGACGATTCTCACTACATTAATACGATGTTTTGATTAATTTTTCCCTTTTCATAAAACTTAGGAGGTGCTTGGTTGATGGGTTTAGAAAGGAGCTAATGGGTAAAGAATGAAAAGTGAATGGTTGGTTGTTAATTATAATTATAGGGGTAATGGTTTGATATCTTACTTTGGGAGAATCCTCCGTTACCCCTATCTAGTAGAGGAATGAAACTCATTCTTTAGTAGAGACTTATTTTTTAAAAATATTTTTAATACTAATTAATTAAATACAATTAATTAATTAA
>JANZLD010000237.1:15546990-15561263 GCA_026413575.1 Erythroxylum carthagenense | reverse complement strand
AATATAATTAATTGAAATATAATTTATTTATTTATTAAACTACTCTAATTAATTAATTATAATATTTTAATTAATTAATATATTGTAATTAATTAATTACATTATTTTTTACAAATCAACCGCTATCAATGATAATGGTAATCATTCATTCCTCTTAACCAACTATCGTAATTATAATAATAATATATATTCTCATTCCTCACTATATTCATTCTCATTTCTTTTACCATTCCTTCATATAAACCAACCGCCCCCTTATTAATATCACTTCAAATTTATCGTGCCACTAACAAAGTTTAATTCTAAAATAATTTTAATTTTCCTTTTTTAATCATCTTAAAAGTTAGAACTACAAATTTAATAAAGGTTTTTTAATTAAAATAAACATAATAAATTTTAGAAAGTATAAATTTAACGGTTATGAGTGCAGAATAAGATCCAGTAACAAGTAGACAAAGAAATACGGGTCAAGTTAAGTTTTCATTATTCATTCTTTTGGTTGCTTCGATTTTGTTTCATTTAATTACGTTTTGGTTTTATTAAAAAATAGTTTAAAAAAAGCAATACATGTAATCATTATAAAATTAAATAAGTTCGGCAGTTTGATAGTAAAATTTTTTTATCGATTAATTTTAAATTTAATGTATTTTAATCATTTTTATTATTAAAAATTGACATATTTTTTTTTAATAAACTAATTGATTTTCATAAAATGGCTTGTTTTTATCTAATTAAACTTTAATTTTTTCAATAAGTTTCTTTAATCATATTTAAAAATTTTCAATTATATTCAATTTTTTTAAATATATTTACTTTATGATTAAACTTACATTTGCTGATAAATGAGTTGTTTTAGTTGCTTTTTCAGTTTTCGAATGTAAGTTTTAATTTAGGAGTGGATCATGTCCTCCTTAAAAATGCAATATGCATATTCTGGAATTGTTTGAATTAGTTATTGTTTTAAATCATGAGATTACTTAGTTTCTGATTTAAGTGATCCTACAAGCTTTCTTGACATTCGCAGTCATGATGAGTATGAGTAGCTAAATCCGGAATATATTTTGGCAATGCTAATGTTCATTGATAATCATACACGTCTAAATTACTTAAAATCAATTCTCAACTAAAACAATTTTTTAGGAGAAGAAACTTGTGAGTTGTGAATCCAAGAAATTCTAACATTTGGAAGTCCAAACATTTAGAACGCCACTAAGAAGCAAATCTGCAGCTTTTAACAATATCATGAAGCAACTTGAAATTGTGGGTGTGAAGGCTTCGGCAAACAATTTATGAATAGGGTTTTTTCCTGTAGCTACACAGCGTCGCATTTGACTATTGGGCTGTTGTTGCCAGCTGACTGACTAACCTTTCAGATCAATTTTATAGGCTTAATTGTACCCAGCTAGTACAATCCAATTAATTAACAACTTGGAGGAGTCCCATCAGGTTTATCATTTGTGGCATTGTTTCTTTAAGTTCCGAACTGTATACTAACTTTGTCGTTCAACCACCAAGTAATCATGATACACATAACCATTTTCTCTTATTAACTACGGCAATTTCAATTTTCAAAAGTTAGAAATTGGAATGAATAATTCAGTACTTATTTGAACAACTATTTAACCCGTTGTGTGGAAACATTCAATAGTAATTAATCTTAAATTACATTATAAATAAAAAAGGTTGAGAATTTATTCTAAATAATCTAAGAATAATAGGATTTTATTTAACCCTCACAAAACAAAGAGTCTTGTATATTGGGTAGATTGAATTTGGCCTAAAGTGTAATATGAAAATTAATTGGGATAGATAAAGTATAATTCTATTGTTCTCAAATTATCCAAAAGTTATGTTTAGTATTTTGTATATATCACATAACTTTCAGACACCTTTTTGCATATTAATTAGAAATACACTTTAGAGATATTTAATTTAATTAAAAATAAAAACTTAAGATTATATTATAAGTCAAAATTTTAAAGGTTTGTTGCAGTCTTTTTTACTTCTAAACTACAAAGCATATTGATGTATCTTTTTCACCAAGTACACATCCTGTTGACCAGAGAGTTCAATGTCGCTATCTGAGTAAGAAAGGATGTGATCAAGTGACGAAATATGCATCTTTGTATGTGGAAATCAAGCAATTTAACGAGAAAGATACACGTTGATAAGTATATAAAGGGCCTCATCCATACTAGGTATATCAACCCAAATGATGGCTATTATTGGATGTGCGCATGAAATAATTACTTTAACTGTATTTGAGTACTTGTCCCGAGTGAGCAGAGTAGCGAATATATGTGTTATGGGTACTTTATTTCATGCTAAAAACGCAAAGTAATTAGCTAACTTCTCTTTTTTAATAAAGTAAAATTAAACAAAATACGCTAGGGTAAAGAAAATTAAGAATGGAGGAGAAGAAATTATCTATAATCATATTTGGCAAACAGCGAATTGTATTAGTTTTAGTTGATTTGATTAACGGTTAGTTAGGAGTTGATTATATCAGCTGATTTGATCGGCAAATAATATCAGTTGTTTAGTAAAATTAACTATTTAGTATTAGTTGTTGATGTGTAAAATGACTTATGAAGGCATGATTTAAAAAAAGAACATTAATATTATATTTTTTAGTATTTCGTTGAATATGTTTATAAGAATTTATATTTTAGATATTTAATTTTACAAAAATTAAGTTTATAATTTGAATAAAAACATCATCATAATAATAATAATAATAATAATCCAAAATTAAATTCTTTATTAATATGAATGATACAATGAGCTACATCATATTAATATTTTCATATAATATGTATGGATTTTATTATTTAATAAATTAAAAACATCTATAATTATAATATGATACATATACGATATATAGTAGTTATATACTAAAAATATTAATTTTATGTGATTCTTTATGTTCAAAAACTTAATATTATGATTTTTTAAATGTAAATTAATATTATAAAATTAAATCAAGATAACCCCTTTATTATATTTCTCTAAACTTTATGACATAATTGTATGATAAAACAATCAATTTTGAAAACATACAGAACAAAAGTAGAGAGTAAGATGGAGGTCAATATTATCATTAAGTAAATAGCTAATCTCAAAAACTCTTTTTATGGAGTTTTTATAAATCAACTTATTATAGTTAAATAACCTAACAAATAAATCATTCATCAAACACATCAATAATTCTTTAAGATGGTCAAAAAATTAACTTTTAATAAATAAGCTAAAAAAAACAAGTTATCTGCTATTTTTCAAACATGTCATAGTAATTACATATTCATAGCGGTTTTTTAAATTAAAATCAAGACATGTTACTTGAACAGACAGAAATATTATGTTATTTATTAGGTACTAAATAAATTTGTACATGTTTCGTTATATAACTCTGGCATACGTATTTTGCATGGAAAGGAGTTTCATCTGCGTAGGACCAAAATAATTGGACGTTGGGATGTCAATTTTTGTCTATCTCCTCAAGGAACAGTGGAAGGTTCCCTGTAACTTACAGCATTTCTCTAATGATTCTCCTTATGTAACTACACAAATTAGTTCTGTTATTTTAATATTTCTTTTCTTGAAAATTCTGTACTTAAATAAATCTGAGGAGTACGACCTACGGGCTAGGAGCTATGAGCTGATCATGCAAATCAAACTAAGGATAATGTTTGCTAAAACCTAAGGAGGAAGGCGTGGACCACAAAACCACCTTAGCAATCACCATGTGGCTTAATAGTAACTCTTAGCTTTGATGGTACGTAAAGTCAATTAACATATATTATATGCATTAAGTACAAAACTAATTTTAGTGATGAATGGACCATAATCATCCATTATGTTCATCTTTTCACTCTTTTATTTCTTTTTGTTTTTTTCTCAACCATACCCATCTCGTTTAGATGGGTCTTTTCCACGGTTCTTGTGGCTTTTTGACGTATGACCCTGACTAAGCAATAATAATCATGGGTGTTCTAAATCAATCTCAATCTAATTATCAGTTGCCATCACTTCAATTATAATTTGGTACCCTGTTCTGGTTTTATACTGTTTATCTTGTGCATGGTATCTGTGGTTCCCTGTTGAAACATCACGTACGTAGTTGGCTTTACTTCTGGAACGAAGACTATCAAGTCCTAGCTAGTAATGATATTTATAAATGTTTTTCTCAAGTTATCCATAATTGTAAATATATATTTAAACAGATATTCAGTTTTAGTGAAGGAAAAAGCATCTAGTGTTTATAAATTACAACAGTATCTTTTTGGTGCTTAGTAATTTTATATATACTGCCTTAAATTTAACCGAGGCGTCTTTTATTGTAGAAAAATGGTGACGTTACTGTTTGATTATCCATCTAAAGGTCACAAAATTGAATACTTCCCAGTATCCTAACGGCCTCTGAGAAACTTAGACCTTCAAAGTGATAGGATGGTCCTTCCACTGTAGGAATGTTCACCAAGAACAAAGTCAAGAGCGTCAGGTGTAATATATAGTCGGTTTTAAAAATTACTCAAAATTAGGGTTTCAGTGTCACTTGAGTTACATCATTACATAATTAATTTTTTCCATTTATGAGATAATTTTATAATTAATTCATTCACATGCATAATATCATTATATAATCATGAATTATGATTTAGAAAAAATACAAATTTTTTATACGCACTTAATTGACATGTTATGGGGTATGAAATTTTCAAAATGATTGTGAAATAATTGTGTATTTCTAATTTCTTGTATCTTAGTTTACCAATAAAAAGACTCGGTAGATTACAATTAGGAATTTGGAGTTTATTTAACATAATTAGAATGGTAGGTGTATTTGTAAAAAGTGACTGCTAATAATATAAGTAAGCAAAATTTTGTAAATCTTAGTGTAACCAATATAGAAACTAAATTAACCTGAAATGAAGAAACCTTAAATAACATAAAATATGAAAATTTTCAGATATTAGTAATATCTTTAAGTTTATAAAATTCATGAATTATTGAAGATAATAAAGTTATACATATTAGTATTGTTGATGATAAATTCTGAAAATATAATTTCAGCCTTACAAACATGTCAAACTAGCTGAAAAAATCACTCGGTATATTTAGAATTAATTAAGGCTAGGAATGAGCAACAATCAGCCGTATGACCTCTCTATGGCAAATGCAACATATTATATGATGGGACAAGTGCCGAATCTTAGAAGATTTCGACAGATTACACGATAGGATATGTAAGAGATATTAGGCATGAAATATACATTCGTTTGTCAAAATGAAATTACTATTTCTTATCTGCCATTTATAAATGACCTTTCAATTAGTTAGAACTAAGATTGGATGTGCCGAATTTTGCATTTAATGAAATTTTTTACTAATAAAACTGAGTTTTACTAGTTCTTTTAAAGTATAGAAAAGACAATTGTCTTTTGAGATCTAGAAGGAAAAGGTTAAAAAAAATTCTAAAAAGAGATAATGGTAAGTATTTTAAGTAAAATTGATTTACTCTCCTACACTAAAAACAAGTTAAATTGCGTATTTTCCTTAATAAGAAAATCCCAATAGTGATCCTTTTCATTAAAATAAACAAGTTATGGTTGAATTGAATTGGGGACAGCCATCATAATTGCATTTTCAGACGACAAAACATACTGTCGTCTCCAAAAGCTTAGCTACGTTTGGATTCAAGCATAACAAGACTTCACAAAGGTAATTGAAGTAGACCCAACTCAATCATGTAGTAATTAATTTGTGGTTTACTAAAAGTAGATCCTCTTGCGGAACTTAAATTTAAAGAAAATTCTACCCTCTCTGATATTTCTAATAACCCTTTTCATCTTGCACGTAATTAAGCCTCAGAACTTAAATATGTTAGAGGAAACACATAACAAAGGGAAAACAGGGAGGACGAGAATGTTATTAAGGGAAGTCACGAACATGAAACATCATCCAAACTTTATTTGTTTACCAAAAGATTTAGGAACCTTTAAAAGATATTTATGTTGTTAGGATACGACAGTAAAATCTGTTAAACTTTTTACTACTACATTAGAAAAATTAACATATGAATATTAAGGTGATCAACTTTTCGATAAAAATATAAAATTTGTGTCAAAAATAAAATTTTATATTGAATTTGTGATTTTTTTTTTCAAAAATTGCCAATGTATAATATAGCTCCTTATTTTAAGAATTTGAACCCACCATGGAAATGAAACCAAAAAATAAAACTGAAATTTAACATAATCGTTCCATCTCTTACGGTCTTTTAACTTCAGATTTTGAAAATTCGTATGTCAAATAGTTACATCAATTACTAACTTAACTGTTTTGTAAGTAAAAATAAAAGGTATAATACTTTTGTGTCATGTCACATGAGAGATTGGATCTTCCAGTACCTATTTAGCTAAAGAAGTCATATCTCAACTAACGTCTAAACACAATTAAGTAAGAATAACGGAAGTCAAATCATCCAAAATCAGGAGTTCGTGGGGCAATTAACGGAAAGCAAACAGTCAATAAATTAGTGCCCTCTTACGTCTTTTACAAGAAAGGGAAGTCTGATGCATCAATTGAAAGCAGCCTAAAGCAGCAGGTGAGAAAATATTAAACTACCAGGAAGATTCCTTCTTTTTGGCATCAATCAAATCCTTTTCTAACCCACTAACTCAATTTGATTCGACATAAAGTGATTAAATCAGTTACATTAGTTGCCAAATAAAGGGTCCAAAGGCAAGATTGCTATTAAAAATATTTCTTAAGTAAGCTATTTGATTATGCAAAGGAAAGAAATTACAAAAAATAATATTATAAGCTCTTCTTACCTGTTATAAACGTCTAGTGGCGTGCAATGATTTGCGAATTGAATTTGTAAAAAATTGAAGAACTTACTTCCCATAATAATTAAAAGACAAACTTTTTTGTTAATTTATGCAACTATAGTCAATAATAACAACAATATCTACTAAAAATCTTGCTGAGACAAAAAATTTGTGAATGTTCAATAGTATACAATCTTACTCTTAACTAATATAGAAATTGTTTTTACCCATGTGAATTTATGCAACTATAGGCAATAGGCAAAATTAACTTCTTGACATTTGTTTTGCGTAGCAACAAATCTCAATTGAAATATAAGGTGTTCAAATCAAGATCTCAATTGAAATATAAGGTGTTCAAATCAAGACAATGAACGCGTAGGAGCTCAATTCAAGTTGTCTCAATTTTAAAAGTTACTAAAAAATAAAAAATATTGCCTTAAATGACTTATCAGTCATTTTTTGGCAGATTAAAATGTTTTAAAATTTTGATCATATCAAACAACTGATAATTATATTTTGTAATTAGCTGATTGGATTGGCGGATTAAACTCAATCCACTGATTTTGAAAACACTACTATGAGGAATGTTTTACTGCAGAGACTAAGAAATTAAAGGAGTAAAATACTATTATATCCAAAAGTTATTACAAATTTCTCAAAGAGATAGAGATAGAGACAGAGATAGAGACAGATATAAAGATAAAGATAGATAGAGATAGACATGGAGATGGAGATGGAGATGGAGATATAAAATTGACTTAATTTATACAAAATTTAAGAAGTTAATACTTAAATTAAAATTTTATAATATTTAATAATAAATTAAAATTTTCAAAAAAATTAAATACTTTTAAATTTGTTATCTCTAATTATATTACATTAATTCCTTTTGTATAGGCCCAGGTCCCTTTTTATATTAATATTTAGTATATAATATTATTATCACATGTATATTGTATTTAATTTAATTCAATTTAATTTAAAATTAACAAATCAAATTTAAATTAATTATTTTATCTAAGTTTAAAATTTAAGAGATTAATATAAACAATTTTTTAAAATATAGTTTAAATTTTTAAAATTAAAATAACAAAAATTTATTTCCTTAAATTAGAAATTAAATCGATATCATTTTTACAAACCCAATTTCATATTAAGTTTGTTAGTGCTACATTTAAGGAAAAACTCTTAGTGTGATCCGACCAAACCCATTCTAAAACTTATTTTTAGTGACATTTTAGTGGTCTCTTAAGTTCTTCAATTGACTCTCGCAAATTTAAGAAGATCTCGAGAAGTTTTTAATCGAACTCATTCATCATTGATAAGTTACATTGGGAGGGCTTTCAATGTTCTTAAGGATCGATGGAAGATATTGGAGAAAATGATAGTGTTAACTTATTTTGCTTTACTAAATTCTTATAAGAGTATTTAAAGAAATATTAAGATATAAACAACTAATACTTATTTCCTTATAAATTTTATTTTCATAAGTCATTTTACGCATAAACAACTAATTTAATCAAAATTCTTTAAATAAACAGACAATGTTATCTGTTGGTCAAATCAATAATATTAATTCATTGTTAGTTAACCGGTGATAGAATCAACTAATAGCTAATGCAATCTGCTAATTGCCAAATAGGGCCTATATCTTTTTATCTCAACTAAGTTATATGATTGTAGCTCAAATTGAACTGAATTTCGTCGAACTTAATTAGATCTTTCTTATAATTTAATTTTTGCAAAATGATAATTGTCTTATTTAATTTTATTTCATTCAAATTTTTATTTGAACCTAACATCGTCATCTTTAGAAGGGTATTGACCATTAAATTGCTTTCATATTTACAACTTTTTTTAATTTTATCTGAGCTAGCTCCAGACAACTTTTGGATTTCTTAAATGAACCAACTTTAATTCCACCACTACACACACAAATTTGGCTTAAGTCTTGAAGTAAGATCCTAATTGAAATTTTCCAAAAGGGTGTAGTAGTTTTGCAAAAGTTCTGATTTGGCCGTAGTTGTTTCTAACACAATCATAAATAAAAAAAGATTAAATGCACAAACGTAAATAAAAAATCAACACTAAAATTTGATAACGTAGTTTGACACATTTTGCCTACATCTGTGGGACCTTCACCCAGTTTAATAATTTCACTGATGACAATAGTTTTATATAAAGCCTTACTGAGCCGACTCATTCAAGCTTTGATACTATTTTTCATCTTCATTATTCGTGAAAATATTTCACACCCAATAATATGACCATCTCGTGTTAATCTCAGCAGAGGATTTTTCAACAATATTTAATGATAACGATACGAAATAAACATCTTAAATGATTAAACAATAACCAACATAAACACATATAACACTTGAGATAAAAAGCAACTCCCCTAAATATGTCGCTTCATTAATGAAAGAACAAGAAATTTTCTATCGAAAGATTTGTTGTAAGGCTTCAATATCGTCACTGAAAATTTCACACACAATAGCCACAAAAATTTTTAATTAACAAACATTTCTTCACAGAAACGCCATACACAAAGGACTGTAAAGACACCAAGACTGCTAGAAGTTTTTCACACAAAAATACAACAACCACTCCCCAAAATGATCACACCAACCCTGAAAAAATGTAGCAAAAATACAAACAAGTGCAACTACATATTGGAACAATTTTTCTGCATGTTTTCCCTAAAAAAACAATGGCTCAGTTGTGTAAAAAATTCACATACTCCACAACAGAGCATCCCAATGGTATCTCAAAGCTAGAAAAACGCAGTTGCCAAGTTGGATAATTATATCATAAAATAAGTTGCAAAATATCATTAACGATAAACCTAAAATTTCAGCTTCCAAGTCACACACTACCTATCGTTAATTCACCCAAAAACCACAACACTACAACCCATATATCAAATAAATCCCAGCCACAATCCCAGCTGCAATGGTCAAAAGGATCTCCAAAAATCTAGCTATCTTAGATAATCATTATCCCCAAAATAGGCTGTCAAATGAGAGTCCAAAAATTACCAAAACTCTATATCTAATCTTAGTCAAGATATGATTTGATTTCAATTAAATCCTATTATGACTAGGATTTTTATCCCAAATTAACCTCATTTTCAAATAGTCCCACATAAGGTAGAATACTCATCATAATAATCTTCCTCAAATAATCAAAGATGTCCATTGTCCAAAATATTATAACACACAACTTAACAATCTTCCCTTTTTTGACATTATTTGTCACATATTAAAACTCCTCCTAAAGGAGATAATTGGACATATAACATTGAATTCACAAACCACAAGAGAACTCACAAAAGAACTCCCCCTTAATCAGTCAATAAGATTCATTCTCTCCATTGGGACAAAAAGATACCAAAAAGTAAGACAAATAGTCACACATATATCTTGAAATCTCGCCTTGAAAAGAACAATCACAAAAAACAATATAATATCTACCCCTTGGGACAAAACAATGTCAAAATGAAGAATGCCTTCAATGTGATCAACCTCAGTAGATAAAGAGGCATAAGAATCAATAATAAGTGCAGCAGAAGAATCATAAGCATGCTATGATGACAATTTATCACCAGTTAAAGCATAGCCATCATATCATTACTCACATTAGAGTCATCCGCATACGACTAATTAAATTCATAAACTTTAAAAATGCATTCAAAGAATCATAATCAACTTTAATCAATCTCCTCCTCACATAAGTCATATAAACACAAATTGCCCAAATTCATATAGCCCACGATATAGAGAAATCAATATAAAAATTGAAAATCTCGAATAATAGAAAACTTGAATCTTCCCATAGTTCTCCAACCAAGCATCAACTTTTTCTCGACTTAACTCCATACATCAACATTCAGAAGAAAAACTTTCAAATCATTAAGGAGAGCCTCATTCTCACATCAAATTTAATATTCAATAAGTAAAGAAAAATTTAAACACACACCAACAACTAAACCTTTAAAAAACTATAAATAAAATCTCAGAAAGCCTAGTCGATAACTCCTTTGAACCCCCTTTTTTGTTTTTGGTATTGTTTTTAATAAACAACATCAATATACTTCAAAATTTTAAAGAACGCAGCGCCTGTGCCTCTCGAAGAAATTCAAACCTGACCTTCTTCCTCGCCACGTTAATTTTGACATCAGATGTCTAGTTGATTCCTCCCTCATACACAACTAATTGGTCTTCTGTTTGAACAATTTCTTTACTAATAACAACTAACTATAAACTTAGACAATTTCTTATTTTTCCTTCACTATATCTTTGTGCTTGTAATTGACCATTCCTAACCCAAGTATGTTTTGGTAACGTGGGCTGTTGCTGGAAATTCATTGAAGGGAGTCTAGATTTTTGGTTTTAAGCCCTTTGAAATATTATTTGTAACAACTTGTATCATTTCGGCTTTATGTACCTGACAACCACACAAAGGTGACATGTAGGTATAAACTTCTTATTCTTCATTGAGATTTCTCCTTGGATAGATCTATTTGCACCACTTTTCTCATCATTAGACTTAGAACATTTACCTTTATAGCCAATGTATTGAAGGTCCCCTTTAGTCTTACCAATTTTCAACAACTTTTCTAGCTTTTCGGTACTCCCATTTAACATTCTTATTCCCTTTTTCGTACTAATCAGCTTCAACTTTGTTTCATCAAGCTTATCTATTGTAGATAACAACTTCTTTTCTAAATCTTGAATAATGTTCTTCATAGAAGAGTTTTCTTTCTTTAACTTTTCATTCTTTTTGCACGTTTGCACCCATTTAATATACATTAATTCATAGGATTCATAAATATCTTTCTTTTTATCATCTGAACCAAGTCATAATTTGAAATTAAGCTTTGAGCTTATTCGTCTACATTTTTTCCAAAATTTTCTGATTTACTCATGTTTTTGTTATCAGTTACTTCCTTCTTGGTTACTGTTAAACAAGCAACTAGATTTTTGCTATATAAAACAACCAACACAACACAACCCATAACTTCTTCTACGCTACCATACTCACATTCAGAATCATTCTCACTCCAAGTGCTTGTATAGAACTTTCTTTTTCTCTTCTTTAAGGTGTTAACACATTTCACTTGCACATGTCCAAAGCCTTAACACTCATAACATTGAATTTTCTTCACTTTTCTTTCATCCTTCGGAGTTTTAGCTTGTTGTTTGAAATTACTATTTGATAAGCTCCCATCGTTTTGCCTAAAATCAGATCTATCCTTGTTCACTTTCTTTAACCACTTATTGAAATTTCTTGCAATAACTTGATATCCTCATTTTCATCGGATTCATCTTCGAAGTCATTCACGACTTTACCAATCTTAGCTTGCAATGTTAATCTTTTGTTCCTCTCTTGTTTGCATCTAAATAAATTCATCTCAAAATTGATAAGAATTCTAATTACCTTATCCAATGACAATTCATTGATATCATAAGCTTTCTCGATTGTTGCAATTTTTAGTATGAACTTCAGAGGTAATGATCTCAATGTCTTCTTAACCAGTTTCAGGTTAGGGCATTTCTTCTCAAGTTGATGTGCTTGATTCGCTATGTCACGCAATCTTTCATGGAAGTCTCTACTGGTTTCACTCTCGTCCATCTTCAGATCTTAAAATCTCACAGTTAACATCTGAAGTTTCGAGGCTATCATAGATTTTGATCCCTCATGTATAGTTTGCAAAGTGTCCCATACTTCTCTTTCTTATTCACAGGCTGATATCATAGCAAAACTACCTTCATGAACTGCACTGAAGATGGTGTGCAAAGCTTGAAATTTTCCAAGCGCTCTCTCTTCTTCAACCTTTGTCCGCTCATATGCATTTTTAAACACCGTTTCTCCCTTTTCATTAGTCATCATTGGCTGTGTCCAACCATTTAAAATCAAGTTCCACGCTTTTATTTCTTGTGCCTGAATGAACACTTTCATCTATGATTTTCACGTAGGATAATTTGAACCATCTAACAATGGTGGCCTGATAATTGATGCCCCTTCTTTTACAGTTATACTTACGAAACACGGATTTGAACCAACTTGATGTACCAAGTTTTGATTTGGTGACATTTTTTAATACCAACTGAAAATTTTCAAAGAGGTGTAATAGTTTTGCAAAATTTATGATTTAACCGCAGTTATTTCTAGCACAATCAAAAACAAAAAAAAGATTAAATGCAAATAAAAAATCAACACCAAAATTTGGTAAGGCAGTTCGACACATCTTGTCTACATCTTTGGGGCCCTCACCTAGCCTAATATTTTCACTGATGACAATAGTTTTATACAAGGCCTTACTGAGCTGATTCATTCAACCCTCGACACTATCTCTTGTCTTTACTGCCCCTAAAAGTATTTCACACCTAATAATACGACCGCCTCATGCTAACCTCAACATAGGATTTTTAAACAATGTTTAATGATGACAATGCGAAATAAACAACTAAAATGATTAAACAATAATCAACAAAAACAAAGACAAAACTTGAGATAAAAAGTAACTACCTTAAATATGCCGCTTCATCAACAAAAGAAAGAGAAGTTGTCCATCGAAAGATTTGTTGTAAGGCATTAATATAAAGTTGTCCATCGAAAGATTTGTTGTGAGGTATCAATATCGTCACTAAAAAATTCACACACAATAACTACAGAATATCTCAAATCAATAAATGATTCTTCACCAAAATGCATACACAAAGGACTGCAAAGACACCAAAATTACTGGAAGTTTTTCACACAAAAATACAATAACAACTGCCCAAAATGATCACATCAATCCCCACAAAATGCATCAAAAATACAAAGAGATGCAATTACACAATGGAACAATTTTTCTGTATGTTTTCCCTAAAAAACAACAGCTTAGCTATGCAAAAAATTCACACACTCTACAACAGAACATCCCAATAGTGGTCTCTCAAAGTAAGAGAAACACAGCTGCCAAGTTGGATAATTATATCATAAAACCAGTTGCAAAATATCATTTAAAATAATAAAATTTCAGCTTCCAAGTCACACATTGCCTATCATTAATTTACCCAAAAGCCACAACACTACAACCCACATATCACATAAATCACAGCCACAATCCCAACTGCAATGGTCAAAAGAATCTCCAAAAATTAAACTAAGTTAAATAACCTCTATCTCCAAAATAGGCTCTCAAATAAAAGTCCAAAAATCACCAAAACTTTATGGCCATGTTTGGTGAAGAGCTGATCAGCTCATTTTTAGCTTGTCAACTCTCTTTAGCTGATTGACTTTGAAAATAAATTCATAAGTTTGTTTGGTAGATAGCTGGTTGGGTTGGCTGATTCAACCCAACCAGCTATTTTTCAACCAGCTCCAAATAGGAGCGTTTTATCCCATCAGCTCATAATTTTTTGGCTTTTTCTCTGTTTTGCCCTCACTACG
>JANZLD010000237.1:15501793-15522355 GCA_026413575.1 Erythroxylum carthagenense | reverse complement strand
ACTCAATCATTCAAAAATGCGAAAATAATAACCAATTCGGGCCTACCTTCATTCATAAACATTTTCATTCAACACAATACAATCAATAGAATTTCAATAGCTAATTGGGGCCCATTACAATTACAAAACACTTTAGTCATAATATCTTTACATTCCACCATAAAAACCTTTGTATACACATTATATAAAAATTTTAGAATACATTATTTTACAGAAATCGCGGAATACAAATTTATAAAAAAATAGGAAAATACTAATGCAGATGCAAACTGATCTCGACCTCTATCTTTTCCTTGCATGCAGTAAGTATACTCCCGCTTCCCTAACAGGGTATTCTTCTAAGTCCTGAAAAATATTTGCAAATTTTGGGTAAGTTTTGCGAACTTAATGAGTAACCATCATCGATGGCTCATCTAATCACGTAACACATAATTCACATCATTACACATTTCACACTTCACATTCAATACAACTTAATCACTCATATTATGCATATGCAGTGCACATGAGACCCACTTTTTATTTGTTACTTTTTGTGACCGAGTGCCTAAACTGTCCCGTATCTATTAGATACCGGGCTCATTAATAACTGTCCCTTATCCCCTAGGGGATATAGGGCGCATTGTACATAGTGAGCCTTAGGCTCTTAATCACTTTTGAGCTTGAGGCTCATTTTCACTCGTTGAGCTTTAAGCTCTGATTGGTGGTCACAACTGCCATTTTGTTTCATGCATTCATGAAATGAAATGCCTCAATCACATTTGCATAATCCCATTCAATCATATTCTTATATCTTCGGACCTTAGTCCGGCATTCAACATTAAGTTAAGAATCAAATTTTCACTTAAATGAAAATGCTCATTCAAAACACATTTATCATCAAATTATGTACATTTAGTTCCTCTCATTCACATACAAGTAACACTTCAATATCCCAATCAATTCATCACATCATCGGACCTTCTTTCCGGAAACCAACACAATCAATCACATTCATATAATCATTCAGTAGTCAATCAATACAGGAATTCAAACAAAACAAACAATAAAATGAGACCATCTAGGTCTATTCACAGTACGCTCCAGATTAGTATTTTCTTCCAAATTCTGGAAATGCCTAAATGTAGACACTTAACCTACACAACCCATTTACGCAAAATACATGTTGCACTCACATTAATAATGGCACACTTATAAGCATTTATTTATGCACAATTGCGTAAACGGACTACGTACAATGCATGCTCAATAACAATCATTGGTACTTTACCAATTTCATAACTTAATCACTCTTCAATTCTTTAAATCACAACCTCAATCCTTTGATACTTTGGTATCAATAACTCATTCACTAATTTACCAATATAATCCCATATGTGACTAGTGAAGGGGAAAAACATAGTATATATATATATACAATCAACTTTTTTGCTTAAATATCAATATTTCCTCTTCATTCCTATTTCATTTCAGCTCACAAATCACAACCAAATCAAAAATCTATCATTTTTCATAATCATCCAAAAACTAGAACACTCACGCATTTCATCACATTTTCTGCACTTCTTCACTTTCATTTTTTTTCTATATTTCTAACTTTTGTATTTTCTTCATTTATTCCTCTAACTATCACTTTAATCATTCTTTCACATTTCCAGACATCACCATACACCTATCTCTTAACTCTAAATTCATTTTTAATCATCTCTAAAAATACTCCAAAACTTATGTATATATATATATGAACAGTAAAAACATCAACATAACAAAGCATTATATATTCCTGTTTCCAAATTTTTCTGCTCTCATCACATACACATTTTCATTGATCTTTCAACTCCGAAAACTAGTTTAACACTATCCCATAACATTTTAGTCATCAACTCCAAAGAAAATCACCATGTACGGCATACTAAATCTCCTCACTCATTTTTCTGAAAATAAGAATAGTACTGTTCTTAACCATTTAGCAGTGAACTAACGATGCATGCTGCATTTTATAAAAAAATACGTAATCATAACAAGCTTGCTTGTTTGAAGTTCCAATATCTGCAAAATTACGTAACCCTAATCCCTCATACAACCACTTACATCAACTTGAAAGTTAACATAGGGTTTGGTTTTTCTTGGGGTAGAAGAAAGAAATAACAATGTATGAGTGGTAATGGATAGGAAAAACTAAGATTTGATGAGAAACTCTGTGTTTAAGAAAAACTAGGGAAAGAAGCTTCACGAACACCTTGTCTTTCAAGGGTAATAAAAATCTTAACTTTATAGCTTGGACACTTGTCCATTTTTTATCCACTTATCCACTTCCCTTCATTAAGACTTACTTAAGTATAATTTATACTTAAGTTTAAAACTCAGTAATACCACTGCAATCACAAGTTATAATCCATTAAATTGTTTTTAGATTTTCCCATAAACACAACGTTTTAGGTTAACTTTGCATGTTCTTTCTGACCTCGATACTGAAGTTATTTTGTAACACTTTCTTCTAGAAACGTATTCCCATATGTATTATGTCTCCATTGACACCAAAATCATTCAATTTAGTTCAGTGATTTGAAAGATATATCTTAAACATTTTCGGACTGCTCTTATCCAAAATAGTTCACTATGCACAACTTCCATCCAGAAATTGAATATCTTAGAAACTGAATCACAATTCGACTGCTTCATATGATATGTAGCCCTATTTCTCTAATTTACCCCAAATTAAAATCATCTCATTTGTAATCCTATAGATCTAGATATAATCAAAACATTAAAGTATGTTCGGTAAATTAATCCTATCAATTATCATACTTCAGCACAGTCACATTTCCATATTAAATTCACCATCTAAATTAATTCAGAAAGCTATTATTTTTTATGGAGCTGTAATTCAATGTCTTATGGATCTATTAGTACAAGATTTAAGTTATTTGGACATCGGATGACAAGGTTAAGGTCGAAGGAAATCAAATAGATTCTGTCCTTAACCATATTGAACTTATTTCAGGACAAAAGGCATAACTTGCTCTAGATAAATCATATCAAGGTCATTCTTGAAGTGTTTGAAAGAGAACTTCAATATATACATCTTTCATGAAGACTTTGAAGTGAGATTGTGTCATCTAAAGGATCAGAATTGAACCAAACAATACAAGATGAACAGTGATCAGAAGAAGGTTATGAATAGTACACAGAAGATATCTTGCAATTGACATAGCTTTCTCTAGAGATATCTGATTAAATAGTTCTTTAGATGGTTCCAAAGGAGACTTCAAGATTTACAACTTTCATATGGACCTTGAAGACAAATTCTATCATTTGTAGGGTCAGAAGTGGGACCAGATGATAGGATCAGATGAACCCAGATGAAGGGTTAGACGAATTGGAAAAATGGTCGTAACTTTCTCTAGAGAACTCAGATTGAGATGTTCTTTAGATGGTTCAAAAGAGAACTTCAAGATCTACAACTTTTATGAAGATCTTGAAGACAAATTCTATCGTCTATAGGGTCAAAAATGTGACCAGGCGATAGGATCAGATGAATAGTACACCAAACGATATGACGTCACTAGACGATACGTCATTGTCAGACGAAGCGTCTCACCAAAAGATACGTCCTCACCAGACGAAGCATGCTCACTAGATTATACATCCTCACCAAACGATACATCATCACCAGACGAAACATCCTTACCAGACAATACGTCCTCACCAAAACTTAATTTCTAAACTCCATAACTTTTGATCCCGAACTCCAAAAATTGCAAACTTTATATCAATGGAAAGCTAAAAGAAAGATCTACAACTTTCATGAAGACAATTTTATCAAAATCTATCTAGATCATTACAGTTTATTCATGGAAGTTTCAGATCAAATTTAACTCCCTTAACTATTCATTCCCAGTAACTTCTCAGATGACTCTATTCACTAAAATCCAACACTTCAATTTTTATTTCTAGTCCTTCTACTCCATTTTATTTAACTTATTCACTATAACCACAATTCTCAACACATCCCATTACAATTTAATATACCCGGAATATCAATGAGTGCATGTACAATTATTTTCATATGTGCAAAAATTCAAATCCACATGCATGTATGCTGACATTTTGCTGAGAATGAAATGCATATTTTTCTAACTCTCACATTGCTATTTTCTCCATTATTGAAATCTGGTTTCTAACCCTTAATATAGGTATGGGATGTTACATGAGTGTATCAGAAGGGAAGATTTAGAAGATTCCAAGATGTATCAACAAATTATTGGTAGTTTAATCTACCTGACTCTGACTAGACTATATATTGCTTTTGTAGTTGGAGTAGTGAGTCAATTTATACATAATCACAAAAAGGTTCATCTAGAAGTAGTCTGAAGAATACCAAGGGACATTTGATATTGGCTTGCTCAATCAAAAAGGAGTGACCTGTGAATTAAAAGGGTATTGTGATGCTGACTATGCTGGTGAGGTTGACACTCAAGATCCACAACTGGATATGTGTTTACCTTGGGATCTAGAGGTGTAACTTGGTGAAAGAAAAGACAACAAATAGTCTCACTTTCAACAGTAAAAGCAGAGTCATACAACAACTATGGCAGTATAGGAAAGCATATGGTTAATCCAGTTATTAAAAGAATTGCAATCACTAATCGATTATATAATACTGCTATATTGTGATAATCAATCAACAATTAGTCTAGTAGAAAATCCAGTATTTCATGCAAGAACAAAATATGTGGAGCTACAATATCATTTCATATGAGAGAAGGTGCTTACAGGAGATTGTTAAGGTGAAAACATAAGATTAAATGGCAGATATTTTCACTAAAGGTCTCAATAGAACAAAGTTTGAAAAAATTCGAAGTTAACTTGGAATGGTGTCAAAGGAAGAAGTTAGAAGGAATAATTTATGTTGAGGGGGAGTGTTAAAGCAAACAAAAATTATTCCTAGTAAAATTGTGTGGTGGAGAATTAGGATACTTAGCTTAATAAGAACCAAGCAAATGTGTGGTCCAATATTGATCAATTCTTGTAGGTGTTTTTAGTTTGTTATTCACATCAAGTGAGAAGTGAGAACTCAAGTTTGAAGAGTAAAAGTCTTAGCTAGAAGAGTTCTAGCTTGATTATTGTGAGTGTATTTAGCTCATTGTATAAAGCTAGAAGTATTTGTGTGTTTTAAAGTGTGCTCTATGCTTGCCATTTTGATGGATCTTGTACGTCATAAATGATCACTATTTTACTATTTTCTTTTTGAGTGAAACAATTATTAATAAAAGTGTGTTTTGATAGTATTTTCTGTTATCAAAACTCTACCCAAAGGATCAATAAATGTCTCCTCTTCCTCTTTCCCTTGTAATCCACTTTTTTGTCTTTAACATTGGCTTGCAAACACTAGGTTTCATCTTCATCTGCATCTAATTTGAATGAGCAATTACGTCAAAAAGAGATAAGGCATCATGTATCTCCATTCTTATTTGTGATGAAAAGAGATTAACACTGCCAATGTTTATCATTTAATGAAATATATTAGTGAATATCAACAAATGTTGCAAAGATTTGTAGGATAGGAGTTTAGAGAATCTACAACTAGACACATGATATAATAATAATGAAGGGAAAATGGGATTTATTTTGTAGAATAATCTGAATGATGGAAGATTAGATCAAACTTAGAAAGCGCATAAAACTAATATGCAAAATTAATTAGTGGTCACTGAAAGACGAATTAGTATGCGTAGTTTGCTAGAGTAACTAAATTTTAGGGTCTCCCTCCATATTTATGCCTCCCCCATATTTTAATATGCTTAGATAAGGAATAGATAAAAAATGAAATGCATTGATTACATATTTTTAATTAATAAATGCAAAGATTGTAAATTTAATTTTTAGAATTTCATCATCAATATAGTCTATAAATTCAATACTTCTTATCAAAGATTTTTGTCACCCATTCTCTTCTCTTATTATCTCTCTCTCTCTCTCTCTCTTTAATTTACTAAGTTGAAGACTTTCTGTAGGAATAAATAGAAGGACAAAAGAAGTTGGGAATTACTGACTTATATTTCTTTTGTCTCATGGAAGTTTAGTTGTCAATGTATCACCATATTGACATTATTAATTAGAGGATTAATGGCGGGCTAATTTCGTAACAAATTGAAAATTCAAGTATTTTATTACTACAAAATTAATTATCTCAATCATATAAATTAACTATCCTTATCAATTATAAGTTCACTATTTTAAATATTATTTTGTTAAAAATATAAATAGATGCACCTACTAACTATAAGAAATATCAATTAAAAAATAAAAATGAATTTAGATTTAATAAAAATGATTTTGTTATGAACATATATTATTATAATTATATAATGCTAATATATACTCTCTACTAGATTCTATTATATAAATATTAAAATGTATTAGAATAAAATAATAATAAATGTTATATATCGTTATATGTAACCTACACGCTTGATAGTAATGTTATAAAGCTTACCAAAATGAAGTGAACAAGTAGTTAAATTGCTTATAAGAGGGGTGGTTGATTGGTTCTTTGTTTAAATTGTAAAAGAAGCATAAAAATCGGCCAGTTAATTGATGGTGAGTTCTTGAGTTATTTTGAAATCGGACCCGTGGGTGGTTTGGGTTGAATCAAGTCCAACAATTACATTCGGTCTAATTGTCAAAATATTGTTGAGATTAAAGAAGGATAGATTGAGTTTGGTAATGGACTATGATTATAGTTATTATTTTGATTACCCATTTTTGGGTAATACCTCATTCTTCTCCTAATCTAGAGGAATGAGTATCATTGTTACATAAGGGTGTGCTTGTTACAATTAATTAAAATATAATTAATTAATTAGTTACAATATAAGTAATTAAAATATAATTATTCATTAATTAAAATAATGTAATGAATTAATTAATTACAATATAATTAATTAAAATATTATTAATTAATTAATTAAAATGTAATTAATTAATTAATTAGTTACAATATAAGTAATTAAAATATAATTATTCAGTAATTAAAATATTGTAATTAATTAAATAATTAAAATATAATTAATTAATAATTAATTAACTACAATATGATTAATTAAAATATAATTCATTAATTAATTCAAAATGGTAATTAATTAATTAAAATATTTTAATTAATTAATTAAAATATTTTAATTAATTAATTAAAATATAATTAATTAAAATACTACAATATAATTAATTATAATATTTTAATTAATTAATTAAAATATAATAAATTTTTATTTCTCAATATTTTTCACTAAGTCACCGTCAACAATAATAGTAATCATTCATTTTTTTAACTAACCATTATAATTATAATGATAATATTTATTTTTATTATCATTCTTTAGTGCCTACTAACCTTCCCTTAATGATTCTTTGACTTTCCGTACGACAACGTGTAATGGCTTTCCGTTACTTTGTAATGAGTTTGATTTTCTTGTTGTGATGCCATCCTTGGACATAAAATACTCTTTATTAATTCAGGGTAAAGGATATTGAAGCAATAGTTGAGTTTTAACTTGTTCTTTCATTTATCAAAGGCTACGCGAGTCTATTGCTTGCTTCACAGCACCACATCTACATTGTAGCAGTGGATCCAAATAACCTAACTCATCCCAATCCTACGCTGGCTCTGTTTAGTAAGTTGTTACACTAGCATTCCATTGTGTAAAAGAAGTTATCCTCCTTTGCAGCTAATCCCTTGAGCACGTAATATACGTAAGTGTCAATTCGATCTTTGGAAATAGAATTAACAATTCATGAAAAAAAAAATGATATCATTTTCAGTAAATTTCCAATTTTGAGAGGGATAGTTTGAGCTCAGATTCAACTCAAAGCTCAAAATTTTTTTTTAAAAAAAAAAATCTGAACTTGGATGGAAGTCAAAGGTTCAGGTTAGACCAAGCTAGGACTTTCTGCCATGACTAAAATGAACTAAAACTAGAGGAGAGGACTAGAATAGGGCTAAGTCTACCCTGAGTTAAACTGTTACAGCCAACAAAATTCTCAAGTTGGGATAAATGCCTAAGAGGTTAAATCAAATTTGATTTATAAGAATTTCACGAAATTAGGAAACGAACTTAAGTCACTTCCCTCCCACTTGAACCTTTTTGACTAAATAGGAGTTGGCGTTAGAGATTTGCCTCCGTTAGGCAAGCAGATACTAAGCAAGCACCCGCACCGTAGAAGTGATGCACCGCCCAAAATAGTAATATGGCACTGTCACAAATCTTTTTCATTTTTTACAGTTTCCTCGTAATTGCCACTATGTTCATTTGCTACTCGCAAATTGCGCTCTTCCTCCTCTCTATCTCTGCATCCGGATGCTTGGTATGGGTCCAAACTCCAAATCCGTTAACTAGTGCAGGAATATAATGCTTGTATGAAAGATTTCTTGAGGCCTAATGGGTTATAGGATGGGCCTAAACAATCTGTTTTGGAGACATGTCAAATTAAACGGGTCGATCATTTCTTGTAAACGAATAAAAATGGCAACATCACGAGACGAGCATCTGGAACAAAATCTACAAACGCAAAGCATGTGTTCATGTCAGAAGGTCCAAATTATCAATCTTTCACTCTTTAACATGTAATTTAGTGAACAGAAGATGTTAAGTCTTTGTAATTTTCTTGAAGTTTCTAAGGTAGAACACGACAATCAATTGCAAAAAGAACCATCTCGTATAGTAAGTAGTAAAAATTTTATACATAAACCGTCGGTTTAGCTCGAAGTCTGACCTAAGATCAAGTATTCAATGAATTCCTTTCAACGGGAACTCATGGTTTTCTCAGTTTATGCCTGCTCTGAAGATCTTGATTTACTTCACCTTACAAAATCCTAAATGTAACTCCTCTCTGCTTTTTGAGCTTGTACGCTTTAATTCTTTTACAACATAAGCATTAATAGGTTGTTTTCATCAATGAACAGATGCAAGCCGCGGCTTCCCCTTAATGGAATTCAAGTGCTGAGTGACAAAGATGATGCCCATGACCATTAGAAGACAGCCTACCAGAGTGCTGAAGAATAGAGCACCTGGTGTCCTGGTCTGGACAAACCCATACACCCCATTTGATGTCATGACAATGAAGTCAGTAAGTCCGTCATTTGAGAAATCATCACAGATCAAGGCATGGGTTGGAGGAGCAGGAAGATCAATGGACGTTTGTCTACTTCCCCTAGGAGATATCACCACTGCCTCTTGATCTCCTGCTGCAAGTATCATTTGTTGATTGTCATGCGCTCGCAAAGAGAAAGCCTTCAGCGTGGGAACCACTGTGCCAGCTTCCATCATGCCAGATGGTGAAGGAAGATTTGACCACGTAGCATCTGTCAAGAGCTGCCATTGCCAAACAGCATCATGGCCATGCAACCCAGGAGAGTAGCATGTCACCTGAAACGTTGACCGCACCAATCATGGTAAGATGCACTATAGGCAGTACAAGTGATGATCCTAACGGTAATTATATGGGGATGAATAATACTGAACGCAATCATCTAGTTACATCAATCTCATTAGCAACTTCCCCATCGTGTTCATACGAGTATTCCACCAAAAACTTAAAACCTTGAGACAATATAATGATCAGTACTCAATTATATAGAGCAGACTTACTCTCAAAATTTTCAAAGGCAGTAAATATAGATGATAACTAAAAGCAAATAATTCTTGATGAACTTCCGTTATATTATACCATGAAACAAACTCTAGATAAAGTCATACCTCGCCACGATTGGTTAAGAACACAACATCACCATGACTTCCCTTCCGATGCCGATGGCCATCACTTTTTGGAATGAGAATGGGAGTAGCCACCTCTAAAGCAGACACATCAGGCCGACCATAATTTCTTGAGAACTCTCCATGATGAAAGAAGTTAAGTGGGGAATGATGACATATGGAAGCATTAAAAAGTTGCTCCCGCACTGGTACACCAGAAGTTGCAACAGCCCAACAGGGACGCAGCACTTCCATGGATCCACTAACAACAGTTTTCTCAGCTCCATTTCCACCAACAGCCTAAAAAAGAAGGGAATGTAATAGTTATGTTTCCATTTAACACTAAAATATTCCAGCCATCTTTTCCAGGAAAGTTTTTTGCTTTATATTTAAAATCAAAACATATTACAAAAATTAGTAATCCATCATCATTTTATCTACCTTTTTGGATCTCACTTATGGAGACTTTAACAAAAACAGTGGAAACAAAAGAAACCAAAAAGGTTCACTGCGTACAGGGTTTGTACTTATGATGGTGTTTAGCACAATAGAAAAGACACAAAAGCAGTGAGTCCAAGTTTAGTATAATGTCACAAGCAGTTTCCATTGGGCCTAATTAGAGCATGTGTAGTCAACCTAAGATCCAGGACATATATAGAAACCCAAATGTCATTGCCGTATTAATTTATATAAGTAATGGTTTGGAGAATGAGAGGTCAATCAATTTACCTGAACATGGTCAAGGACTCCATCCCCATTAATATCAGCATGAAGGCCACCTTCTTGGAGATGAAGCTGTCGAAATTGGTGGAATTTCAACCTCTTTTTAAGAATGTGCAGAATAAGACACGACATACATAGGCAGGCATTTTTAACATCTTTCAAAAGTAGTTCTTAGGATAAAAAGAGGACATTCTTACCTAACATTAACAATAACATTTGACGTATTGCCTTCCCAACCCCATTAGGACCTTTTCATAAGGCAGCAAATAGCCTATTGAAAAGTAACCAAAAAAAATTGGCAAAAGCATCACATGGCTTAAGAGTTACCTTGCAAATGGTACGACCAGATGCCAAATGAACAGCTTCTATCCCTTCTTTTTGGTGAGCCACAACAACATTAGGAACCCACCATAGCTGGGTGTAGTTTGTTATGGTTGGAATATAAGTTACCGGCTACAAAAGCAAAGTCAAAGAGTCAATAAAAAGATACAGAAATCTATAAGATAAGATTTGATTGGCAAGTTAAGCGATCATATCCACTGTAATGATGCGCCCACCCCTAGTGAGGTTTAGGGATTTCTAACAACTTCTCATTTGTTGCTTTTTGTCCGGACCAGTAACAAATTATAGTGCTCAAAACAATAATAAGATAATGGTAATATATACAAAAGGTGTTATTCGTCAGAAATCCAAAAGCTATAACTTGAATGGGATCAAGAAAACAAAAAGTACACAACAATGGCATAAATTTCTCAAGACTCAAGCACAACCTGCACAAAGACAAACTCAGTAGATTTACCTTTTTAGATTTTGCCGAGCCCGCATAATTGGCAGCTTTTCCAATCAAATTTGAAATTTTTTTAGACGAATCCTTCCCGGGAGGATGATTCTCTTCAGGCTTTTGGAAAGGATAGTTTGTTGTCTTTCCAGGTACTTTTTTCAATGTTTTCCTTTTGTGACGCCTGAAGTGTGCCAACTGCAATACAGTATCCTCTCTCCTATCCTAATAAAGAGATTGAAGCTCCCAGATTATACAACTAGCTGAATCATGGCTGAATCATGGAAAGATTACTTCCAAAATGCTTACCCAATGATGTGGCATAACTCCAAGAATTGATTCCCTGAATTCTCTGCATTCAAACTAACATTTAATTTGCATAAGCACGCTTTTATTTTCAATGGAATTACAATCCAAATGGAAATAACTACTTTAGGAAAAAGCTTCACAAAGTGGATAGAACACCCTACAATCCCCTTCTCTCGTGAGGGTTGGTTTTTGGTGCAGATTAGAAATGGTTTAAATTAATCAAAGAAGCTGATCTGAGACTACATTTACCAAACAATCAATCTAAACAGATGCACAAAAGGAAAAAATGGTGAAAACAATAACCCTAACAAATACAGCTGCAGAACTAAGTTATTATCAGCCTCATGTCAACCTTGCACCATTTTTCCAAATGACTATAGTATTATCCATGACATAAAGTTTGCTTTCTACCATCAGTAAGCAGGACTGAACCATAGTTATCCCAGTCCAGAATTGCATAAGAGGATACCTCTCCAGGATGTCTGGTATTTAAAGCCTGCACATCAAGCTTGTAGTTATGCTGTGGAATCAACTGAGACGCATCTAAAGATTGTGCTTCAATATTCTGCATCAACAGAAAATATCGAGTAAAAGAGGAGACAGTGATACCAGTAACTGGAGCAATGCTCATGAAAGGTAAATTTAATAAATTCTGTGCTAGCATGACAAGTAACTTCCAGTAAGAAGTTGCCATTAAAAGTAGTTGTTTACTAGTACATGCACACATTGGGTTGTTTGCACCTCAATTATTTCAGTCATTCCTTAGATTGTCCCTATATATAAAATATGTTTAGCATATTTCATATAAGTTTTGAACAAATAAAAATTATGCCCAACAGATTTTTCTAGAAAAAAATGACACTTATACAACAGCAGAATAACAATGACAGACGATAAGACAGATCCTAAAAGTTGAATTTTGTTATATCATCCAGTCATCAGGTTAGCTATTTCTAAAGGAATGCCCTGGTTGGATGAACAAATACTTAAAGATGTTTTGAGAATAGGTAAGAAACTTTGCATGAACCGGACATTTTTTAAGAGTATCAAAATATCAAAATTTTGGCTTTGCTATTGGAAAAGTACAGCCCTTAAAACTAAACCTAGATATAACTGCAAATAGGCCAACCGCAAGTTCAACAACAAATAAATTTGCCACCTCATTCTTTCTACTCCAACGGATTTCACCACTTCGACCAGCAAAAGCAAAAAAAGCAAAATGGCGTAGATCCACAGTTCCAGTGTTCTCTGAATCCTGTAAGAATCAATAGATTGTTAAATATCCACTGCCCAAAAGGCAAAAGAAACCAAAGATATCAACTTGCTGGATCTGGAGCTATCTTTAAGGCATTTCAGAAAATTGTGTGCCTTGTATTCCCATATAATTATACTCAGCTTGAAACTTCACGTTTATCTATATAAAGGAACTGTATATATGAAGAAAATAGAATCACAAGACAAATGTTTTCACCTCCTTCTCACTAGCACTTCTTCTGTGCAGCTCAGCATTTTTTTCAGCTATACCGATCTCTTCAAAGGGATCTAAGTAAAGCTGAAATGGTAGAAAAAGATGCACAAAAGGGCGTCAACTAAATTTGATACTAGGGCCAAAGATCATAAAAACTTTATCAACCAGTAATAAACACATTTGTGAAAAAAAGAAAAGAAAAACTCACATGGGGCTGCTTTTCCATTCTACCACCAACAATAATCAATCCCGTATCCGCATGCTTCAAGGTATAATTACTGATCGAAATGGCAACCTCCCTGTGGTGAGCATTATGCGGAAAATCCTCCTGCATAGAAAGATAATCATAATCACCCCAAGTTACGATAATTTGCACACATAAAACACCATCAATTTTTCCAAACCTGCAGATTCTTTTCCCAAAGCTTCTTGAGGTTGTGATCAAAGCACATGACCGACCAACCGGAAGTAACAACTACCAAAACCTGCTTGAGTGGCTGCCCTTGCTTATAGATTTTGTCTATAACACCAGTGGCCATAGCCACTGCACGCCTACCACTCGCAACACGAACTTTGTCAGGCAACAGCGAGACCTCCGTAATCACTCTCGATTCGCTGAAACCCTCGTCCACTTTCCTCCAGTGCGGCTCCAAAACCTAAAAGTAACAGTTTTCCTCTTCAGTCAAAATAATTATGAGAAAAACAATAAAAGAAAAACCAGTTCTTCGAACCTGAATTTTGGCGTCGTGGGTGGCGACGAACACTTCTTTCTTTCCGTCGCCGTTAAGGTCGGAAACGATCGAAGGAGGGAGGCGTTCGGCTTCGTATTTGATTGGGTAATCATCGAAGAGGTGAAACCAGGCCTCCCTGAATTGAAAATCACCCTCATGCTACAAAATTATACCAAAAATCCATCTCAAGTACATCATCGAGGATAGGGAACAGTAATTGTTCATAGGGTTTAAGAGAGCTACCTGGAGCGAGAAGAAAATGGCGAAAGCGGAGAGCATGAGAATGGCCAAATCTCGTTTCCTCATTTTGGAGGGGGACTGATACCAATATCAGGATTCTCAACGAGTAAACGGTGGAAGCTGCAACTACAAGAAGAGGGAGAAGGATGCATACACTGTTTAACTTATTGAGTTGATACAGTACACTGTATCTGTAATAAATGACAGTCTCAGTGTTAATTAATTGACGCTTTATATAATATTTATATATATTATAACTCATTAATACTAAATTTCTGATATATTTCTTTAAGGTAAAATCCTCCAGCTTGATCAAGCGTCCATGTCAATTCATTAATACTTTTAATAGATCATCTGCTGTGACTCAAATGTTTAAGACATTAACAAGTGCCCTTTGGCAGCCTTGGAGGCGCAGCTCTTAATTTGATTCATTGATCTTGTGATTCTGCAGTTGCAATTAACAGGATGTGTTCTGCATCTGAGCAGACCAAACTGCACTTGGCTATGACAATCTTCCAGTTGGGCTATGCAGGGAACCATGTCATCTTGAGAGCTGCACTTAACTTGGGCATAAGCAAACTCGTCTTCCCAGTTTATAGGAACATGATTGCCCTGGTTCTGCTCGCTCCTTTAGCTTATTTCCTGGAAAAGTACGTGCTTTAGCTATACCCTCCTGTGTCCAGAAACTGTCTCAATTCAGTTTTGATCTAACAGGTAGTTTCAGATCTTACCGATGGTCATCACAACTGTGGTCTTTTGTTGTTTTCTGTAGGAAAGAGAGGCCAATTCTTACCACTTCTGTCCTGATACAGCTAATTCTCATTGGATTTGTTGGGTATGAATGATCCTGTCTAGCGCCCCAACTGTTTGCAAAATTTGACCCTTGTTTTCTTCTGAAAATAGAAAATTCTTTTGTGGCAGCATAACATCAAATCAAGTGTTTTACCTAGTAGGTTTGGACAACACCTCACCCACCTTTTCTTCTGCTATTGAGAATGCTGTTCCTGCTTTGACCTTTGTCTTTGCAATCTTACTCGGGTATGCTAATGCAACCGTTTCAACTTTACTCCTTTAATGGGAAAGCATCTTAAAGCACTAACTTGGTTTCCAGATTGGAGCAGGTTCATTTCAACAGGAGAGATGGGGTAGCTAAGGTTCTTGGTACTGCAACTTCCTTTCTTGGAGCTACAGTTATAACCCTTTACAAGGGGCCAATTGTCTACGGGTCAAATTCGCCTTCAGGCCAATCACATCCGTTGTCTGCATTAGGAGATGCCAATTCGAAAAACTGGACCTTGGGTTGCATCTGTTGTCTAGGTCACTGTTTATGTTGGTCCGGCTGGATTGTATTACAAGCGATCCTGTTAAAGAAGTACCCTGCTCGGTTTTCAGTTTATTCATTTACTTGCTTCTTCGGTATTCTGCAGCTTTTGGCAATTGCAGTCAGCACTGAGAGAGATTATCAATCCTGGAAAATTCAATCAGCTGGCGAGCTCTTTAGTGTCTTCTATGCGGTTCGTAACTAAAACTGGTGATAGTGTGGCTCACCAATGGTGATTGATTTACAATCTTTGCATACATTGCAAATGTTTTACTGAATAGAGCAGTTTGCAGGGGTTGATTGTTTCAGGTTTGGGATTCACGATCCAGATATGGGTCATACAGAAGGGAGGACCCGTGTTTGTTTCTGGCTATCTGCCTATGCAGACCATGCTGGTAGCCGTAATGGCTTCTGTTGCTCTGGGTGAAGAATTCCATTTAGGAGGGTAAGCTCTGTATCCTGAAAGAAGTCTGTTTCTATTCTCTTTGAATTCTGGTCCTCCAAAACACTGCCTTCAAGACAGTGTGGTGAGTTTATCCACAGACAATTTTACAAGCATTTCTCTGTTGAAAATTTGAACCTGCAGCATCATCGGAGCAGTGTTAATAATTGTTGGTCTTTACCTAGTTGTTTGGGGAAAAGGTGAAGAAATCAAGCTAGCGAAAACAATAGATGCAAGTTCCCTTGTGTCTGAGAACACTCAAGCCAAAGGTCCAGGCAAGTCATTACTTGCTCAGCCACTGCTTCCCCGCAGGGATGTTTAATTTACTAAAAACATGGAAATGTTACATTCTGTGATTAGATTGGTCAGATCAACAGTAGCATTTTTTTTACATGTTATAGTTATCAGACCTCAGAAAAAGTGAGGAAGCTGATACAAATTTGTTGTGACAATGTTGTGGCCTTAAAAATATTCTGTTGTGTTTTTCAATAAAAATCTGACAATCTAATTCTATATTTTCTGATGAATGATGAAAGATGAATGTAATTATTAAATAAATGGTGCAACATAGTTTGAACTTTTGACTTAGAAGCATATTATCAAAATTTTAGAAAAGTAGTTCTTGACCTAGTATTGTCTTATAAATTTTTTGTATTGATAGATATGTTTTGTATGAAATGAATCGACTTATATTTTCTCTAAAACAACTTTTTTAACTCTTATTTCTTTGTAAAGTTCTAGTAACTAATATAAGAGTCTTCTTTAATTTTTAAAGAACCTATGAGTGAGAGAAAACCAGCAAGGTAGCCCTTCATAAAAAATTAAAGATTTAATTACATCAAAAATTTTATAAAATTAAAGATTCAATTACGCCAATTTGCACTTTTTTATTTCAGTACTTGATTTTTAGAAATTATGATTTATTCTCTTAAAATTATATGTTTGTATCATTCGTATCTCTGATAGGAAAAAATGCTTTTAACGCCAAACGAATTAATGGTCATAAAAGTTTGTTTCACATTTCTTTCATTACTATCAATTTGATATGTCTTCTTCCAAAAGAAAGAAGCCCTTTCATTCTCATTATTATTCATTGTTACTAAAGACAATAAACAAAAGTTCTTTTTAATCGTTTTTGATCATTCTTTACCCCATGGAGATATTGAATAGAATGAACTTTTTTTTTGCCACTGTAATTTTGAAAATGAACGTTTAATTGTCCGTCAAAAGTAAGTAAATAAACCCGAAACATATAAAATGTCGTTAATCCTGCTGTGAAATAAGCTATTATCACGAAAATAAGAGAATACAACCAACTATCATTAAGAATTTCATCTTTGGACCAAAAACAGGCGAAAGATGGAATCCCACAAAGAGAAAGGGTTCCCAATAAAAAAAGACGTTTTTGTAAATGGAATATGCTTTGTCAAACCACCCATGAGAATCATGTTTTGACTCTTATCTGGAGAATACCCGACAATAGTTTCCATTGAATGAATAATGGATCCAGATCCTAAAAACAACAAGGCTTTCGAATAGGCATGAGTAATCAAATGAAATAAGGCGGCTCGAGAAGACCCCATACCTAGAGCTAACATCGTATAACCAAATTGAGACATTGTAGTTCCTAGGGGATAGAATTTTATCCTAATCAATCGACTTTATCGAGAAAGATTACTTTTTTTAGGTCAAGATGTTGATAGCGAGATCTCAAATCAACTTATTTGTCTTATGATATATCTCAGTATGGAGAGTGAGACCAAAGATTTGTATTTATTTATAAACTCCTGTAATATGAATACCTTTACGCTTTGCAAAGATATAAGGTCCCATTCCCGGATTCCATTTTCTAGTACCATGACCAAAATGAACTCCTACTTCGAGCATCTCTTCCAAATTAATGTTCCAATATCTTCTTATCATTTCCATTTCTTCTCACACTTCCTCTTTTGTTTTTCTCTTTTTTTTAGATCAACCCATATAATTGTATGAAGAACGATCCAATAATGTGAATAAATGGGAAATTCAAAATAATGGGTGATGGAAATGCGGGAATGTCTACAATACCTGGATTTAATCAGATATAATTTGAAGGATTTTGTAGATTCATTGACCGTGGTTTAACAAAAGAGCTTTATAAGTTTCCAAAAATTGAAGATACAGATCAAGAAATTGAATTTCAATTATTTGTGGAAACATACTCAAAATGCAGTACAAGTAATTTCAAAAATAAAAATCTGGTATTAAAAAAATAAAGAAATGGGCTTTTCACAATTTTCTTTTGATCATACGTTGATTATACAAAATTGTCAACAATTTTTTAAAAAAAAACTTGAAATCCACAGATCTAGAAATTCATTTCGGACAATTGAACCTTCTCAAACTGTTTCTTTTTAAGAACTAAAAAGATTTGTGCCAAAATAACAGATGCCAAAAAGAGCAAAAGACCTTGGACACGTAATGGGTCTTGAAGTACTATTTCTGCATCCCCCTGACCAAATCCACCCACATTAGGATTACTCATTAATGGTTAACCAAGTTTGATGGATTTGCCTTCTGAAACAAGAAGTTCTAGTCCTGGAGATATACTATCAATTACTTGACGGCCATCTGACACATTAAAAACTTAAAAGAGAATAGTGAATTATAGTCATATTGCTTGTGTCATGTGGCATGACCAAGACAACCATGTGTTATGTAACACCTACACAAGTAATACAATGTTATTTCACATTTTTTAATAAAAGATAATATCAAAAGATACAGATGATATTAAAAACATAACTTTAAAAATAAGTGATTAAAGTAAAAAAGTTCCAAATTATGCGAGATCCAAAGTAATTTATTCCAAAGCAAACCACAAAAGCCTACTAAAAGATGACAAAAGCCAGAAGTTACCTTTATCATTAAGGAATAATCCTATGGTGTAAGGATGACAATCGGCTAGCCCAGGCTCGAGCTTGATCCAAATTTTTTCTTCTTTTTAGTTTAAATTTTGAAAAACAAATTGTTTTTAAAGAAGTTTTGAGCTTGATCAAAGTAGCCCAAGCTTGCTGACTTCGAGTTAGGTCGAGTAGGGCTCAATTTGTTTTGTTAAGCCTATTGTAGTGGCACTGCTTTGAGAAGTATACTAAACAATTCAAATCCTTGTCTCTTATATGTGCTAATGTAACAAAGAAAATCTTCACAATAATAATAGCTTGTGAGATAAGTAAGCAAACTCGAACATGAATTTCAAGGGTATGATAAACCAAACAAATGCAAGTGTTGAATTTGAGAAGGGAGTTTATGAAGGAGATTAAATGAGTAAACAAGTATTCTAACAAGCTCATGAAGACCATAAATAAGTACAACCATTCGACAAAGATATCTTTAAGATGAGAGTGGTGAAAATGGTGATGGTTAATGACACAACCCTCACTAATAGAACTTAATGAAATTTGATATTAATATGAACAAGACCAATGATCATTTTGTCAAGACAAGTTTGATTCAAAAACATAAACTCAATAAAACAGAAGGATATAAATCGCCATCATCATAGAAAAGGTAGGATGAGACTGATAAGGTTATAAGGTTGATTGTTACTAGTAAGTTAAATAAGAAAATAAGTTGTTAGAGAACCTAAAATATGACCTTCTCTAATCAAGAATAGAGTAATTTTTTTCTAAGTATCCTCGATTAAACAGTAATAATGATGTGTTCTTTCTATTACATCTACAAAATACATTTGTATAGGCATAAAATCTTATGAATATAAAAATCCAAAGAATAAAGTCTAAAAATGAAATAGCATTTTAAAATTTCAAAGCCATAAACAACTAAATCATCAGTCTGACACTTGTTTAGGTTTTAGTTTAGTGTCAATTTTATTTTAGAATTTTATGGGTATCAGTTACATTCTTTTTTTCAAACCTTCAAAAAAGTCAGTATATGACTGATGTTGGTCACTAATATAACACCAACACCAGTTATATTTTGTAACTTGTTTCTAAAGCTTGCTTTTTCTCTTGAATCAAAATTATAGCTTGACTTCAGTATTTTGAAGTAACAGAGCTTCATTCCTTGCATAAAGATCCACCATTAGATCATTAAGAGTTTCTTTGGCCTTTTCGGATATACTTCTTATTAATGATCCTCTAAGGTCCTTCAATCCATCTTTAATAACTTTCGACGCTTCACTTGAATCCTATGCAATTTTTCTAAACCCCTCTTCATTATTATGTTGCTTTAAAGCTTTAGCTTGAGTTGTTTGATTCTCATCATTTCATGTTGGGACATGATCTCGAGACCGGATCTCAACCGAAAAAAACGAAAAACGAAAAACGAAAACAAAGTGGCGAATAGAAATCAGAACGACATCAAAGCGAAACAAATACGAAAGCGAATACAAAGTATCGAAAACGAAAGAACGGAGATCATACATCGAAAGAATCGAACGGACAAAACCAAAACTGCAAATCGGACCAGAACGAATAACAAAGCGAAACGAATCGAATAATCGAATCAGAAGCAATCAAACGGTTCGATCAAACCGAAAATCACATTCCGACATCCGAAGTATGTACTTTAGAAAACTTATCGCGTTGAAAACTCTAAGACTAAATCAATCCTACTAGGTATAAATTTTTTTTCTCTTTCATTCCTTTCATCTTTATTCAATTTAATACAAAACAAAACCATTTGGAAACTTATTCGCAATCAAACTCAATTCTTCCTAATCATACAATATCTCAATATCATCTTTAACAAAAATCTAATTCTTATTCTATCTTTGCCATAAAACCAATTTTAT
>JANZLD010000237.1:15460594-15485973 GCA_026413575.1 Erythroxylum carthagenense | reverse complement strand
TTTATTGCAGCTACAGAGGCTTGCAAGGAGTTGTTGTGGATGAAAACTTTTCTTCTTGAGCTTGGTTTCAAGCAGGATCGGTATGTGTTATTTTGTGATAATCAGAGTGTCATTTATCTTGGTAAGAATGCTAGTTTCCATGCAAGGTCGAAACACATTGATGTTAGGTATCATTGGATACGAGATATGGTGAATTCCAAGTTGCTAGAGCTAGAGAAGGTTCATACAGATGATAATGGTATTGATATGATGACTAAAGCATTGCCGAAAGAGAAGCATGAGATTTGTTGCTTGATAGCCGGTATGGCTAGATCCTCCACTTAGTCGTAAGGGGGAGATTTATTGGGTTTGGGTCCACTCCTAAGTGGAGCCCAAAGCCTAAATATAAAAGGTTTTTTTAAAAAACCCTAAAGAGTAGAGTAGAAGAGAGTAGCCGGAAGAGAAGAGAGAGAGGAAGAGAGAGGGAGAGCGAGAGAAGAGAGAGAAAGAAGAAAAAAGAATTTTCGTTTTTTTTCAACTTTGCGCAATAATCTTCTAACCTTCGATCGGATGGTCATTTCTTGTCGGATTGACCTGAAATTTTAACCAGAGGTTCCTCTCTTGTTGTTCTTCATTCTGAACGGTAGAGATTGGATTTGGAGGTCTCCAAGGTGCCCTAATCTTTAGTCGAAGTTGCTGAAATTTTAAAGGTGATATTGTTCTCAACTCTTTGATTTTTCATCTTGTTGATGATTGTTGTTGTATTTTGAGTTGAGTGGTGATTCTAGTTGTATCTAGAGGTGAAAAACTCTGTAACTTGATTGATTATAGTGGAGTTTTTCTTGACTGGACTAGGTCCCATAGTTTTTCCTTTCTCACATTGAGGGAGGTTTTCCACATAAAAGTTGCCTGTGTTATTTATTTCTTGCTGCTTAATTTCGTGTATTGGTGAGTTTGTTGGCTGCTGTTTTTCTTTTGGATTGGCTATGATTGTTCACACAGGGAAATGTTTATTGGTTCTGGTTTGTTGTCGCTGCGTGACCGACACCTCCTTTCCCAACAAAAGGAAACAACTTTCCGATTCTGGAATGTGGATTCTTTTGTTGTGGTTTCTATGGTTTACGAGGCTTTTGCCGGTTACATTAGGATTTGGGCTTTAGAAGTACTCTGCGTGGTATTGGCTATGTTAATGGTCTGCCCCTAATCCTAATTGAAGGTCATCGGATGTACAGAATCTTCTGAAGTTAAAGGTAATGTGTTCTGACCTCTTCTTCTGAAGTTGAAGGTTATGTGTTCTGGGTTTGACCTTTTCTTCTCAAGTTAAAGGTAGTGTGCTCTGGGTTTAGCCTGTTCTTTGCATTTGCAGCGGGGGATGTTAGGAGAGTGTTGTACTTTGTTTATCTATTTTGTTTTTTTGAGTCATATTCCAAGTTGGTAAGGAATTTGTACAAACTACAACTGTGTCCTCCTGGCTGTGGTTCCCAAAGCTCGTGGAAGTTTGCTACATAAGATTGGACTTCTTAGTTTTAACATAATGCCCTTTCTGCGGTATTATGCAGATAGTTGTTGATTTCACAGCTTCATGGTGTGGACCATGTCGTATTATTGCACCTATCTTTGCAGAGTTTGCAAAGAAGTTGCCCAACGTTATTTTCTTGAAGGTGGATGTGGATGAATTGAGGGTTTGTAGGATGGTGTCTTTTGTTTTTTATTTTTTGGCATTTGCAATTGAAATGAAAAACTTGTATATCGTTCCCTACCTCAGACAGTTGCTGAGGAATGGAAGGTGGAGGCCATACCAAGTTTCGTCTTCCTGAAAGATGGGAAGGCTGTGGGCAGGGACGGAGCCAGACTCAATTCTAAGGGAGGGCCGGGGGCCAACATCTAAATGCAAAATTTTTTTTAAGGGTGGCCACTTATATTTGTAATTTTAAAAATTTTAATTATATAAGTAATTTTTTTAAAAAAAAATTGAAAGGGGGGGTCATGGCCCCCCTCTCCTATAACATGGCTTCGTCACTGGCTGTGGGCAAAGTCGTGGGAGCAAAGAAAGATGAACTGCAAAAGAAGGTAGAGATGTACTTAGCTAGTTGAAGCCGACAGTCTACTTGTGTCTTTATTTGCTTGCTATTTAGTTGTTAAATAACTTGAGATTGGTGCGCTGTAAGAACAATATGGACCCCTATCCTATGTAAAACTATTTATGGATGGATGTTTGTAGACATACCTATATCCATGATTTCTTGTGCTTTTTGTAAAGTTTTTTATTGGTAACCCAATTGAAATCTTGCTGAGGTGTGAAATCTGAGCAGGATCAATAATACACAACCTTACTTCTATCTAATAGTGAAATTGTTTATAATTCCGATAGACTAACACCTGTTATGTCATAAAATTCTTTTATAAAAATTATTGTATAATTTTTACATTTAAATTTAATATTATACTTTGGATTACATGAGAATTAAAATTAGAATTTAATTTCAATTTCAATTTCTTGCAGCATTTAAACGCACCATTTCACTCCCTACGTTGAAGACACTAAATCTAGCTTGAGTTATCTCATAAAAATTTCTCGCAGTTTACCTTTAGAATCGTATCTGCAGCTTACTGGCATAACGTACCAATGCATATGCATTGGGAATTCAAATGAAAAGGGTAGTGAACTCTGTTGTTTATGGATAGTTTCATGCAAGTTTTTTGGGGTGAATTATCTTAATGTCTGCCCTTTAGCAAAACTGGAATATATTCCACATTTCGTGTAAGATGAGATGGGGGACACAAAGGCTCTTTAGATTTCAAGAAGACGCAACTGTCCAAACTGGGATCCACTACCCATCTGGTTACAAACTGATAAACAAATCACACCACTACAGTCCCCTGTGCCCCTATCCACTTAAAAAGGCTGGGAACTGGGAGGGCCTTGCTTTTCACCAAGTCCCTGAATAATGACTTGAGAATTTTGCAACTCCTATCTAAAAACCGCTAATTTACACTTGCTAACTAACACACATAAATCAAGACAGATTAAATGCACTTGAACACCCATGGATGGCCATAGCCTCTCGCTTTCTGAGAGATCACAGCATCTTCAGCTATCTAACGTAAAACTTTTTTCCTGCACCCTTCCTACTCTACCTGCGTTGCTTCCCTTGCTGGTAATGTGGTTAACTTACTACAACATAAATTAGAGATCATTCTTGCACATTCTTAGGTTCTTAAGTTTGATCGAGCACATACAGCTTCGACAGACAATTTTTTCAATACATTTGGACATGGGTCTTGGCCAAAGTTGCTGTTGGATATGATGACTGTGCATCTCTGCTGCCCTACACATTTCTGTGGAAAAATGAACAGAGGACTATAAAGAACTGTTCTACACTAGAAAATAGCAAGCAAGAGAGAGTAGAGATAAAATACCTTCTCCAAGATGGCGTAAGAGGTAGGAGCATGGCAAGGGCCTTGCTGATAGCTCCCACAAGTTCCCAGAGGAGTTCCAAAGCTTGCAAATTTAATTGAAGAAATGGACTGCCCTGGACTACACCGGAGGTGGATCTTAGGACTGTGGAACTCTTCAGCTTTTCCATAGCTTTCAATTTGCCAATTCTTTATCGTTGGATGGAACTCTGAGACCTCAGCACAAACACTGCTCACTGATCTCTTGACAAGAGAAATTCCCGAGGGATTCCCTCCAATTTCCTCGAAAACTACCAACAGATTTTGTGTTGGCTTCAGCCAAGATCGAGGAACATGATACCTGAAAGCAAAATTTTCTTATTGACATAATAGACAAGATTTCAAAAACAATTTTGAATATATTATCTTACTGTATATGTCTATCTTTGAAACATTTACCATCGTTGGGTTGGTTGGCCACAACCAAGCTGACATTTAGGAGGACGGAATGCACCCGTGTAACTACATCCATTGCAATTGCCATAAGCATATGCAGTCCAGTATCTTCCTATGCACTGGCCATTTATCCATATCTGACCCTTTCCCATACCTTCCATATCCAAAGCCAATGGCTCATCTCCTTCAGGGGCATTGAAATAGGCCTGAAAAGTTCCATTAAGTTTGATTGAGACACCAGTGATTCATTTTCTGAACTAATGTTAAGTGCAGTCTCCCAAGTTTACTACCTTATGCCATGCCAATGGCTGTTGCCTCTGTGCAATTAAGGATGCCTGCATCCACTGAACAGAAGAAACACTGTTTGGGGAAACAAGATTCATGGCTTCTCCTTTAAGACCCACCTGTTTGATAAAAAAAATTAGTGATTGAACCTTTGAGCTAACAAGTTGAGATAGTGGTCAACGTGCACAACCTGATAGGTCCACTTTTGCCAGGACAAGTCCCATTTGCCCTGGTCAAGTCCATGCAGCGCAACTGGACCTTGGATTCCTGTATTCCACGTCTCATAGTGTCCACCAACATTCTTCAATATCAAGAAAGAAACATAAGTTTGGGAAATTAAATACATACGTAGTCACAACATACTCTAGTTTTCTTGACTGGGTTACCGTATTTGGTCAACCACTGACATGGCAAGCCATATTTAGACTCTATGTACCAGCCTAAACCATAGAAGCTACTATTTGAAGCTAAAAGAGCGCTTTCTTTTAATTTCTTCCTTTCCTTTCCAATGTAAGTTATGCCTCTAAGGATTTTTCAGGTAAGTGTGTGTCATTTCCCCTGATAAAAGAAAGGATCTGATAATAAGTGCAGACAGTTTGTCTTAAGCTATAATAAGTGCAGATAGCTTGTCTTAAGCACTAATCACTATCAGAACTTTTTAAGATTTCAAGTAATGATTCATCTAGCAGCCACATGAGTTGTGCATAATTCTTATCGCTATTACAAACATTTCAAGTGATAAATCTAGTAAATCCTCTAAAGGGGGGCAAAAGAAACTAACTGGCAATCCAACAGCAACACTCAGCAATGCAATTTGGTTTTTTCCAGCACGTAAATTGACCTTCCCAGTATATGTAAACCTTCTATTTTGTCTTGTCCCAAAGGCAGAACCTAAAACAAGGCATACAAATCTTAGTTTTCATAATTCAGGTCAAGTGGAAAATATGAAGCATGTAACTTATCCATGTACCTGAAAGCTGTCCATTAATGAAAACATGCACAGCATGGCCCGATGACTGGACAATGAGAGTGGGAAGTTCCCCCCCACGCAGAAAGGATTCAGATGCAGCAATATCAACACTGTTGTTCAGTTGCCAGGAAGCAGATTAGTATTACAATGAGATTCCTCTTTTGCTCTTCAAAAATCAAGTATAGCAACAATTAGAAGTATTCAACTGTTTCTTTGGCAAGTTGACGGTGAAGAAGAATAGAAAGAGATGAAGAAAGATGTAACATGCCATGCCACAGGGACAACATAAAGTGGAGGATTCCAGATATTGTTTTGAACACTCTCACCTACTTATGTACCACAAGTAGTCACTAGCATCCCTTGTGACATTTAACTGCTCCAAAAGACCAGGGACTGTGAAAGTTGAGCTGTCATCAAGTGCAGAAATATCCTCATCATAGCTCTCCCATGAAAGCATCTCAGTACTCGTTGGCAACATTTCCATTTGTGACGTTTGAACTCCAACCTATGAATACGAGTATAAGTTGTATTTTCTTTCAAATAGATTCACGATGTGGAAAAAGAGTTTCTTCCCTTACAACTCCCACCATCCCCCCTACTCCCTCGTCTCTCTCTCTTAATGGTGCATAGAGGATTTGGGAGTGAAGATGTAGAAAAATACCTTTGCAGTGTTAAAGACCACATTCCTGCAATCAGGAAGGATGCTGATGGACCAAGGAGGCAAATTATAGTGCATATTATTGAAAAGCACTCTCCCAGCAGATTGTGTATTGTAGTTTGCCAGAAAAGCTGCACAATCTCCTGATTCTGTGGAGTATACATGAGCCTGAAAGATCCAAATTTTGGGTCAATATCTCTAATCCAGAATAAAATTTCCTGAAACAAGATGTTTTCAGAGAGAGGATAATACCTGCTGATAGGTCCCCAGTTGAGTCACAATAGGATCAGTTGAAGTTAAAGCTTGCTCACACATCTTAATGGATCTATGGAGCTCCTTTAGATGTCCATACTTCGGTTGCCTGATCAAACCTGTCAATTGAAAGAAGTCAAAGCAGTTAAATGCTTTTCCAGTTGCACTTCATGTCAGAGACTACTTAATTAAATCGTGAGCTTTTGGATTTTTCTACACACAATCCATTCTTGGGGTTTTTTTTTTCCTGACAAATCAATATATATTATAGTTTAGTGTTCCAGATGAATTTAGATGAACGTAACCAAATCGTCCTTATTATGTCAAATGGCAGTTCAGACCCTAAATCATGCAATGTTTTTTCATAGACTTGTTGAAGGTAAACACATGCAACTCAACCTTACCATATTCATCCAGTGGAGCATCATAGTCATAGCTGGTAGTGATGAAAGGGCCTCCAGCGCTGCGACCAAAGTTAGTCCCTCCATGGTACTATTTCGAATATTGGAAAAAAAGAGAATTTAAGGTTAATTTCAATCAAGTTACAGATAAAATTACAGGTAAAAACAGACCATGTAGTAGTTAACAAAGGATCCTCCTTTCTGTATGAATCGAGCAACTGCAAATGCCAAATCTTGGACAGGACGCTCATGAATTGGACCACCAAACTCCGTGAACCTTCACAATTTGATAAACAAGGTCAATATAATATGAAAGTTAAAATTGTAGTTAATTGATCAGTTAGATTCAAACAACAATACGAATATCCTTACCATCCACTCCAAGCTTCTGTCCAAATAGTTGGCTTGTAAGGTTTGTTGGGAGAAAATGAGTCACAGTAAAACCCATTGCACGTATTTATCTACCATTGGAAAATGAGAAAGTCATGGAATTGTATATCATCACTATACAAGAGAACCGCAGTAAGAAAGAAACACACAAACTTTTGTTGGTCAAGAATGGACTGCTTACCACTGGATCTGGGGCATCTTCTTCCTTGCACATCACCCAGGGGACTCCAGTTCCTGTTTGAACAGCCATATTTGCCGCCCATGTCATATAATTATGACCAGCAGAACCAAATAGCTTGCTCTGTTGGCCGTACTCATTCTCAATCTGAGCAGAAATACACGAGGCAAGACGAGGAAAACATATGATTACCCTTAGCTCTTTTCAAAGTAACGGGAATAAGTTAACTGATAAATTCTTCTCTTTTTTATGCATTAGTCACGGGTCATCTGAGTTACGTTAGCATTGAAGAAGGACAAAAAGAGTCAGCCACATGAATTCACAACTCAGAACTGCAGAAGACTTGATTCTGTAAGAGCAAAAGACTTGAACAAGTACGTACTTGAGATAGTATAATGGGCCCACCCTGGGACTCAAACAAATTATGACTCTTCATCAATCCCACAATCTTCTCAGTGAATCCTTGCATTGCCCTCTGCCACATTCGAGACTCCTTATTACAAGCATATTATAAAGTAAAGAATCCAAGATTTCGCCAATTCCGAATTGTTTCTGCTGTCCATTTGTTACATACTTAAACACCAAGATCTAAGACAAAGGGAAAACCTTGAAAGGCTCATTGTCTGTTCGAAAACTTATTCCTGGTACATACTTCAGCCAAACAGGAAATCCTCTGCAAGCAACATGCAGTGTATTGGAAAGGACGTAAGTAAAGTTTTACTCACACATATCAGCAACTACACCTAAAGTGGGGGAAAAAAAGACTATGGGGGTAAAGAACCGGCTTACTGTAAATAAAAAATTTAAAAAAAAAACGGATTCAGAGAGGAAGAATGTTAGGTACCCGAAATTCCACTCTCCACAGACATAAGGTCCGATGCGGATATGGGCATAGAGGCCTGCTTGTTGTATTGTCTTTAGGAATCTTACTAGATCATATCTTCCTTCGAAGTTGTACTATAACCATTAAAAGAATGCAAATTAACACTAAAGAACAGCAGAAACCCAGAAGGAAATACTGACTACTGAAAAGAAAACGGAATGTGTATACTAATTATGTACATTTCCAGGTGTAGGTTCATGCACATTCCAGAAAACATAGGTCTCAATCACATCAATGCCTCCATCTTTTGCCTTCTGTATAAGATCTTCCCACATCTGCCGAAACCCACATTCCTCAAGAAATTAGTCACACCGAAAAAAACCAAGTGGAAGCGACTAAGCATCATATAAACAAGTAAAGTGGTACTCAAAGGAAAGTTATAGAACAGAAAGAAATGGAAGAGGGTAAAGTACATCAGGAGTGCTCCTTGGGTAATGAATGGAACCAGAGAAGAGGAGTCTTCTTTGACCATTAATCAAAATTGCCTTCCTGTCGTAGGTTACATTACACTGAATCAGCTGAGAACCTAAGCACAAAACCAAGCATAGCAATGCTGCCAACTTGGAAGCCGTGTTAGTTCCCATTCTTCCTTTCACGTAGCTCACAAAAGGTTCTGTATGAAGGCAAATAATGAACAGATAGTCAGAAAGAGAGAAAAGGGGTTTTGTGGTTGTGGTCTACTTGGACTACTGTGGAGCAGAAACAGGGTCCATTAATGCTTTGGACTCCACACTCACAGGTTTCAGCCTCTGAGCTTGGTTGAGCATATATATATATATATATATAGACATATAACTAGTAAACACACAGCTATTAGCCTGACACAGTTCACAAGTGGCAAGAGTCTCCACTGCGTGGCTGTGAGCTACTAAAGCCCTTCTACAATCCCATGACTAAGAAATGCCTTACAAAACAGGGAAAAGGACCAAACAACAGTAAATCTAAGAAGACTTATTTTAACTGATAATAGGGAACAGTTGAACAACATTGGTGAGTGTTAAACACGCGTTAACAGAATCTACTATTAAAGGTAAAGTAAAATTCTTTGGCCATTTTCAATACCTGTGTGCCCAACTCTCAACGTCAAAAAGCCCTTCTACAATCCCATGAAAGCAGAGAGTTTTTGATGTAATGACAAAACAGAAGTAAAAATTGTTACTTTCTCACTGTTGTTTAATACAATTCACAGACTGTCACCGGTGAGACATTGAAAGGGTTTGACCAGTAATAATGGAAGCTGACTAGGGGCATCACCGGAACAAAAGGAAAAGAACAGGTTAAAGACAAATGCCTAATTTCTGCTTTTCCCATGACGTGATGAAACCCCATTCGCTCAATAATCAATATGTATCTTCTTTGTCACAATTCTTGCTTCTATGAATGACACGATTCATTACCAACTTTGCCTGTCTCAAATCTGTTCTTCGATTACATCTCCCGAGAACCCTACTGTCTGTCACATTAATGTCTAGCTACAAACAATTCTTGCCGATTCATCGCTTGATCCTGGTGGCTCTGTTAGCTTCCTGGTTGGTGTTAAAGAACACAAAGATTGATACTTTTAACGTATATGGTACAAAAGGCAAAGTAATGGGTATGGGTGCTCATACCTACTTCACCATCTTATGTCCACTTTCTCTTAAGTGTTGGATGGAAAATCCATGCAAATCTTTTGGCCAAATTTTCTAATCTAACTTAGTCTGCAAAAAATTATAATGGAAGAGTCTCGGTTGGCATAATTCTTAACGGTAAAAACTGAAGCATATTCGTCCAAAGCAAAAAGGTAAAACCTGAAGCATCATTACATGGGAACTAAGTTGGTGTCTATCCCATCAAAACTTGCTTATGAACTCCTTCAATTAATGAGAAAAGTGAAGCCATTTGTCAGGCGCTGCTCATCAATCTCTGCTCCTTAAAGTGCTGTAACAACGGATACCCATCCTACTTACTAATCATCACTTTCTTTTGCTTTATTGACAAATCCATTAATTAAATGGAGACCCATCTGACCAGTGGTCACTATCATTATGTTGTTGAAGTGGTCGTAAAGTAATTTTAGCTGAAAGAATCCGTTTATTCTTAATATAGTATTAGTACGTTGACAAAATTAAGCAATATGATTGCAAAAAGGTCTAACGGAGCAGGAGGATATTGTAGGCAAGAGTAAACGGCTTCTTTCGCTTTGTAGGCTTCGATGGCGTGAAGTGCGGAGCAAAGGCGTGGGGAACCCTAAGACAGTGTGATCATGGTCGCGTTCCCTTGAACTCTGACCACTTTGGTCACCCACTGCCACACTCCGCAGATTTCGGGCTTGTTTATGTTAATTTCCTCGAATAACATGACATATGCCTATTGCGTTTCGTTTTCAACTATATTATCAAACTGCAACTGCAGACATGAACATAAAGTAATACCTTTACTTAAATCAGAGATGTGATTGATCAGTGATCACTTACAACTGCTAGAAGATTGTGTTTGCACAGAAGGGCACAGCCATGGCAGATCCAGAGTGGCTCTTGATTAATTACCCTTCAGCGAGAACCTAGCTGATTCCGTAATTAGACTTGATTTGGAGGTTAAAATTGAAGCTTTATCACATCATGTTCATCTTAAATGAAAATAAACTGCATTTGCACTCAAATTGGGTTTATAAATCACTGAAAACTAGTAGCATGATTGTGCTTGCGCAGATTAGTACCACTGATTCGGTTGAAACCAGGCTAATGCTGTACTTAGAGGTTTATCAAACTTGAACGAATACAAAACTGGATTGTACAGTTATGGCAGGTCCAGGTTGGCCCTTCATTTCCCTTTAGTTGAAACTACTTGTGTGATTAGAACTGAAAAATGGAGTTAAAGATTGAAGGATTAACGTGTTAGGAGGGGAAGCTAGATCACTGACATACATTTACTAAAACATGGGCTGCTACGATAATTTTATCATCACGTTGAGTAATGGATGTGGCCGTTTACGTGGTCCTTTTGCTTGTTGGATGGATTATTGGATGTAGGTTTTATTTCGATTTTCCAGGATTATCATGTTCGACCTAACATAAAGTGAGCAAGAATGTCATATAAGACTCTCTAAACAAATCAACCAATTGATTGCATTATTCTGGACATGATCATGAAGCGATTTGTTTTCAAAGAGGTTAAATTATTGAAATTCACTTAACACTAGGACTACATATACAACAGTAGAATTATGGTAGCAATTGTCTCACTGCTCTAAAGATACAACAATATATTGGCAAAACAAATTCAAGTTTTTTCATACAAAATTACATAAATATAACTACAAATTATGTTATCCATTATTAAAGAACTTACTGCTAAGCTTAATCTTATAGGATTCTAAATAAGGTATTCAAAATCAACCACATTCACTCTTTAATCAATAGGATATAAGAAAAGGGAAAACAAATTCATCAATGTGTTTGGTTAGCTGAAAAATTAGGCTCTTGTTTTCCCTTTTTTCTTACCTCCTTAAAGAACAAATTGACGATGTACATTTGATACATAATTAGTATGAATTTCTCATTATAGATAAAAATTATTTTTCAAAAACTAGTTAAGCGCGATACTATGCTTTTCCAATGAAAATTTAAAGCTCTATCAAATGTCAGCATCACTTTAATTAATCATTAAATTTTAGTTCAAATCTCCAAACATACTCCCATTTTTAGAAATGTTTGTGTTAGATAAACTACAATAAATTCACATACACAATCACCCATTTAAAGTACTGAAAATAAAAAAAAAATGACACAAAGATTTAACAAGATTCGGCCAATGATGCCTACGTCCTCAGGCAAGAGTAGAGATAATTTCACTATGAAAAAACGATACCAATGGAATCCATACATCTAGGTTTTTTTTTTATTTTTCATTCAATAATAAACCCCTTGTGTGTCCCAAATCAAACCGGTCTAACTGAACTAGTGGCCCAAGCCCTTCGCTTCCAACACAAATTCCTGTTTTTCTCCAATTCGAATCGTACCGCGAGCTTATCAGATCAGGTTACCATTCGGATCCACTAAATTTCAAGACAAAATATCAACAAATCTTCCCCTTGGCTTGAATTCTCTTTTTCAACAAGAAAATCATCACTCTGTATTGTACACAGCCCTCGCAAAGGCACTACTCAGTATTGCACACACCAATCAAGTTCAGGTAATGCCTAAACTTGTTAACTGGGACTGGGACTGCCTTGGTCACCCTATCAGCTGGATTATCATGTGTAGACACTTTCTTCACATCAACTACACCTTGTGATACAATGTCCCGAATGAAATGATACTTCACATTAATATGTTTTGTACGCTCATGATACATCTAGTTTTTGGTAAGATGAATGACACTCTGACCATCACAAAATACTAAAGTCTTATCCTGAACCAAACCAAGATCACTTACCAGACCCTGTAACCAAATAACTTCCTTCACTGCTTCTATAACAGCCACATAGTTAGCCTCTATGGTAGACAGTGAGACAACAGCTTGCAAAGTCGCCTTCTAGCTAATGACACTTTCAGAAAGAGTAAAAACATAACCCATCAGCGATCTCCTCTTATTTAAGTCCCCTGCATAGTCTGAATGAACATAACCAACAACTAAACTGCACAACTTGGCCTTGTCAAAAGTCAAACCAATATCTGTAGTACCCTTTAGATATCTCATAATCCATTTTACAGCTTGTCAATGCTCCTTTTCAGGAAATGTCATGTATCTACTCACAACACTAACGCATGTGAAATATCAGGACGAGTGCAAACCATAACATACATAATACTACCCACAGCACTCAAATATTGAACACTCAACATCTTCTCCATCTCCTTATCTGTCTTCGGTAACAAGTCTACAGACAATCTGAAATAGGAAGCAAACGAGATAGATACAGGTTAGCAACTGTCATATGAAACCTCTGAAGGACTTTCTCAACATAGGATCGTTGAGATAATATAAGTTTCCTAACAATTCTATCCCATCTTATTTCCATCCCTAAAATCTTCTTTGTTGCACCCAAATCCTTCATCTCAATCTCCTCACCTAGTTGCTTTTTCAACAAAACAATCTGTGACATGCTTTTAGCAACAATAAGCATGTCATCCACATATAATAGCAAATATACAAAAGAATCATCTACAAGCTTTTTATGATACACACAACTATCATGTGCACTCCGTGTAAAATCATTACGAATCATGAAAGTATCAAACCTCTTATACCACTGCCTAGGGGACTTTTTCCAACCGTCCAAGGATTTATAAAGCAAACAAACATGGTTTTCCATACCTGGAATAACAAAACCTTCAGGTTGACTCATATAAATCTGCTCCTTTAACTCACTATGTAGGAATGCAATTTTCACATCTAACTGCTTAAGCTTTAGGTCATGAAAAGCCACCATAGCTAACAAGACCTTGATAGAATTGTGTTTCACGACCGGAGAGAACACTTCATTATAATCTATCCCCTCCCTCTGAGTAAAACCCTTAGCCACTAATTTTGCCTTATATCTAGGTGCTTCAACCCCCGGATTGCTTTCTTTCCTTTTGAAAATCCATTTGTAGCCTACTACCTTTTGTCCCTTTAGCAATGGAACAAGCTTGCAAGTCTAATTCCTATGAAGAGACTCAACTTCTTCAACCATAACACCAATCTATTGATCTGCATCTGAACTTGAAATAGCTTCTTTATAGCTATTAGGTTTCTGCACATCAACTGTCTTTGTAACTGACAAAGCAAAAGCCACAAGGTTTGCATATCCAACAAGATTTCCATCAGCTACAAGTGCATACCTCTGTGGTGGTCTAATCTGTCTCCTCTCTTTGCCTGTTGGAATGCTATATGGTTGTTATTGCTCAGGTGCATCATAAACATCAAGATCTTGCACCTCCTTCACTATTAAATTACTGGACTGAGCTAATGGAGTTTCAACCTCAAGCTCCACTCGATATCTAATATTGTGATCTGATCCTGTTATCATTTTATCCTTCTAACTATCCAGTGAGGTAGACTTATTAAATGTCACATCCCTGCTAATAATAAAACCTGGAGAATTCTGATCTGTGCACTATAACTTGCAACCTTTCACTCTAGATGCATATCATAAAAATATGCATTTCTTTGCCCTTTGCTCAAGCTTACCATCTCTCACATGAACATATGCAGGACAACCAAATTCTCTCAAATTAGAGTAATCAACAGGTGAATCGGACCTTAACCTAAAAGGAGTTTTGAACTCAGTAGCTATAGATGGAGATCTATTGACCAAATAGCAAGCTGTATTGATTGCTTCAGCCCAAAAATCTTTGCTTACACCTGAATGTGAAAGCGTACTTCGTGCTCAGTCATAAAGCATTCTGTTCATCCATTCTGCAATACCATTCTGTTGTGATGTGCCTACACAAGTGCGGTGTCTCACTATGACATCCTTGCTGCAGAAGTCATTGAACTCGACATTGCAAAATTCTAACCCATTGTTAGTCCAAAGATGCTTCACTTTTCTTTCTGTCTGCCTTTTAACCATCGTCTTCCACTTAACAAATGTTGGAAATGCGTCATTTTGCTTTTCAAGAAATACACACACACCATTCTAGAGTAATCATCAATCAAAGTCATAAAGTACCTGGCACCACTCTTTGAAGGAATTTTGTTCGGACCCTACAAATCTGAATGTATGTAATCTAGCTTATCCTTAGTCTTATGCACTGCCTTCTTGCTGAACTTCACCCTAATCTGTTTACCAAACACACAATGCTCACAGAAGTCTAAGGCTTCATTTTTGTAATTATCCAACAACTTCTACTTGCTCAAAACCGACAATCCCTTGTCACTAATGTGACCAAGATGTAAATGCCATAGTTGAGACTGATTCTGATCACTGCTGCTTGAAGCTACAATAGCTTCCCCTTCAACCACACTACCCTGAAGCAAATACAGTTAGGATTCTAGCTTACCCTTCATGAGTACCATAAAGCCTTTGTACACTTTAAGAGTTCCATTTTCTGAATGGAACTTAAAACCTTTATCATCCAGAGTTGAAAAAGAAATCAGAATTCTCCTCCTTCTATCTCCCCTTCTTCTCTTTTAACTTAGGATAGTCTCTCATAAAGTGACCCTGCTCTCCTCACTCGAAACAGTTTTGCTTCTTTGCTCTAGACTTCGATCTAGCCTTAGACGTCTTCCTAGAAGAATCTTTCATCTGTGTTCTCCCCCTACTCACCAAACTCTCAACTTTTGTTCTGTTTTCTAAAAAGCTCTTTTTCAACTCTTTAGACTTTAGAGCATTACGAATGTCATCCAGTGAAATACTATCTTTCCCATACAACAGTGTATCAACAAACATCTCATAAGATGGTGGTAATAAGCATAACATAATCAAGGCTAGTTCCTCATTATCAATTACGATATCTATATTCTTAAGGTCTATAATTATCAAATTGAACTTATCAAGATGAGATTTAATAGGTGTACCTTCATTCATTCGGAGATTATATAACCTTTGTTTTTTCAGGTAGAGGCAGTTTGACAGCAATTTTGCAGAATTTAGTTTCTCTATCTTCTTCCATGCTTCCCTATAAAATCTTCAGCAGCAATCTCGTGAAGAATGTTGTTGTTAACACTCATGAAAATCACACTTAACACCCTCTCCTTCAAATCTGACTTCTTTGATTCCTTCATAACTTAGGGAAAATCCTCATTAATCGCCTTCCATAATCCTTGTAAAATTAGGTATGATTTCATCCTAATCTTCCAAAGACTGAAACTAGATCCCCCACTACTTCATACTTTGCAGAAGATGAAATTGCCATCTTAACCCTAGATTATACGCAGAGAACCCTAAGCTCTGATACCAAATTGTTAGATAAATAGCAATAAATTCACACGCATAATCACCTACTTAAAGCACCAAAAATAAAGAAAAAACGACACAAAGATTTAACGAGGTTCAGCCAATGATGCCTACGTCCTCAGGTAAGAGCAGAGAGAATTTCACTATGAAGAAAATGATAATAATGAAATTCATAAATCTATATTTTTATTTTTCTTTAAATAATAAACCTCTTGTGTGTCCCAAACCAAACTGGTGGCCCAACCCCTTTGCTTCTAACATAGATTTTTGTTTTAATTCAGGTCACATCGTGAGCTTATTGGATCAAGTCACCATTTGGATCCACCAAATTTCAAGACAAAATAACAACAATTTGTATGAAGAAGCTAATCATTTGGAGCAAATACCTGGAATTTTGATTCAATTCATTGTAGAACCCATTGGTACCATCTATTTATTACAACCATGTTGATTGTCTTGGAACTATTTTTATCATTGCCAAATCTATTCTTATCTCTACTTATTAGAAATATGCATGGATTATCAATATTAAAGGAGCCAAACCATTACATTTAGCAGTAAGATAAAGACGGCTTGAATGTGATCATACCTTTCAAGACAATCACATTTTTATTTGTGTTTCAATAAACAAAAATGGGTTTTTAAGTAGCATTCCTCTTCATTTAATAATTAAGGTTAGATCTCTTGATTGGATTTGTGAATTTCTAACATGGGAATGGAAATAGGAAATAAGTAGTAAGATTGAAAAATGTTGTGATCTAAGAAAAGATAAAAAGATTTGTTTACGGATTGGTTTAGAAAACTAGCCAGCTTATTAGTTAATTGGCCTGTTTATATGTATGAAGGTTATTATTCTAAACTAGACAGTGATGTTGGTCAGTTTTTAATTGTGTCAACTTAACTGACCAGATCATGATGTTGAGCAGTCTTAATTATGTCGATTGAACTTACCAGTCCAGTCCGGTATCCAAAATATGGATGTTATTCTTAGAGACTTAAATGATGGTATAATATCTTGTATGTTTTTCTATATCTTCGTGAATTTGTGAATATATTTTGATTATTGGTTTAGATATCAAAATTGATAACATTTATAAATATTTTCGTATGAAAATTTTTATTTTAAGAGTTAAGTTTATTAGAATCTCCTATTATTTCACATACTATTAATGTATCTCTTAATCTTTAAAAATTATAAGTAACTCTCTTGTAAGTTCAGTTTTATAATATTTATCCCTTTTATCATCAATGTCCATTAACTATAAATTTTAAAATGATGTTGTTTTCATCAATATTTTAAAAATTGGACTAAACATCAAACCAATCAAAGGAAAGGTTTAACTGGTATTAAAATTCTATAAAACTGCTATATAATACATAAAAATTAAAATATAAGAATAAATAAAATAAAATATTTTATACAAATAAAAAGAATATATCAATGTTTACTATCATATAGTGAACTAATAATAATAACATCTAATAAATCTAAAACTAACATAAAACTTATAATAATAATAATAATCAAAATTATTTTTGTGAAAGAGGTTGTGTCTCACATCGACAAAAGCTTCAAATTCTTCAACGCTATCTAAAGACTGATAAAACATGCTTTTTTACAAAGTATTTACATCAACTTCTTCTACTGCATTCAAATAAATTATAAATTGGTAATGTATGAAATTATTTTCTATTCTAAATTTAAAATATGTGATACTTTTAATGTTAAATATGATCAAAATAAGATATCAACTAACTATCAGTAGATGTTCTTAATCCATTCACTGTGACAAGTGCATTTTCTTCATATATCACCTTTTCAAGTTTATTATAATCAAGATCAGGTGATGGTTCTTCTTCTTCAATCCAAAAATCAATATGGTCAATATAATTAATATTAACTAGATCATACGTTCTCTTCTTACTAAACGCTTTGAATATATTATCGAAAATTATAAAGTCAATAATATAATAAAATTAATGAAAAACAAATCAATAAAATACACGTTCTTCATTCTCCGATTATAAGTAATATAAACAAGGTCGTTGCTCTGTATGAATACTTTAAAAATGCTCCAATTATGTTCGTAACCTGATGCAAATGTGTAATCTAATTGCAATTTTGCTCAATATTGGAGCACTGAATAATCTCTACCACTCATTTATATTTAAATAAATAGTTATGAGAAATAAATTATATATTATTAATAAGTAAAAGATGAACTAAAAGTATGAAAACTTACCATGTTGTATTTTTTTTTATCGTAAGTTCTCTCTTTATAGATGATCTAGCAAAACTTTCTAAACTTTCACGATAAATTTTAATTTCATTTATCGCTTTTGTTTGCTCTTTAATAGAAAAATACCTTTGCATTCAATTACTTCAAAAAGACTAACCATAATATCATTTGTACATACATCTTCACTATATAAGTAATAAAGATTAAGTAAATAAGCTGCTAAGTGAATCTTTTAAGTAAGATGTTTATCTTATCACCGATCAAAAATATTTATATAAGGGTTGTACAGTTTCTCCTTCCCTTCAAAAAGACTTATAATTGTTTTGTAAAATCTATATATATGCAAAAGATGGCTTCTCATACGAGTCAACAACCTTATAAGTGGAGCCATAGTCTTCATATTGATCAAACAAGTATCCTAAAATTTATTATCGAGAATAATAGCCCAAATTTATTTTCCTTTCACACTCTTCGATAACTTATGACTTGAAAAATATTTACTTATCACTAAATTTCAAGTAATTGTTTATGTTCATAAAGATGTTTCAAAGTGATAAATGTAGTTGCAAACCTAGAGTAGTAGGAAGCACAATCTGAACCTAATCTTCTTGCTCTCTTAATCAAGAAAAAAATGTAATATGATTTAACAAAGTGCGATCTTAGATGCATATAAAGCAAGATTAGAAATATGGCCCATACCAACAATATCTTTTAAAATGATATTTATACAATAAGCAATGTATAGAGACCAATAAATATGCTCATACTTTAATTGTAATAGGTATCTAGCTGATACATAATTAGATGTATTATCTATAATGAAATACATAACATTCTTTAGCCCAACTCACTTCAAAATTTGAAAAAATAATTTAGATAAATTGTGAGAACTTTTTACTATATTAAAAGAATCGACAAACTTTTTTAAAAAAATGAAAAAAGAATTTTAATTATAGTTATAAATATATCAACATTATAATGAGTTCAAGGCATTAAGCTTACCATCATATTACAATATGACTAAAACACTCCCTAGGTAAGGCATTATAACTGTATGTAATATAGACAACAATAACAACTATAGGCACCACTTATGTTTCCTTTCCATAGAAAGGCTCATTCAACATTTCTTGTTTATGAAGGTCATTTAACACCGTAATGTTCCACACTAAGACTGCCTTATTTGTGGAAAGTCCCCTGATATTTGGGATTTTATTTTCTCTTCCTTGTTGATTTCCTTTTTGCAGTTTTGGATTGCACACAAATATCTCCTGAGATGTCAGGGACTTGGGCTACAGCTAATAAAAAATCACAATCCTCTGCTTATTCTGAATTCTAAGAGATGATATCTCCTATCTCCTAACTAGCCACACAATCATCACTGGAGTTTACCATTGCTCTTTGTTGTGCATACTCCAACCTAGCCTTAGAGGTCTTATTAAAAACAATATTAGTTTGCCTAATTGTTGCTACTAGAGTTAACATGTTGGCTTAATCTATCTGACAATGCTCCAAATACTGGGAGGTGAAGTCATTCACTCCATTTTCCATACTGTCCATATCGTCTGTACTGGATTTTTCAATAGTTGTCTGTTCTACATTTGCAAACTAAGCCAGAGATACTTTAAATGCAACAATTTCAATTATCTCAACATGTTCTAAAGGAGTCTTCATCTAAGCATAATCCATTTGATAATTTTCCTAGGGTTTGGAAGTATTAGCAACAACATTTTCAATCCTCAAACCAACTAATTGCTTACCATTGTTTACAATCTGGGACATTTTATCAATAGGAACCCATAGACTGACTACACCACCATTAACAACATCCACAATACCATTAAACATATCTACAACGACATCACTAGTATTTTCATCTTTTGCACCACGACTATCTTTATTAGCCTCAATAGGGATTGTACCAGAAACTACACTAGTAACATCAACCTTTGCATATTCAACAATATGGTTCTCTAACTCAGTTTTCTGCAATTCTAAGAAACAAAAAAAGTTTGCTCTTATTCCAGATCAGCTAGATCATCAACAACATAAGGCTGCTCCATTATATACTTCTAATGCAATTCCTTACTACCCTCATTTGATTCTTTACCAATTGAACAGATGTTGGCCCAATTCTCCTACTTCCCCAAAAATTTTCTCATATTCTACTGATCCCATTAACCCCTCATAACTGCCCGTTATAAACATATGTCCTATCGACTTCCAATATTTTTCCTTTATGTGGCTTCTATGGGTAAGAGATACTCACATTGTATTTTATCAACTCTCAACTCTCATCTAATTTTATAATTGGTAAATGATCCGAAAGAGGAAAGTCTCTCCTCACTTTAATACAGAGCTTAATGAAACAAACTCTCTCCATGCTAGCCATCTGGGCATCCATGCTTACGAGTTTGCCTATAGCACTTGCAAGGTAGCTCAACCCATCCACAGTCCAGAACTCAAGCGGAATATTATGAAATTAAACCCATAATGAAATTGTTTGAATGTTACCTGAAAGAAACTCTATGCCTAGCCTCCATCGTTAGATGAACATGGGTTGGCCACTTACATGCCACAACCCCTATTCCAGGATATCACTGATGCTATCCTCAGTGTTGAACTTGAAAAGAAAAGAATCGTCATCTCTGAGCATCATTTTCTTTAACCCTTTCTTCCCCCATCGAGTCATGGCCCAAGCTTGCACCACCGAAAAAGCCAGCCTCTTATTCTACAAAATGCCAACTAGTATCAATGCCCATACTGATGCTTCAGGTTTGAGGAGTCCCATAGGAGGTATTAGTATGCCATCCTTCATGACATTCTGGAAATGTCTTAACTCTCCTCTCTTGTACTCAATTTATGGCCGAGATTTCCAAGCTTCGACTGAGGGCTTCAAATTAGGGTGAAAGGATTTCTAATTCAGCGAAGAAAGGAGGGCTGGCAAATTGTCATTGAACAAATTTGAGGGAGGTGGGTCTCCCTCAATGTCCATTCGCAAGGCATAAGAAGGCCTTCCTAAGAATGGAGGAAGCAAAGGCTAAAAGTTTATCAAAGCTTACTCGATGCTCACTTCGCTCATTAGATTTGGAACTCGTCGTTGTTCAGATTTGGATCTATTCAGATCTGAAAGCAGAGGAAGTTTGCTCCCCTCACGCCTAGGTCACCACTCTCTCTATATCTCTCTGATTCATGCTGCTCTCCTCTCTAGGTATAAGTGACGTCGCTCTCCTCTCTAAGTCTCTCTGGGTCATGCCGCGCCTCATAAATGAGTCTTTCTACGTCACATCGTGGCTCTCCTCTCTGGGTCTCTCTCGACAGACTTGAGAGAAGTTGTTCCAATATTACAATAAACTAAGAAATTAATCAAAGTTCTTTATCTTTGATCAGTCCACTCATCTATCATAACAGTATCATGTTGATTCCCAATTAGACTTATTTGTATCCACAATCAACTGATTTTTTTTAAAAAAAATCTTAAAGCAAAGGCACACGAATCACATAATAAGAAGGTACATCAAATTCTGGACCTATCGTTGTTTTAGCATCTATTGCTTCTTAGAAATAAGGTGAATTTAAAGCATTTAAAGGAATACAAGAATGATAGAATCATCTAGCCATGTTACATTGTAAAACAACATCTTTACTAAACAATTTTTTTTAAAACTAGGTTGAGAACCAAGTGTAATGCGTAGAGGAAAATATGAATATATGTCAATAGTAGTTTTCCTTTTTCTTTATCTAATTGCACTTCATCATCTCTAAAAGATATATCATGAGACTCGTTAGTTTCCTTTTTCTTTTTTACTTGTTGCTGTAAATAATTTCCAATCTTCTCACATACATCAAATAGTACAGTTTTACATGAAGCATTATTACCCTTAACACCAGCAAAATGTTCTTTCATTCTATAAATTTCTTCCTCTTTAAATATATTACCATGAAACATACAATTATATTAAATATTCCCATCAAATGCTTTAGAAGAAGAAGAAATTACATACTGAATTAGACTTACCATAAGTAAAAGATGTTAAGTTCATCGAATCTTTTTCTAATGATTTCATATTTTTCATTATAATTTCAATCTAAAAATACAAGAAAAAATATTTTTATAAGTTTTGTTCTCAACAATATGATTTAGAAATTCTAAGAAAGCAACAAATGTTGAAAAAATTTACTATTAAATACATTATATTTGACAAACTAGTGTAGTTATATTTGAATTGGTAATCAGAAACTTAAAAAATACAAATATACAAGTAAATGGATGAAAAGCTTTTATTTATTATATATCATATTTTTTAAAAGAGTTTGAAAAATAGATGCATTATTTTCATCAATTAACACACTTGATAGAATTATTTTAGGAAATGAAAATAATAATTGAAAGCATTTGGAAGAATGATCACTTGTATAAGTACTAAATACAAAGAAATATTAACTTTAGTACTTTAATGTTTACAATTTACTTGTTTATTCTTAGTTATAATTTTGCAATTATTAAGTTGCAATAATGTGAAACAAGATAAGAATAAAGATAAGAAATAAGTTGACCGGGTCCAAGTTAATCAATAGGTCATAACTCATAAGTCACAATATTAAGTCAATAACAATAACTGAATCCTTAAGGAATACCTAAATGAGTCATCTAACCCAATACAGATCTCGTGAGAACAATTAATAAATTAATCAATAAATAATCATATGTTAGGTAATAGCTAAATGGGTCTTATCCACTACTGGGTTGGGTAGGTAACCGAGTATTTACGTATTGGGTAATTGGGTATCTGTTTTGGCTAATTTGGTATTTGCATAGAGTTATTAACACCAAACTATCCCTCGAAATCTTTATGGAACGTCTGAAAACAAAGGAGAAAAGCAAACTATTTCCTAGTTTTACAAAATCTAAAATTTCCATTTGCATTAACTAGAGATTGGGGAAGCTAACACCGTAGCAACATCTTTGGGGATGAATAAGGATAGAAATTAAAGGATTCAAGAAGATAATCAAACTTGTTCCCAATTATTCTCCAGCATACCCATTGTTTCTACACCTAAAAAAATTCAATTGCAAAATCACAACCTAGTAAATTGTTTTGGAACATATTCACAAATCATAAATCACATCCTAGTAATATAATGAATGAAAGACCGAAAAAAGAAAGATGAAAGATGAAAAGGATAGGAATGAAGATCTTGAATCATAAATAACCTAATCCTTGCTTCAATGAAAGTATGAAAAGTGAAAACAATGTACCTTTAATCTGCTAATCCTTGCATCTTCTATATTTGTTATTAAAGAGGTTGAATAAAAATACAAAACTAAAAAGTTGTTAAAGAGGATGAGTTTGATTGGAGATGGAAGCACTTCTAAGATTGAATAGAACTTTAGTGAAATAATGAAGTTTGGTGGGATATAAACTCTGGAAAACCAAAATCAAAGAAGGTGAAGAAGATAAGGTTATAGGTTTTTCTCAATTATGATTAGGGGAGTTAATTTTGGCTCGTGGCTCGACCGTTACTTTAAAATGACATCATTTTTTTGAAATTTAAAAAAAAAGATAAGTTGATTAGCTCCATGATCAGATCGAGCCACGAGCTGACTTATCCCAACTTGTAGGGCCATGGGTTGGGCTGAGCTAGGAGCGATCCAAGCCCTGGCCCGGCTCGGTCCATTGACATTCCTAGTTATGATTAAGGAAAAATTGGTCGGTTATGTAAAAAATGGTCAGTTTTAGTTATAACATTTATAAGTATGAATCGAATTGGAAAACTGGTAATTCATACTTTTTTCAATTGAATTGACCAGTCTGGTTTAGTTTTAAAATCCTTGGTTTTCATTATGTAACATTATACATGGAACAATATGAAACTATTTTAAAGATTGAAAATAGAGCTTTTAACGAAATTTGGTGCTAGAAAAGATGGGTGTTATAAAATCAAAACTATAGAAATACTTTTGATAATTTTGAAAATCTAAAGATATATTAATAATATGTCAAATTACAAGAGGCTTATTGAGTTTTACTTTTATTTTAAATATCCATTGGATAGAATATTGAAAAGTACTTTCTTTTGATATAGGATGAATCTTATTAAAATTCATTTTAGTCTTCATCCCTGCAAAACTCCTATTTGCCCTTGATTGTTGTTGCCATTCATGTAAGCATAACTTATTTGTAAAGCATTCTTCATTGCATCCTTCAAGGGTGGTGGGTTCGACAACCTAGAAAAATAAATATTATTCTTAGAATAGATTTAATGTCACTCTTGTTACGTTCCATAGTTGAGAGTCACGTATAACAAATTTATTGTCACATGCATAGACAAAATTATTCAATTTGTTAAAAAACAAGAAAGCCTCTCGTCAGTTCTCATTGTGTCATAGCTAATCGATACATTCTGTCCACCTAAAGAATTTTATGTCACAACTTTAGGGTACCCTACCCAACTCAATATTGCCATTGATTTAGCACTCCTTCTAAATGATGTGTGGCAATTTTATGCACATATATTTAAAGATATGAACTAGTTATAGTTTTGACTATTACCTGATCCTTTAGAACAGTATTTTTTTCTTAATTAAAGAGGTTAAAAAAAATTATGACATAAAGGTGCTGCAAAGCATATCGTATTAATGAACAATTGAAACTTGGTATACAAATTAAGTAATTATTAAATATCTTTAAAATTGAAATCAGTGTTTTTTAAGTTACAAACTACAACTATGATTATGATCATGGCATCAAAAATCCGAAATTTAAAACTGAGAAAACATAAATGGTCAATACAATCAGTCAAGCGTCATTTTCACTACCCTCCTGCTGCAGTGAGTAATGCAACCAACAACATTTTTCTGCATAAGTCAGTAGAAATAAGAAGCTTTGCTCAAGTTAGTTCTCTATGTGTTGAATTTAATGCCTTGGTTCGTTATGTTGGTCCCCTTGCCTTTATAATGGTGACAGCACGAACAGACATAAATCAAAGTGATAGCAGGGAATCAATTATAGTGTCGTAGAAAGTATTTAATTGTTGAATCGTTTCTTTGTATTTTATTTTTCCGTAAACTTTTTAAGTCACCTTCCTCTGTATCCTATACAAATCAAATATTTAAACTTTTACTTATTTAGGGAGAGAGGATAAATCATGTTATCCTCCTTATTTTTTTACGTTAACCCAAGAATTTAATCTCCTCCGACGTAATTTTAAACGATGAATTGTTTGAGACGTAATTTTAGACGATTAATTGTTTGAGGGTAATGAGAAAAAGTATGAGTATGAAATAAAAACTCATATTTATTATAAATCTATCATTAAAAAGGTTATATTTTCATTTATCTCATTTTCAGAAATACTCTATTCCTCTGAATTATTAAAAGAATGAGATTCATTGTTAGCAATACTCTATTCTCATTTCTCATTATATT
>JANZLD010000237.1:15435787-15447906 GCA_026413575.1 Erythroxylum carthagenense | reverse complement strand
GGATGACTTAGTATAGACTTTTGTATCAGTTTCCTTTTTGAGTTTTGTTTAGGGGACTGATAGACTTATCTATATTTCTGTTGGACGATTTGTAATGAGATTAATATAATGGGTTTAAGATTTAGTGATTTCGATATTATGGTTTTATTGATTGCAATGCCATGTGGATTTTAGTCGGTTTGCTCGATAGTGCACCTTTATCGTGGGTTACGTGTCGGAGTGACTTGTGGGCGTCCCGATGTGTACCCTACGGTAAGAGGACGCTACACTTTTATATTAAAATCAAAAGCTTTAATGCCTCTCGATAAATGTAAAGACTCATGCAATAAAGTAAGATAAAATGATTATGCATGATGAGTTTTTTGGAGCATCAAATTAATAAACTGAGCTCATAAATAATAATATAATATGTGAAATGAACTTGATGAGCCTTGATCTCCTTTTGTTCTTGGTTCGATCTTCATTTCATCGATGACAAACTTTATCTTCGCTTTATCAATATCATATACTATCTTCTTGAGTTTAGGACTTATCTTCTTGAGTTTACGACTTTATTTTATTTTAATATTGATTTTCATCAAAATAATAAACACATTAGTTATAACTAAATTTTGTCATCGTCAAAACATCAATTGAAATCTCTCTTGGTTCAATAATCTTCCTCTTTTTCATGATGAATTTTTTTTGTGATATTACAGAATAATAATGAAGTTAAGCACACAAATTATTATTAAGATAATGATTAGCTCCCGCCTTAATTCCTGTATAAATCATATTTCAATATGAAGAACAAAAGATAAAGAAATATCTATGAAGATAAAATAATTTTACTTAAGCAAATCATATAAAATGCATGATACGAGATATACAAGGATGATAAAACAACCACTCCCCTAATCTAATATCAACAAAACTCTCTCTTTTTGGAATCATCAAAGAGAAATCCAAAAATACACAATGTAAAGTTTCATACGTCAAGTTAACTTGGTTAAAAAGATGAATTTGATCAAGACTAACAAACTTTCTCATTATAGGTTGCTATTGAATATTTACAAAGTCAAAACAAAAGGTCAATTTTTATAGAGATATCCCTAATTGTATATAATTTGAACAATCTCCAATTTCGATATGATGCCTAAGTTAAAATTTTCAACTCAAAACGCCAAAGGCAAGTTTTCACAAAATTAGTGGATGAAATTGTATAAGATAAAACATAATTGCATTATCCAACAATCAATTTCTTAAAAGAATTGTAATTTTGAAAGACCCAAAATTTCAAAAATAAAAGCATAAAGAAGTGCCTAAAATAACAAAATTAAGAAAAAATTAAAGATTTATCAATATAATTGGAAGGTAAACAACCTTAACTCCTTTAACAATTTAACTATGGAGGCATCAATTCAAAAGTTAACTTTTATTTAAGATTGTTATTTTTAAAGAAAAAGAGTTAATTGTATGGGATTTTGGAGGATATATAAGTAAAAGATGAAAAATAGAATAAAAATAGGGAGAAAGCTCTAAGATCATAAATACTAGGCGATCATAAGGCTATACTGGTCAACCAAAGTTTGTCTTAAATAGGATATGTAGAGCAGTTTTGAATAGACAAGGAGGAGGCTAAAATTTTACTTTAAAGTTACTATATTGATCAACCATGGAGTTATATTGGTCAACCAATGCCAGTAATTAGACGATCAAATCTTCAACCAAATAAAGAACAAACTCAATGACAAAAGAATGTCAAATATTGAAAACTTGGTCAACCACAGAAGGACATTGATTGATCAATGAGACTATTTGGCAACTAGATAAACAACCAGAAAACTAACAAACTCACTAGAAAGCAAAAAAGAATGAATTTTAAAGGTATTAGTTGACCATACTAAGATATTGGTCGAATAGTTAACCAAATACCTTAAGGAACCATCTTTAAAACTCAAATTAAAGTAGCAAAATTCAACAAAATAATATTAAAACGGATATCAACCAATTAAATATCAATAACAAAGAATTTGATCACATAAAGGGCTTTATAAAAAAAAATTCCATTGAACAAAAACTATTTTTTCTTTAATTAAACAAGATTTATCATTGTTCAAAAGTTTAAAGAAATAATAACACAATTGATGTATATTCTAACTTAGAGACATTCTTTTACATATAGTTTCTAATTATAGGTACTAAAGTTCACACTTTAAAAATACCTTACTTATAATTCAAACTCAAATAATCATTGAAAGGACCCGACCTAGAGTTCCCCTTTCGAAATCCAAGTGGACCCTTCTCAGCGACCCCATGGTAGCCCTCCAATCGATATATAACTCAACCGAAGAGTTTCCGTAAAGCCAAGTCATTCAATTGTTAAAAAATCTTTTATAGTTTAAAGGTTAAAAGTGTGAAAATTTTGAGAATTTTTTAAAAATAATTTCATTAAAAATTTCGACAGCACAATAACTGTATTTTGACATTCCTAAAATTTTCAAAAGCTCTGTAAAATTTCAAAACACTTCTATATTCACACTAATTTTTCAACTACAAATTTTGGACTTCAAGTTCACTCACGAGCAACCCCAAACAAATAATTCTCAACAGTCACTATAATAGACTGTAAAAAGCTAAAACATATTCATGCATTTCATTTAAAAGCCTTTATCCATTCTTTACAAAAATGTACATTTCAAAATGACACAAGCACTAAGCACCCTACTACAACTAATTCTGCGATGGAGTCTCAATTACTGCAACACTTGTACGCATACTTAGAGTGGTTTGTTTAAAAACATATAAAAAAACGAGTGAGCTAAACGAGCTCAGTAAGTGATAATCAGTTTATTAAAAAAGTTGAACGTTTCATAACAAGATAACTACAATATTCTCATGCAATCATAAAACTTATGGTAAAGCATTTGCATAACAATTTATTCGTGTATCATCAAATATGGTAATAACATAACATTTCATAAAACAAAACTTTAATTTTTCTGAAATACTATCCTAAAATATTTTCGACCTTAAACTCATAATATACATGTTTTTATTTTCCTTTTTCCTAAAACAATAAATCGTGGTGACAATAAGTTTTTTAAAAACTTTTATACTGAAAATAAGCTAATCATTAGAATTGGTACTATATGATACCTCTCAAATCACTTTAAAAAAAAATACTGGCGACATTATTATTACATAACTTTTCTTGCTCATCATAGCCCACTACCAATTTCTTTACCATATGGTATACTAGACCTAAAGTCACGTAACTGATTTTACATCGTTTACTCGCAATCAGTTAACCACTAGTTACAGAGCTTATTTTGCATCGCTTACTCACAACAGGTTAGTCGCTATAAACTGGTCGTTATGGAGTTAGTTCTGCATCGCTTGTCTGTAACAAGTCACGAAACTAGTTCTATATTGCTTACCTATGACTGGTTAACCACTATTTACGGAGTTGTTTCTGCATCACTTACCCGTAATAGGTTAACTGCCATAAATATACCGATATAATAACATATATAAAGCCTAGCGATGTACCATAAGCAAAAAAAAACTCTTACATTTACTACTCATCTTATTTTCTAAATCAAGTATGGGAGGATTCGTAATTGAATTATTTCAATGTAACTCCCAGTCATATAAAATTTAACTTTCAAAATTAAAACACATATATTGCCAAAGCATACACTTATGCTAACAATATTTACTTGTAAAATATCATTTGCATACAACTTAGCATAAATATTCATTTCATTATCAAATGAAAACCATTTACATAAACTCAATTTAAAGTACACTCACATGTCATTAATTCTTTTGTAAAGAATTTAGTAATATAAAATAATTAATATACACTCACATGTCATCAATTCTTTTGTAAAGAATTTAGTCAAATAAAAGTAATTAAACACACTCACATGTCACCAATTATTTTGCAGAGAATTTGGTCATGCAAAACAATTAAATACACTCACAACTTGCTAGTTTCCTTTTCACCAGTTTGAAATCCTTCAGTTGATTTTGTTTTTTGATCTAAAAACCTAATGTGAGTATGTTCTCAACACATTTTCCAATCAAATACATCATAAACCATGTCAACTTCATTACTTTCCACGTACACTCCATTTACTAAAATTTCTCCAAATAATAACAAAACACTTTATTTAATCATTTCAATACAAAAATACGCTTAATAACCATCCTTAACCATATTCACGTGGTCATTATAACATAATCATGCTTTTATACCAAAAATATCTTTAAGGCTAAACTTAACATATTGAACATTAAACTTTTTCCAATTCAATTATTTGATTTCTAACATTTAAAATCAATCCAAATTCACTTCCATGATATTTTAATACACACATTTAAGCCATAAAATTTCATTAACAAATTTTTACAAAAGTCATGCACCCTAAACCAAATTTCAATCCAAACCAATTCTTTTTCATTTATTTACTTCATTACCATCAAAATCATGCTATGAACATCATAAAACATCAAAATAGAATTTTGGATCATAATACATTAAAAACTTAACCATGGCTGAAAACTCATCCAATTATTTCCATAGTTTTTCTTTCATTCTTTCATCATTAAACTAACTTCGTAATGTCATTTATTAATGTTAAATCATCAAATAACAAATAAAATACTTTAGGCAATAGATCTCACATTTTACCAAGTTTGACTAAGGTTCCTTACATTAGATTCACGTTATTTTCTTCTCTTAATTGCTTCTAATGCACTAAAATCTTGATATCTCATAAAAAAACGTGCAATTTACACCATCAAAACCAAATCTAACCTATAACCCAACAAATCCAAAATTTCAACAAAATTAGTAAACTTACCTACTCATTTCTTCTTCCTCTTCACTTGAATAGCTATGAAATCTTGTTAGAAGCTTGATTGGAGGTGGAAGAGCATGAAAAATGCCTTAGATCACTTCTTCATGGCTTAGTGTAGCTCTCTCTTCTCTTCCTTCCTTTCTCTCATCAATGGTTGAAATCCACTATTGCTTCTCTCTTATCTTCTTTTATTTTTCAGGCTCTTTAATGCCACTCTTACGACACTTTCACAAAATGAAGCAAAATGTCTTAAGTTTTGTTTTTTATACTCATTTAATGGATTACACATGTCACGTTCCTAATTGATATCACTAATGACTCATTACACACATGTCATTTTCTCATTGGCCATCTCTAATGACTCATCAATCCACTAATATCATATAAAAAGACTAAATTGTCCTTAATGAGTACAAAAAGACCAAATTACCCTTTAATTCATTTAATTCACTAACTAACTGAAACAAACAACCTTCTTATCATCAAATTGAGTATGAAATACTCTAATTAGGGTCAATACTTGTTGATTGGATGCTTTAAAATTTTGAATGGGTTTAACATTGTTAATACTCATCATTTTCCAAAAAGGGCATTTCAGTCCAATAATTTCATATTGCTCGAATTCTACTCAAACAACTTCCGTTTTTACTTGTTTCAGTTCCTATGGAATCCAATCCTAATTTCAAAGCTTTTCATCATATTTTAAAATTATTTGATAACTTTTCAGTTGCCCGAAAGAGTTTTTGGATTAAATCCAGAAATCACTGAAAGTTATCGAAATCATTTGGATTTCATTCAAAAGTGTTACCTAAATCTACAAAGCACATTTCGGAGTTTTTAAAGCTCGTTTAGACTCATTTTGTAGCTTTTTGAAGTTTCAAAAGTTTTTTGAGAAATTTCCATTCGAGTCCACAACCATCTCTAGTCTATTTGTGATCTCCATTATAACCTCAATAATATATTTAAATATTTAAATTATTCTAGTACACCATAAATAGAGCATAATATATAAAATGCATGTGCATCACATCACAAAGTACAATAATCAAACTAGGGTATTACAATCATCACCAAAGATTTATACTAAAATGACTCATAAATGCAAGTAATCACATATTTCTAAATTATAAAATAATAAGTATCTCATGTTGAACATTAATTATGAGAGATTTAAATGAATATTCTTCTTGAATTCTCAATCGATTAGTGGAATCTCATCCTTCTCATCATGCTTATTTAGTTCAATAATTTGAGAAGTCTTGATGGTTAATTTTAGGAGTTAAATTCTCTATATCCTATAATGACATCTTCAATACTCTCTTTGAGGCAAGATTTTCATATTCATCAAGATAAAAAAATATAAATTCTAAAAATATTTCTCAATTTATTAGCTAATATCTCTACTTCTTATCATTTACTCCTTCAAATAATCCAATTAATGTGTTTTAGGAACACAAATATGCTTATTTCCTTGATTGTTTCATTCCTTATTCTTTTCAATCCACACCTTTAAAGGTTTGCTTAACATTCTTTGTTTAATAAAGAAAATTATATCAACATATCCAAACTTACCACCAAAATGACATACCATTTTAAATGAGTAATGATGATGCATAAATGCATTGCTTGGAATTCTATGTGCATATACATAATGAGGACGATATCTTTGGATATTAAATATGTTGAAAGGTCTCCTAGGATGGCGAAAATTCCTACCATAATTATATGTGTGACATTTACTATGAATGAAGTCGTTATGCATGTTTCTATGTAAGTGTGGATGGATTTTCATGTTATCATAACAATTATGCCTATTCTTTCCTTGAGAGAATTTAACTCTATACTTAGGTTGTGAGGCATAAATGAAGGCATGATGTTTGCTATTAGGTTGAGCCTTAATGGATGTGTTATATACATATGCATGTTTAGATGTTGATACTATATGCTCATTTGTCATCTTAGGAAAATGGTTCTTCACTAAAATATTTTCCCTTCACAAAAACAGTTTTTGTGTCAGAAGCACTCACACAATTATATTCAATTCCATGCCTATCATTAGAATTGTTTTAGGCTCCTAACATGCTTTCTAGTTTTTCACTTCCTTTAGTAAACTTGGATAAAGAATCCTTAAAGGAATTTATTTCCTTTTTCAATATTTCATTTTCATGTCTTATTTTCTAGGTCATGATTGCCATTAGTAATCACTTTTTTGGATGCTTTAATATTATGTAATTCACTTGTCATCTTTTCATTCTCACTTATGTAAGCATCCAACTCTTTTTAAACTTCCTTAAGCTTGAAAGACAATTTCTTCCTTTTCTTACTTATGATTTTTAAACTTTCTATTAATTCATCATATGTCAAATCAACATCACCATCATCATTAAAGAATTAGGGTTAGATGTTACCTCATCTTTGTACATAGTGGTAAAGAACATGTGATCTATCTCTTCTTTTAAATGCTCACCTTCAGATTCACTTGTGTCATCCCAATTTGAAGCTTTTATTGTTGTCTTATTATCCTTCTTCTTTTTCTTCTTCTTCTTCTTATATTTTCTCTCATACTTCTTATTCTTTGAAAGCATCGTCTCTTCTTTTATCTCTTGAAGCCTCATTTTGTATATGAGGAGAGATCCAAGAAGTTCCTCTATTGGTAACATTGTTAGATCCTTAGCTTCTCATATAGTCCTCAGTTTAGCTTCCTACGACTTTAGAAGTGACCTAAGCAACTTTCTTACTAACCCAACATTATTATAAGTCTTTCCAAGACATTTGAGAGCAATAATAATATGAATGAATCTAGTATACATGCTAGAGATGCTTTCATCATTTTTTATTCGAAACAATTTATATTGATATGTTAGCATGCTTACTTAACTTGATTTGTGCTCTTATGAGTAATTTCTAATAAATGCTAAATGTCATAAACCATTTCACACACCCTTTCATTTCTTTCTAAAGCACAAAATAGGGTGTGTATGACCCTACTATTCAAGGATACTAATCTCTTATCTTAAGGTTCCCATTCTTTCTTTAATTTAGGTACCTTTTTGTTATCTACAATTTTTTTTGGAACAAAGGGACCATCAAAAACTATTTCCTATAAGTGCACACTTTCAGCCATTAAAAAGGGTCTCATCTTGGATTTCTAATAAAGGTAATCATTTACATCAAAGAAAGGTGGTCTGCTAATGCTTGGTCCCTATTGTTTGAACGATGATGATGTTGTTCTTAAATATGCCATTATAATCATTTTATTGGATTTAATTAGAAATGCTAGCATAATAAACCCACTGTAATACCACTTGTTAGTTCCTAATAGCACCCAAGAGGGAGGGTGAATTGGATGTTTATAAAATTTTAACCACTATACTCAATAAATAACAATCAACATAAACAAGGATAAGAAAATTTCTTGATATAAATTAATCAAATAATTGAGCAATAAATTAAAGAGGAAAAGGAGGAGAAAGTGAAAATAATTTATATTGGTTCGGTAAATAACCCTTGCCTGCATCTACTTATAAGGCTCTTCTTAGAATTCTACTATAATTTTTCTTTAAGGCGAAGAACAACCTTTCTATGATCTTTCACTGTAAAGAAGAATCTTTCTTGCAATCTTCTTCCAAGGTGAAGAAGAAACTCAATACCACTTAGATCACCCCCAGTATAATATGCAACACCCCGATAAAGTATTACAACTAAAAAAATCTCACTTATTCACGTGATGACTCCAAAATATCTCATTCACACAAATGTGACACAATGATGCTCAAATGATTGAAAAAAGTTTTGAAATGTGTGAATACAACATGCAAAAACTTCTTGATATCAAATCAAAGAGAAAACACCTATTTATAGTATTTTGGGACCTAAAATAGTCATCAGAGTCAAGAATTAGCCATTATAACGACTATATACAAATTGGTCGACCAGTATGCATTTACAACACCATACTCACTAGTTGTTAGAACATTGTTTGACTATTATATATATTGGTTAATTAATATGGCACATTGACTAATACATCAACCAATGTTGCCATAAACTCTACGTATGTCAAATTTAACAAATTTAACTTATACTGGTTTACCACTAACCCATATAGGTCAATTAATCACCCTAAAAACATGATTTTAACAACTTTAAATACTTAAAATCAATTTGTTTAACTCAAATATGATTAAAACACTTCCCAAAATATTCCTTAAAGATTTTTTGAAAAAAAGAGGCTTTTATATTAAAATCAAAAGCTTCAATGTCTCTTGTTGAATGTAAAGACTCATATAATGAAGTCAGATGAAATGATTATGCACAGTGAGTCTTTTAAATCATCAAATTAACAAAGTGAGCTTAAAAATAATAATACAATATGTGAAATGACCTTGACAAGCATTGATCTCCTTTTGTTCTTGTTTTGATCTTCATTTCATTGATTACAAACTTCAGCTTCCCTTTATCTACTTTACATTATCATCTCGAGTTTATGACCTAATTTTATTCTAATATTATTTTTCATCAAAAAATAAACAAATTATTAATATTCATTTTTTTAATCATCAAAACATCAATTGGAACCTCCCTTGATTTAACATTATTTATAAGAAATCTATCATACTTATTAAATATATGTACTTGCAAAAAGGTTATTATAATTATTATTTATATATTTGTACTACTAAAAAAGTAAATTTAATTTTAAATTTTATAAAATCTTAAAATTTTATTATAAAGATTAAAATATTATATAAAAGTTAGAAAATCTATTTAAGAAGTATGTTGGACCAAGTAAGTTTCTAATTTAAAATCTTAATGATAACTTAATATATTACTAAAATTAGTTTTATTCTTGTGATATTAGTAAGTTTGTTGGGCCCCGAATTTTTTTTAACCCAACTCCTTGAAACATCATAAGACTTGAGCATGAGCTTTATCTTGTAGCGTTATTTCAAAGAACCCTCATTAGCCATTATCTCACAAGGGTGACGTGCCCACACCAGTCAAACATCCAAAAACAAACTCATTACTCCTATTTCAACACAGATTTTGGGAAACCTCAAACTTGAATTACAATTTGAATTCTTCAGAACGTTTGTTCCCCATCGTCTTCAGTTTCTAATGACACCAAAACCATTCAATTTGGTTCAGAAATCTGAAAGTTAGGCCCAAACACTTTGAGACTGTTAATAAATTGAAACAGTACATTATACCCAACTTTCATCCAAAAATTAGAAGCCTTAAGGAATGAATTAAAATCATATTCTTTCATATCATTTGTAGCTCTATATCCCTAGTTAATTTAGAAACAAAAATCATCTCACTCGAAACTCTACAGATCAAGATATCATCAAAATACCGAAGTATGTTTAGTAAAATATCCAATTCATACTCTTCCAACCCATATCCTTACTTTGATTCAATCAATCTTTTTTAAATTAACACCAAAGGCTATCCATTTTTATGGAGAGATAGAAAAATGTTTTAGTAATCTATTGGTTTAAGAATCACTTCATTTGGAGGTCAAACAACAAAGTTACGGCCGAAAGAATCAAACAAGATTTTGTCCTCAATCATAATAAACCTATTTTGGGACAATTAGCATAATTTTCTCTATAGATGTCGAATTAAGGTCATCTTAGGACAATTTTGAAGAGGACTTCGAGATCTACAATGTTTTTGAAGACATTGAAGAGAGATTTTGTCATATAGAGGGTCACAATTGAACTAGACAAAGGTCAGACAAAATCAGACGAAGAGCAGACAAAAGGTCAGACGAAAGGCTTTAGTCTAAGACCTCTTTTGGGACAATTAGCATAACTTTTACTTGAGATATCGGAGTACGGTCATTCTTAGACGGTTTTAAAGATTACTTCTAGATCTACAACTTTCATGGAGATACAAAAGAGAGATTTTGTCATTTAGAGGGTCAAAACTGAGTTAGACGAAAGGTCAGACGATACCAGACGAAAGGTCAGAGGCTTCAATCTAAGACCTATTTTGGAAAAATTAGCATAACTTTCTCTAGAGATATCAGATCAAGGTCATTCTTAGACAAATTGAAAGAGGACTTGTAGATCTACAATTTCATGAAGACACTCAAGCAAGATTTTATCATCTATAGGGTCAAAATTGAACCAGACATAAGGCTAGATGATACCAGATGAAAGGTTAGACGAAAGACTTCAATCTAAGACCTATTTGGAACAATTAGCATAAATTTCTCTACAGATATCAGATCAAGGTTATTCTTAGATGGTTTGAAAGAGAAATTGTAGACCTACAACTTTTATGAAGATACTGAAGTGAGATTTTGTCATCTAAAAAGTCAAAATTAAACCAGACAATACCAGATGAAAGGTTAGACGAAAGGCTTCAATCTAAGACCTATTTTGCAAACATTGACATAGCTTTCTCTAGCGATGTCCGATCAAGGTTATTCTTAGACAGTTTGAAAGAGGACTTATAGATCTATAGCTTTTATGAAGACACATAAGTGAGATTTTGTCATCTAGAGGGTCAAAATGGAACTAGACAAAAGGTTAGACGATACCAGATGAAAGATCAGATGAAAGGCTTTATTCTAAGACCTATTTTGGAAAAATTAGCATAACTTTCTCTAGAGTTATCAGATCGAGGTCATTATTATACGGTTTGAAAGAGGACTTACAGATATACATCTTTCATGAAGATACCAAAGTGAGATTTATTAATATAAAGGGCCAAAATTGGACCAGAAAAACGGTTAGGTAATTCAGTCCGAGACGCATCAGAAGATTCAGTCTACAGCGAATCAGATGATTCAGTTTGAGATGCATCAGACGATTCAGTCTACAGTGAATCAGATGATTTAGTCTACGATGCATAAGATAATTTAGTCTAAGATGTATCAGACGAAGGTATTTCTACTGGGTCTTCCTCACATCACTAAAAGTTCTAAATCACTAACTACACTCTTCAGAGCATCTCTACCCGTAAAGAATATAACTTTCGACTTCGATGTTTAAAGATTTCATACTATATATCGTTGAAAAGCTAGAAAGATAAGTTACAACTTTCTAAAAGATAACTTTGTCTAATTCAACCTAAATTAATCCCGATTTTCTCCTGAAGTCAGAACACGAATTTTATCCCTATGAAAGAATTGAAATTTACAATGTGCAAACTTGGAATATCCTGAGCATAACCATTCAACTACTAAATTGACTTCGTTAAACCCTCAAATCTCAACTCATTTGACTTATTACATTCAACTATATCTCATCGCTCATAATT
>JANZLD010000237.1:15364901-15392039 GCA_026413575.1 Erythroxylum carthagenense | reverse complement strand
TATTATTAACATACACTGCGAAATGTAGAAATAGATTTACAACGTCAAGAATGATTATGAACCATAACAAGACACATGAATAAATGTCTAACAAAGAGTACAGTGCGATGAGGGTTAATAAAAAAGAACAAGAAAGTTGATTGCTTATATAGGAAAATAAGAAAATTATATTCTGGGCATCCTACAATTTGAAATGCTTTGGAGTTACTAAAATAGTTTCACGGCGACTATGCATATTTTATTACAAGGGTAATTTTAGAAAAAAGATATTACAAGTCATTTCATTTCATTCATTTTTAGTATCACTTTCAAACAATGGCCACAGGAGTCCCTCTCTTATTTTATTTAAACTTTCAAACAATGGAGTGACTCATTCCATTTTACTTCATTCCATTCTACTCCATTCCATTCCGTTCCATTAATTGTCATTCCATTCCATTCCATCCCAAACTCTCAAACATACCCTAAAATTTTGTTGAAGTGGATTTGGAGGACGATATAGTGTTTCACGGAGTATTGATCTCGAATTCTATAAAAATGGTGCTTGGATTGTGAATCAGGGCCACATGTTAGCGTTCAGTACGTTCCTGGAGAACCTATTCAACCTAATAACCCTAATGAAGGGAGTGTCAAGAAAAGGAATGAGAAGAAGCATATGAGGCTACGGCGTGCTTTTAAATTGGTTTGTTTTCCATTAATAACTTGGGAAGTTCAATTTTTCTGCATGATAAGGATTGTCTTAATCTGGTTGATTTTGTCTGTAACCGGGTATCGAAACTTCTGCAACTTTTGTCAAGTGTTTTTATCGGCTTAGGTAATACTGATATGAGGATATACCGAATTGGGTTGAAGAAGATTTTATTCGTCTTACTGTTTCTGGTTTTGTGAATTTCTTAGATTGTGTCGTCACTCGCAGCTTTTAGCTCTTTACTTTCTAGAAGTTGAAATATGAAGCTGCTGAACACGGTTTGCACTAGATCTCATTTAGATATGAGATTCGCAACTACTAGTTGAATTTTATGACTAATTGTAAATTCTTCGGTGTCAGCCGGTTGAGTGAGTAATATTAATGTTACAGTTTTTGAATCTTGCACAGTTTGAAAGTGTTAATTTAGGAGTTTTGAGACATATACAACAACAATAATTACAGCAAATAAGTTCACTCGTTTTGCGAATACAGCAAATAAGTATTCCAGTTTGAGATATCTATCATCTGCAGGCCACGTCAACTGACCACCACACGCAGAGCAGAGCTGTGAAGCGGCTCCACCAGCTGATATTATTGAGGGGGTGGGGTGGGGTGGTTAAGCAGGGCACATCTTGTTCACAATAACATTCCGAACGTGCTGGTGCTGGTATCGGATGAGGCAACCAAATCTGTGGGCCGAGTTCGGTCAAAGTGGACAAAACAAGCTAGTCCCATCAACCACCACTTGCATTGCATTTATATTTTTAACCCAAAACCAGCCATTGCTAATGATCGTGACACCGGAACTAACCATGCAGTAGCAGACATTTGCTCTTCATTAACTCTCTCGTAGATGCAGGCTTGAAGCTTATTATTTCATTAACAATGAAGAGAAAACTGTAAACAAACTTTGGACTTTCCTCTTTACGATTTACTACGAACTTGAGCTTCAGAGCTAAAGCTTTGATATGCTCATCAGTCAGGAACCTCTGCTAGTTGAAATTAGTTGAGATCACTGAGGGTTCCTCCAAGTTGTGACTTTTATAGGCAGCTTCCTCTTCATTTTGACGGTAGGAAAGTACACAATCTCATCTTCCTCAGCTATCCACCTGAAAAGAAAAGGAAAAAAATTGCCAAGTTAGCCAACGTTCTTGAAGTTTTTATCTTGTGCAGGCTGCAATATTAACACCCATTCCCCGGAATGCATTCATCAGAATTTCCAGTCATTAGGTTCAAAGACCGTTATATCAGAAAGCAAGTACCAATAGCTAGTGACAAGATGGTGGAGGAAGATGGCGATTTCTAGCCTGGATAGTTCTAAACCGGGACACAGCCTCTGTCCACCGCCAAAAGGTGTAAAGCAATTGTTCACAACTGCTGCTCCTGTTTTCTGCAGAATGAAAATTTGATAATTTTACTTATGGGACAAGAAAAATAGAAAATTTGTAAGAGCTTCCTGATGGTGTATTGTACAGGAATGAATTTCATGAATCCTTTACTAGACACGTTAAGACAGAAGACCTTATTCTATGATCTTGAGAAGAAAAAGTTCCCACAAACTGTTACCTCCCATCTCCATGGATCGAACTGATATGGGTTCTCATAGTATTCCTCGTTCATGTGAACCGACGTAAATGACGTCAAGACACACCATCCTTCTGGAATCAAATTCCCTGGTGATAGTTTCTGTCAAGTTCAGGAATTCCTGATATGCCCATACATACAATTAAGAAAAAGAAACAAACTTTACCTTTAATTTCCACGTCCTTGACAGCTTTTCTCCAAACAGCATTTATGATGTTTGCCGATCTTAGAGTTTCACTGATCACCTAGTGACAAAAATAAACAAATGACAATGAAAAGAAGAATATGATACATGAACTGACAATTGAGATGGATGTCCTGTTCGCTATTTGCTATTTTATCTTCGCTTTCAAGAACTGAGACTCACATTTTGAGTAAATGTCAGGGACATGTAGTCGGTCCAACTATACTCGTCACAGGAACGAGTCTTCTGCCTCTTCAGTTCCATGTTCTCTTTCTATAGAATCAGATCAAACAATGTAATCACCAAAAACCAAACAAACCATATATCCCATCAACAATTGTGAAGAGAAGTCACTGACGGTCTCAGTGATCGATTTCATAAATAGGGTAGAGCCGACTTTTTGCAGGGACTGGCAATCATGCATTAACAGTTCAATAACTCCATGATCATGATCAATTGTTCTGTTTTTAGCAGTATCACATCAACATTCATTTACTGAATAATCAAATTTATTTTTTAATACTACAAAAAGCTTTAACATTTGTTCAACATTAATGCTCAATGTAATTCTATCGCCTAACTTAGCTTGGTTAGTTTACATCGTTCCTATCTACCATTGAATGGAACATTAAGAGATGTACATTTCATTAATGTCCAAACTTTTAATAAAAAAAAAAAAAGTTTTTGTCAACTTTTTTTATATTACCCATTTCTCAAATCCTTCTAAAAGGGGTACTATTATGAAAAGCTATGATGGTCTTCTGTCTCACAGGCAGGGATTTAATATGGTTGTCCTCACCTGGCAACCATCCAATCTAAAATCGTACGGCAAACATATATGGGGTCCATACCTTAACCAACGTGTGTCTAACGAAAAAGACTTCTAAAAAAAGGTCAAAACACTTTACAGTACAAAATAAACAAAGCTAGTGGCCCACTTTACTTAAAGAGATCTTACTCTCCAGATTATAGATCCAACTCTCTCCCTAGTCCCTACCAAAATATTATTATTAGATGGCCTTTTATGATACATAAAAAAATATATTTTTTATTATTAAGAATTATAATTTTATAGTTAAGGATTCTCTGGAGATTCTTTAAACACAATCTGTATTTTGGTCGCACCAAATCAAAAGGCTGAATACTGAATAGGTATGGATATAATTTGATAGTCTATTTATAATGAAAAACATAGATGCCGACCCTTATCTGGCTTAAAGCGACGGGGCAGCCACTGAGGAACTTGACAGCTAGGGTCATGGCCGTTGGCATCGTCTCTTGCCCGGGAATCATCATCTCTATGATATTACCGGTGATGAAATCCAACGGTAGGGGATTCCTCTCGTTGGCTTCATCATTGTCACTTAAGAGTGCGTCCACTGCGTCAATGACCGTGTTATTAATATTGCTTCCCTTGTCTTCCATTGATAGTTTATCCATTGTCCGTTTTCTTTCCTCCACAATCTTCTTCACCATCTTGAACATCTTCTGCTTAGCCTGCACGATCAGAATATCAAACAACTCAAACCATATATATGTTTTATTATATCGTGCATTAAACAAGTAGGTTTTATATGTTACCTTCAGGGACTTGTACAACCTTGTTCCAGGGAGTTTGATCGGTAAACAGATTAACCCTTTAATAAACTCGTCGAATTCTGTCTTCAGAAATTCCAAATCTTCGCCTGGACCAATGCTTATCAGTACTTTAACCAGAACCTGAAACGTTATCTGCGACAAAAACCAGAAAGCAAGAACTTCATGCATTGTAGTTGATAATGAACATGTTGTTTCGTGCTTAGAGCGTGGCAGAGACGGAAGCAACCTTTTTAACTTCATTTTGGACGTAAATGAGGTGATCATTCGTGTGTTGCCAGGAAGCCAATGTGTTCTTGACACTGTTCTCAATGTCTTTGGTGATTCTGGATTTGAGTTCTGGTGATTTCAAGAACCGAGCTATTATTCCATGGATACGTCTATGCAAGTTCCCACTCATTTGGAGGATAGAGTGGTCTCCCATAAGTTCCCTGATGGATTTAGGATAAGCAGGGACAAAACTTTTGGCATGGTTTTGTAAGACAGCCTTGTTCACTTGAGGATCAGTGGACACTATGATGGGGGTTCCCAGGATGTTGGTTTTGAACACCTTTCCGTACCTGAAGAAGAAAGTGATGGGAAATTACAGAGATTTGTTTTGATAGATCGAAAGAAAGAGACTAAAATAGTTAAGAAGTGGAAAGCAAATTGTCACTTCATTGAAAAGCTGGGAAGCAGATTGACAGATAATGGGCTGTGGTTACTGACTTCACAAGCTATCCCTATGCAAGCACCTATCTATTCTAAAGTCTAATTAATGTAGGCCAGGCTTTACCTTTATCATCTCGTGCAGCGCAGGATGTTGCAATTGTCACAAGCAAATTTACCTTGATACGAAAATAAGGCTTCTCCATCTCCTTTCCATAGGTTAATTGCAAAAGAAACTTTAGTGAAGTGAATATTTTCATTACCCTAATTGGTTACTAAGAAAAGAACCTACTTTTTCTATGAATGACTACAGTCTAGTTAATTAGTGCGTTGACATGGTGCAGTAATTAGGGCGTGTGACAAATTTAGAGAAGCATTCATTCATCTAAAAATGGGAGTTGTTAGGCGTCAATTACAATAATTATGCATTAATTTGTGTAACAACTCGTGTATTCTTGTCATCTGGAGGGAAAAACATCTAACCAGGTACTAATTGATATCTTCTTGTCTTGTGTTTGATGAATTCAGAGCCTGAAATCAAGATCAACTTCATTTGTTCGAGATTCAGAATCATATCACTTCTATTTAGTTATAACTATTTTCAAAATGATCAATCAGCAAGGAGGCCCTGCCCCCACCATCACCAACTAATACCGCCAAGGACTTTAACAACATGATTCAGAACTCAGAGTGTAAAAAGGAAGATAGGATCAGCATTGAAAACTAGGAAAATCATAATAATACAAAGAGTAGGACTGTCGCGGCCAAGAATGCTCGGTCGACGTGCAAGTTCTACTGTTCTAGAAGTTGAGGGAGAAAAAAGGTTTGGTTGTAACTTATACTCAAAACCAAGTGGACAAGAGGTAAACCGAAGGTTTCATGTATCATAAATACAAAGTTCAGCTTTTGGGGAACTCCATAGCCCAAGTACTGGCCGAAGAAAGAAAAACTTACAGGAATTTTCTTTTCTCCATGAAACTGGCAGGTCGAGAGGTGTAACCGCAAGCAATGAAGTCCAGAGTTTCTCCGATAAATGGCCAACCTAAGTTACCCTCTGGAATTCCACACTTCTTATCGACTCTGTTCGTCTTCTTCCTGTACCAAAACCATCCCACGGCAATCCCCACGATCACCCACCAACCTACGCCACATTCCATTTTCAACCCTTTTGTCTACGTTTTTTGAAGAATCTAGCTCTTCAGTTCCACGGCAAGTTTCAGTCTTTATGAGCTATATCCAAGACAAGTGTTGGTCTTACCTTCAAGTCCATGCAACTCTATAAACCAAGCAATACTGTCATATTTCACTTAAATGATCAGCTGGGGTGAGGTTTGGAGGTGAAAGAGAGAGGGAGAGACAAGAAACTGTGAAGCTTTATCAGATACTTTTACTCGTCCTTAACTTGTAAGAGAGAAATGAGTGAGGGAGGGTGATGGGTATCTTGAGTGGGGAATTGAGAAGATATAGAGCTAGCACAATTATCATTTAATGATAGATATGACAGTATTTGGTATATATATTGCACCTCAATTGCATTAACAATTTCTTCATCTCTTTTCATATATTTTACTTTTAAGCACACAACAATTAACACATGGAAGCCTTGCCATAAGCCATAGTTATTGAGACTATCCAAAAATTTTAATATACAAAACTATGTCTTTTCCTTCAAACAATCTCAATTCTCCTTGGACTGAAGGTTTTTAGGATTTTTTGGTATGCAAATTAGGTTGGCAAGGGGACACAAAATAGTAATATATCCAACTATGTAAAGAATTTTCAACTAAGGCAGAATTTATAACTTGCTATCCCCTTACCTAGCCTGCAAAATTTGACTTTTGTGAATAGGATAATTCATTCAGATCGAAACAGTGGTCATTCATCAAAGCTTTGATTGGAGAGGCCCAGAATCATGCATCACGTGCATGATAAGATAGCAGAAGTGTTGGAATCAAAATTCTAATTCCTAAGATATCTCCATGAACTTAGCATCTATGTGCGTGTATAAACAGAATGTAAGAACATGAAATTACAGCATATATACCTAACAAATGCTACTTCTTTGTTGAATCTTCTCCTTGTTTGTATTATAGCAAACATCAAACACCTTCAACAGCCAGAAAAGAACACAAAGAGATGAAGAAATATAGTGCGTAGGGAAGATTTGAGCACCAAATAAGACAGAAACATAAGTAGGATCTTTAATAGGAAGGGTCGAAGATAATTATATCACATGCTATAAACATCAATCAACCCTTTTTTGACATACAAAGAAATTCTCCCTCTGAATATCTAGAATGTATCTGGACTCCCTAGCTATTAATCTTTATGTTTAAGTTGTGAAAAATCACTTAGATATGTTGCTGGAATTGGTAGACCACACGTGACTTAGCTGGTTACAATTGTGACTTCACCTTGGACATCTATACAACATTTTCTTCGTCCATTCCTTTTCAACATTTTTTACCACGATTATATCGCGATATTATCTTGAAACATTCCCTCAATCTCCTAAGTGTGTGACCCTTTTGGTTTCCAACTTTTGGCCACTTGAATTATCTTTTAATTCAATTAATTCATGAATGGTTTCATGATGTCAATTTACTGAAAAGTAAGTGGATTGACATATGAATTCTTTGATAGTCAATTATCTGACTTACGAAACCTTTCCGTTGGTAATTATCGTGTAATTTGTCCTTTCACTATTCTATAACCCACTTGATTTGGAGTATGGGCCATGTGTTAACTCTCACTAAATTGATTATGTCACATCTAATCCAAGGGATACTAATTCTCATTGTGGAGATCTCATTACTTTTTATGTCATTGAAGACTCTCTTCATGACACATCTATTTTAACTAAAGATTCATGAGTAATGACCCTGAAAAGAGGTTGTGAGTATCATCTCCTTCTAAAAAGAGTAGTGAATCTTTTATTAGCTACCTAATTACTTTCGAATACTAAGAGATGTACCTAATTATTATCCTATAAGCGACTTTGTCTTGAGGCAATAAAGAATGATGTCAAAGTACAGAATCAGCATCCAAAATATTCTTGAATACCTTGAGTCTAAAGATTTTGTACCATTGTTATGATGAGATTAATCACTGACATTTGATAGATCATCCATATAATAATCTCATAACTGGTCATTCAATATACTTTCTGCTCTTACTAAGCATCTATATGTTAACTCTGCATATCTCATGTTATAGTTTATGAAGATCCACTGCTTGATCAAATTAAGGAGTATAACATTTACTAATATATCTGAATTAACAATATCATGTCTCATTATTCCTATGAATATGGATAATTTAGATACTAACATAATTGCACATAATAAGAATCTTATTATCCTAATCTTATTATGATTTCCTTCATACTATGTTTTGTACTATGGATATCATAAACTCGATTTAAGATCGACATCAATACATAAATATAAATATCAAATCAAAAAAAATTGTCTTTCACTTTATTAATCAAAACAAAGTTTGTACAAAAGTGTTAAAAGGCGATTGCCTGAGAATACTAATATAACACTTTAGTCATCGGCTCTCCTGTTATTAGGTCACCAACTTTCTTAATCTTAAGGCATTAGGCAAGTGTCAATGCAAATGGTCTTCCAATTTTGGGAATAGAATCCCATCTTTAGCAAGCCCACGAGTACTGTCTATATTATATGTTGCCAAAAAAAACCCCACAAATAATGAGAGTTTCAAAATAGGAAGTATTGTATTGTGATGAGAATAATCATAAAAGTGATAAGCAAAATATAAAGATCGTTTGGTATATATTAAATTTCACAATTTATAAATAAATATCACAATATCAATTCAAAACTGAAAAGTTATAGTTCTTTATTTAAGCGACTCGTATAAAATATTGGGTATTATATGTCAATTTAATATAATTTTAAAATATTAAAATATGAGTTCATTATAGATTCACATATTTGAACAGAACTATGATTAAAAAAAAAGAATTTATATTAAAGGGATGCAAAAAATAAATCAAATTCTTATTTGCATTCCTTTAATTGCCAAATGGAAGATAGTGAATAATGGATAGGTCGCGCAACCCTAGAAGGCCATGCAGTGTGGGCGCGTCGTCTCTCATAGTCACAGAGTCCCCCACTGAAGCAAATCAATGTGAAGACCCCAACTTGTCAGCTCTCTCTTTATTTGCTTCTTCTTCTTCTCCCACTGCTGTCTACGGTGGTCAGAGAAATGTCCTCGTCGTTCTCAGAACTATCAGAGTCACCACCACGTCCTATCTCTACTCTCTCTCCATGCAGGGTCAAAGATTTTTTCTGTGTCATCTTTGAAGGTGGGTAAGTAAGGAGTAACCGAACCGAATACAATTCACCGTTACTAGTGTGGTTGTAGCTTGTGAGTTGTGACCCAACACTTGAATATTTTCTAGTTGACTATATCCTTGCCATTTGTCATGGCTTCACCATAACCAAGTGGAAGTGGTGCACCTTCTGCATGAAAAAAAGTTTGCTTTTACCACTGTTTAATAATTTGGTTAGTGATGTTTGTATAATGGCGTGGAGAGTAGAGTACAGCGAAGCTGATGATCACTAAATGGAATGGATCTCATTTAGAAGGTCAACGAGTGTACTGTTACTGTTACTGTTACCTCCAAAGGACAAATTGGCTTTAGAAAATGCCTGAAATCTACCACTGTGTCTGACTGCCTAACTTTTCTTTGCAATTAGCATAAGATTTTACACAAAAATTAGGAGCACCTATACCAAGCAGGGAAAGGCCAATAAAACACTTTAAAGAGAGAATTTCTCAGCACACTACAACTTATGTTGAAGTTCTCTCAAGACTCCATTTCATGAAGCAAGAGCTATAGAACACGATACACAATGTTCAATTCCATTATTCAAACCCTTCCCCACTTGGTATATTCTCATAAATAAGGTAGAAGAAATGATGGCCCAATATAGGATGATATTTGCAAGTTTACTCGAGTAATTGATTAATCTGCCCAACAATTTCAAAATTGATATAAGCAGCAACTTGACAGGTAACTATGCGACAATCTAAGCACAACACCCGTCCTTGAGCCTAATACACAAAGATGCTAAGCCTTGCAAATTGCTAAAACATAACCTGAAACCTTGTCTTCGAAGTTTCTACTCTTGCTTAGATCCATTCCTCAGCAACAGCCCCGCCAATGTCTACCCAAAATGAATTGTCGAATTGCTCTCTAATGTCATGTCATTCACAAATGGAAGATCAGTGCTGCATCCACAGGAAACTCGGATTCGGTATCAGCTTGCACAGGCGACAGCTTCTTGATCCACGTTCTTGTAAAATGAGCTCAATTTAGTAATTGCAAATGCTTCTCCAAAAAGTGATGCCCGTGTAGATTTAGAGATACGAACTTCTACATAATCACCAACAATTGGATTTCTCTTGTGAATTGGGTCTCCAGTTCGATCTAGCAGTGGCACATTTGTGAAAGCAACTCTATGGCCTCTGTCGCTCTTGCCGATAAGTTCCGTTTCTGGTGCTCTCTTGTTAGGCCCTTCCACTAACACAAGTTGGACAACGCCAACTTGGGAGTCATAACACTGTCCTGTACTCTCTCGAAATGCCTCTATAAGTTCTGTAAGCCTCCTCTGCTTGATTTCATCAGGGACATCATCAACATAATTCCTGTGGGCATGAGTTTTCTCCCTCATGCTGTATGCAAACATGAATGCCATATCATAACCGACAGCCTTCATCAGACTTAGTGTCTCTTTGTGTTCCTCCTCTGTTTCTCCACAGAATCCTGTACAAGAATTAATGTCAAAGAATAAGGCATAATTTAGTATTCATGTATATAACTAAAGGCACATTTAAACAAAAACTTAATATCTAGCAGCAGTACCTATATTAACAGCTAAAACCCAGATTCACGAATCAGACATGGATATTGATGAAGGGTATGCTTGTCAACAAAGAAGAAAATTTTTCTCATAAAAGATTAATTCTTGCAAGATGGAGTCCAAGAGCAGCATTCTTACACAAGTATTTTAAACCACATAAATTACGACAGGGAAATAAATGAAAACTACAAGAATCCAAACGAGCAAGTATAAGTGGCATAACAGGAATGTCAGGAAATATTTTTGGTTCCTTACAGCCTGAATGGCTGAATAAATCTAGGCATTTTCAGCTTAATGTTTACAAGACATATCCATATCAATTAGATCAAGATCCAGATCCAGAAAAGTATGGAAGTTTAACATGTTGAAGAGACAAGACTCTTACCACATATGAAATCGCTGCTTAACCCCACATCTGGAATGATATTCCTTATTTTCTGTACAAGGTCAAGGTATGCCTCTCTGGTGTACCCCCTGCGCATTCTTTTAAGAACTGTGCTACTCCCCGACTGTGCAGGTAAATGGATAAATTTGCAGATATTATATCTATCACGCATTATGTACAATAAGTCATCTGGGAAATCTTTAGGATGTGGAGATGTGTATCTGAACCGCATCTCTGGAAACTCAGTTGAAAGTCGATCTAAGAGATCGGCAAAGCGCAAACCCATGTTCTTCACCTTACACATGCTGGAGAAGCCGTCGCTAAGTTTCCAATTTGCTCCTGACTCAACTTCCGCTCCAGTTCCATCATTATAACTGTTCACATTCTGGCCAAGAAGTGTTACCTCTTTTACACCTTCTTTGGAGAGTTCTGCTACTTCTTTCACTATTGATTCAACAGGACGTGACCGCTCTCGGCCTCTTGTGAAAGGAACAATACAAAATGAGCACATATTATTGCAACCTCTCATCACAGACACAAAAGCTGAAATTGAATTTTTGGAAATTCGAACTGGGTTAATGTCAGCATAAGTCTCTTCAAGTGAAAGAAGAGTGTTGATCCCTTTCTGACCATATTCTACTTCTTCCAATAATCTTGGCAAATCTCTATAAGCATCAGGTCCACAAACCACATCAACCATTTTATCTGTATCCAATATCTTGTCCTTTAACCTCTCAGCCATACATCCCAACACAACTACCTTTGGTGGACGAACAGATTGTGCCCTTCCAGTAGCAACATTACTCTTCCAGTGTCTCTTCAGAAACCAAAAGTAATTAAGTCTCTGCCACACTTTTTGTTCTGCATTGTCTCTTATAGCACAAGTATTGATAAATATGACCTCAGCACTCTCAGGAACATCAACAACTTCACTGTATCCAGAGTTTTTCATAATGGATAGAACTATTTCCATATCATTGACATTCATTTGGCATCCATATGTCTCGTGATAGATGCGACCACCCAATGGAGTTTCAGGTGTTGTAGCCAAATCCAAAGCTGGCATAAGTCTGGACAACAAGGAAAAGAAAGACTTAGCATATAATCCCTGTTTCACACAGACACGAGCTTTCAAAAAGAAGACATATCAGTGAGAACAAAACGCAGAAAAACCTTAAAAGATGGACAACAAGACTTTTGATATGATGTGCAGAGTTCTAAAGTAAGAGGCCTTAATGATTGACCAAAACCTAAACAATCCAAAAACTAGACCTTAATTCCTAACCAACCACCAAAAGGGCACGATAAGACTCGAGCCTTACATAAAAAAGAAATTAAGAGAACTCACTCGGGCTGAGCTTGGGAAGCAGAGACAGAAGCCTGAGCGATAAAATGGTGAAGTCCAGGGCTATCCTCCTTCTTAGCAGAAGAATTATGCGAGTGAGAGAAGTTCCTCGAGAGAGTGAGGGAAAAGCTAAGTCTTTTTAGTGAACGGTGCGTGAAATAACGATACCCATGAGAGTTCGAAGCACGGAGATTATAGAAGACGTGAGTTGGGCTGACGCAGCAACACCGTCGTTGAACTAGCAGAGCTCGGTGCTGTTGGCTCAAGATCGCCGAGAGAGACGCCAGCGAAGAAGCCATGGAACGGCCACAGACTCCGCAGAGAGAGTGGGATAGGGATTTCACTGTTCGCAACAACAACCACCTTAAGTTCTTCGAAACGCAGCGTCGTGGGCCGACTTCGCCTGACGTGGCAGTCGCACCATATAACTTGATATTAATACATAAAATCTGATCCCACATGTTAAGTCAGCTTCAAAAGCCAGTACAAGCGAGAACAAACTCTAGCTACAAAGTGACGTAAAGATGATGGCTTTGAGGAGCAATAGCAGAGCGAGTCATGGCTTCTTGAGACAGTACTCGAAGCCACTCCTCGATCGTCTACTGGTTTTCAACGATCAAACAATTCGTTCTACTTCAGGTACTGAATTATATTGATTAGCATGTGCTGTTTAGTTCAGATATTGAGTTCAAGGTGAGTCGTTTTGTTGTTTTGTTCCTTCGAACAGGTTCTTGTGATTGTGTCTATGGAAGCCTCAAACCATTTCTAGTTGAGGAACCAAAATTGGGGAGCCAAAAACGGAAATTTTTCTCGGGTATTTGTTCCTTCGGAGAAATTGGATTCAGATTTCGGTCCAGAAATTTTGGCTCGTCGGCCGCGGAAATTCAGAGAATTCCGTCCTTTGTGACGTTGAATTCTGATGATATATCCTATTTTAAGGGGATATTGGGCGAGAAAAATGTTGTTCTGGACGAGGACAAATTGGACTTTGCAAATACGGATTGGATGCGTAAGTACAGAGGATCAAGTAGGCTGCTTCTACTCCCCAGAAGCACCCAGGAGGTAAGTAACTTAGTATCATATTTGTTTTACAATACCTGGCAAGTTTGGAGCTTTGTTGTTTCTTGCAATGTTTGTGATCAAACTTGTTGATGTTACTACTTTTGCTATCAACTATTCTTCTTTTCCTGTTTTTGTTTTTTGCTTCAGGTCTCGGAAGTTCTTAAATATTGTAATTCTAGGCGCTTGGCTGTTGTTCCCCAAGGTGGAAATACTGGTCTTGTTGGTGGAAGTGTTCCAGTTTTTGATGAGGTGACTAATTACTGAAGTTACCCTTCTTTATTTTCATTGAAAAAAAATAATGACATTCTTATAACCTTTTTGAGGCGCATGGTGGAAGTGAAGTTGGCATACTTACGTTATTAGCTGAGATTTTCTAAATCAAACAAGTATATGTCCATTGCAGAAGTCGTTATCTGCAAAATTAGTGCTCGTATTTTCACAGGTGAAAAGTTTGTTATGCCATCTCTGCAGGTTATTATCAATATGGGTTCCATGAACAGCATTGTAGCTTTTGATAAGGTAGAAACCTCCCACCAAACATGTTCTTCTGGTATTATTCCCTCCTGTGCTAGGGAGGCCTTCTTACACAAATTGTAAAGGTTTTGGATTTTCGGGCTTTGAATTTTAATTTGTTCCTTTTATTCAGTAGAATTTGTAATTTTCTTTTCAGCTGCATGTTATGACTCATTAGAGAGATTGGGCATCTTTTCACAGTTGCTCCCTTATTGTTATCACCTTTTATTTTCATTTTATTTTCATTTTTACCTCTTTATCTTTTCTTTTTTCTCTAGTTTTTTTTATTTTGATTGATACTTCAGTTATATATCCTGTGCTAATTTCAGGTCAGTGGTATACTAGTTTGTGAAGCTGGTTGTATACTGGAAAATCTGATATCATTCCTGGATAATCAAGGGTAACTTTCTTGAAGGGTTCAATAACTTATTTTATGATAAAGATAAAATAAGACTCTTGTGATATTGAGAGCAAAAAATTTTTATAGCTTTTATCATGCAGAGTAGCTGCAATTTTTCCTTAAGTTTATTGAAAACCTATAATGATAAGTTTTCATGATGAGAACTTAAGTATTCAAGGCCTAGTCAGAGTCAAACACACACACACACACACATATATATAATGAATTTTTATGGGAAAACATGACATTATTCGTTCAGAAACCCAAGTTCAGGAACCAGAACGCAGATCTTAGGCCCCCAGCTGTGTCAGCTTTCACAGCTTTCTTTTTTTTTTTTTTGGAGAGCCAAATATATTAAGATGTAAAGCACATAGTAATAAATAGCATCAATATTTTACCCCCTTTAGTTGTTAGTGTATCAATTGAAGAATTGCTAGTTAATAATAGTGCATTAAGTGAATAATGCTTCCATTCAGATTTATTATGCCACTGGACTTAGGTGCAAAAGGGAGCTGCCAGATAGGTGGAAATGTTTCAACAAATGCTGGTGGTTTGCGCCTTGTTCGTTATGGTTCACTTCATGCGAACGTACTTGGTAAGGGTTTTACATTCTATGAACTTTGAAGTTCAACAAAATGGAGTTTTAGGGGTTTATGCTAATACAGTATTTCCTTAGATATTTCAACATTTTTTTGGGGTTGCTTCTCTCTGTGTTTGCTTATTGGCCATGCAGTCAGTTTTAGTCCAAAGGGAACACATTAACTTTTATTATGCAGAGCCTGCTTTTGTTCAATCTTACAGGTCTTGAGGCTGTTCTAGCAAATGGTGATGTGTTAGATTTGCTTGGGACTCTACGTAAAGATAATACAGGGTATGACTTGAAGCATTTGTTTATAGGTACATCTGAAAGCACATTTTCATTGTGACATGTAAGCATTCCTGGTTAATTTTCAGTAATGAAGCAGATATGTATTTCTGCTATTTCTGGTGTAGGAAGTGAAGGGTCCTTGGGAATAGTAACCAAAGTTTCCATACTTACCCCTCCCAAGCTATCTTCGGTAAATATAGCATTTCTTGCTTGTGAAGATTATCTGAACTGCCAGGTTTGCTTCCATAACAACCCAACTGAAATTCCTTTACAGCATGCTATGCTAGTTTTTGTTTTTTGATTTGATTTACGCGCATCTATACGAGCCAAGTTGGTCACTCCAAATGGAAGAATATTATACGAACATCTACATTTTTCTCACCCTTTTTTTTTTTCCAGAAGCTACTGTCAGAAGCAAAGAGGAAACTTGGAGAAATTCTATCTGCATTTGAATTTTTGGACAGAGAAGCAATGGATCTGGTATGTTAAAAATGATAGTCATAATGTTTTCTCATATGCTTACTAGAGGTTGGTTGGTCGGTATAATTTCTCTTAGCTTTCTGGTAATTGATCGTATACCTGATGTGCCAGGTTCTTAGCCAATTAGACAATGTTCGAAATCCATTGCCCTCTTCAAAGCACAATTTTTATGTTCTGATTGAGACAACAGGCAGTGATGAATCTTATGACAAGTAATTGTCTAACCAGATTGCTTTCCATATTTTGTGTTATGACTAGTTATGTTCTTGCTGATTCAATTCCCGATGTTGGAATACTCTGCAGCTTTAAGAATATCTGTTTTACCTTTTACATCTCTTTAGATGTGCATTCAAGGGACATATCACGATATAATCTTCTATCTGCGTTGTTGTACTGTGAAGTAGCACAGTTTTGGATAAATCAAATTTTAATCTTAGTAACTGTATCAGGATGAGATTCCTCAGAAAAATTTGAATCGTAAAATAATTTCAGTCACATATATCTTTTTTGGCATCATTTGGTAACATTTCTTTAACCATTTATGGTATATAGCATTCTTGATTTCCTTATATCTTGTGCATCTTTCACTGCATTTCGTAGTTTCTATGATTACTGCTGAGATTTAAGCAATATGACTAATCTACAGAGAGAAACTTGAGGCTTTTCTACTCAGCTCGATGGAATCTGGCTTAATTTCCGATGGCGTGCTTGCACAAGACATTAACCAAGCATCCTCATTTTGGCATTTACGCGAGGTCCTCATCTCCATCTCTAGTGATCTCATTCCATGTAGTATCCACAAATTCACGTATCTTGCAGTCCCGGTGCAGGTTTTAGTTTTTGATTCATGAATGAGGCTAACTAGTCATGTAAAAGTCTTTCTACTTGCTACTGATGGAAAGCCTTCTTTGCTGTCATGCTTCTTCTTAGCTTTTTGTGTTAGCTTCACTACCTATCAAATGACATGGAAAAGGAAAAATGTTTCCATAAGTTGCATTGAAGTGGTAACATCGTTGTGAATTATTGTCCACAAAGAACTTTTTCTTTCTGTTTAAGCTGAAAATCAGGGTAGATGATATGTCTCCCTGCCTAACTTTGTGCTAATTTCTTGATTAGCGTTACTTCTGATATTTGATTATTTATATTTTGTTTTATGCACATTGTGATGTGGAAAAATGGTGTTGGTTACTTAAATTGAACAACTGCTGCGGCAGTATTTTAGATGTCAGAGGCATCATTTGGTTGATCTTATGCAGATAAAAGTTATTTAGCTGTTACTCTTAATCACCAACAGTTATTTGGGGATGACACAGTCAAATACTAAGCGATTGTATTGGGACATTTTACTGGATCTCAGGGTGTACCAGAAGCATTAATGAGAGCCGGGGCTGTCTACAAATATGATCTGTCGATACCTGTTGAAAAGATGTACGGTCTTGTTGATGACATGCGAGTAAGATTGGGTAAGCGAAGTTATCAAAATCACCAATTACGTATGGGAAGAGATGGTGGTCCACTGGGTAGCTTGTGGGAAAGAAAGAACTTGTTATATTCCTGCTGATTATTTTCAATAAACTGGATAACAAAAGTCAACCATATTCCACTGCTCGACACCTCCCAAGTGGAGGAATCTGGGATTAGATTTTGCATTCAATTAACTGCAATTTGAATTTACCCTCCAGAATCATAAGAGCATCTGCGAAATCATCCTTCTATTCTTCTTCATGTGATGTTGTTAGGTCAATCTGCCAAAGTAGTGGGATATGGTCATCTTGGGGATGGCAACTTGCATCTCAATATTTCAGCCCCAAAGTACGACGACAAGGTATTTTGCTTTTTCATGAATTCAAAATAGTAATTCAATTTCCTTATAACTGTCAACTAATTTACCATTATAATGATTGATAGATTTTGGAACTAATCGAACCCTTTGTCTATGAGTGGACATCCCGACACCGTGGCAGCATAAGTGCAGAGCATGGGCTTGGCTTGATGAAAGCCAACAAGATTTTCTACAGCAAGCCACATAAAGCTGTGAGTATCTGTTGACTTGGAACTGGAACTGTTCCTGGATAATTGGAGACTGCAGAAGCTTACATTCATTCTCAACTACTTGGGAATCCTTCTTTCCAGGTTGAAACAATGGCTTCCATCAAGAAATTGCTGGATCCCAATGGAATACTTAACCCCTATAAAGTCCTACCACATTCTCTATCTTCATGTACCTGAAACATGCCAACCACTCCAAGGGATCGGTGCTTAACAGGTATGACTAAAGGGAGGAAGAAACTTGATTCTATTCCTGCATAGGAACAGATGTAGATATGAATAAAGCTCCTGACTTTTTGGTACCAAATTTTAAATTCCATTCAATCAATTTTAGCATCTTGAAAACCTGATCACTTTATCTGAACAAGCAGAGTAACTTGGAGAAATAAAGAGAGTTGGCTTACTGGGAAGTTGAATGTGTAAATCTCGACAACCCCATGTTCACCTTGATCTAATCTCTCGTCCGAAAACATAAATGGGAAAACTTGAGCTAAAGAGAAAGGAATATCGAATTTAGAACCCCGTAACAAAGATATCCCTTTCATTGGCGTCGTTAGTCCATCTTTAGGGGATTCCCAAATGCCCTTAACATTGGCATTAGAATATATGCCAATCTTGATCTAGGACAAGAAGTCAAAAGCAGGCATTTGGGACACATTCCGGAAGACCCACCAAATAATAATAACAATCAAAAAGATAAAAACTTGAGTTGCTAGTTGACGTTTGATTGGACATGAAAACAAACTCATTGGACGTTCCTTATATTTATATAAAAGTAAGTGTTTATTCTTGGTATGGGAAGGGAAGTGGAGGGAGGGACGTATTAGTCTCAAAATTAAATATTTAAAGTCTGCTAAAAAATAGAATTTTAATATTTTCTATGACTCGTTAGTCTAAAAGACGTTATTTTATCTCCGACGTCATATAAGCAGTACTGAAATTGGTTAATTGCTTGTTTAAACAGGTTTATATCATTATAGCTTTTTTAAAAAGAGTTTTTCTACAGCTGATTATTTAGTTGCCATTTTTAAAAAGAACTTTTTTGAAATAATTTTATATAATAGACTGTTTAATAACATAAAAATAAAAAGTATTTTAAATTTTAACTATATTTTATTTTAAAATAAAAATTATTTATGCATATAAATGTTATTTAAAATATATTAAACAATATGTAAAGTACAATATATTAATTATTATATAAATTTAAATCATATAAAATATAAATAAAAATATATCTAATTAAATCTTTTATATGGATTATAATATAAATAAAATTAATATCAAAAATAAATATTAAAACATAAAAAGTTAAATAATATTATATAAATTTCAAAATAAACGTGAAGATGTGTTCATGGGTATTGGAAGAATTATGTGTAAAACATAAAAAAAAAATAGACTAAAAAAATAGGCTTATTAATTGATATGAAAATTTTACCTAAAAAGTACATTTTTGAAAAGTTCTAAATTTGAGCTTTTCAAAAAACTGTATTTTAGCTTCTAAAAAAATTATTTTCTAAAAAAAAAAAGTTTTTTTAGATTTTACATTTAAACATTAACTAAGTTCAAAAGTTATTTTAAAATGTCAAATCAAATAAAGTGTTAGTAGTTTGACCCAAACCATTCTTTTAACTATGATTTGGAGTCGAATTTCAATAGAACAATTTAAAATTATATGATTAAGATTGACAATTACACCGAAATAGAGAGTAATTATTGTTATTAATCAAGGTAATTAATCTGAAAAAAGAAAATGTGATAATAATATTATGTACATATGATTAACCATATAATAAAATGGCCAACGTCAATCACGTTAAACTGTTTCTCTTTATCTGTTACTTTCCCCCACTTTGTCTCCTCTCCTTTTACCATTTTCTCTCTCTAGCTTCTCTCTCTTTCTCTTCGCCACCGCCACAGCCACTGCCGATTTCACTATGACTGGCTCCTCCGCCACCGCCCGGAAGGTCGGCCTTAATCCTGTGAACCCCACGTGTAGATTTGTTTGCTGTTTCGTGTTTGTGCTTTTATTTGTGAAATTGAGATTTATAGTGGAGAAAAGTTGCGGTTTTTACTGATGTGTTTATTATGATGGGCGATTTGGATGATTGGTGGGTGTCAGGCACTGAGTAAGATTGCGTGCAATCGGCTTCAGAAAGAGTTGGTGGAGTGGCAGGTCAACCCTCCTACCGGTTTTAAGCAGAAGGTCACCGATAATCTCCAAAGGTTACTCCCTTCTCTGTTCTTAGTTCTTTTCCTGTTTTTTTGTTGGTAATTGTGTTTGGCTCCCGAGAAAATCAAAGGGGAATCAGTGAATAGAATCTGGGACGCAAGTGGGTGTTTTACATTTTTTGACTTTCTATTTGTTTCCATTTTATATGATTAGAATTGGTTTTCTGAATCTTCTTATTGTTCTTCTCTGTTTCTCACACAATTTCTCCGTTTTTGTTTTTGTTTCCTTTTTGGTGGGATTTTGGAATAAAGGTGGATAATTGAAGTAAATGGAGCTCCCGGAACCCTTTACGCCAATGAGACATATCAGCTTCAGGTCGATTTTCCAGAGCATTACCCTATGGAAGCTCCTCAGGTTTCTAAGTCACGTTTATTTATTTATAGAAAAGTCTGCATCATTACTGACGCCTAATTGTTGGGTCTTGTTTATATTTGTGACTTGATAGTGGTCTTTTTTGGTTAATCAGGTTATTTTCCTTCATCCTGCACCATTGCACCCCCATATCTATAGCAACGGCCACATTTGCTTAGGTATTTTTTTTTTTTTGGTTGGAATTTTCTATTACTTCCTGTAGAGTAAAGTTATAGTGTGGTGGCCCGCAAGTGGTTGGGGGTTTTATGGTTTTGCCTTATGATATTTCATTCCGTGATTCTGAATTGATATTGTTCACTCGTTGCTGAAAACGATGGGCTTGTCCACGGATATGCTTCACGTTCATTGTTGAATTTTGGAATTTTTCTCTCTTTTCTTCCTCTCTGTATATGCAGCTGATGAAGTTTCCCTTTGTGTACAGAGTTGTTTGAAAACTATGTAACGTTTTATTTGCCTAGTTTTGGGAATTTTTATAAGCTCAATTATACTGTACTTATGGGTGACCATAAAGCTATAATTTTATGAACATGAACAACTTCTTGTGCTTGAATAAGTGTATAATATGTTCAGATTCTTGACAGCCGCAGATGCATCTCTGTTGTGAGATTTGTAGTTGAACTAATTTAGTTTATGGTTTTAAATTTAGTAGCTCTGCTTTTCTTTTTCACTATTATGTGTATATATATATATGTAGAAAATTATGGCAAACTCGGTCTTAAACTGAAGCTAAGTGTAAGTAAACTGACAATTTTTTTGCATTTATTGTATACAGACATATTATATGATTCATGGTCCCCTGCCATGACTGTTAGTTCCATCTGTATCAGCATTCTCTCAATGCTTTCGAGCTCAACAGTGAAGGTTTGATCTAGTGTCAAATTCATTTCTTGGATTTTATGGCAAATATGGCCGTGTTAATTGTGCTGCTGCTGCTGCTGCTTTGCTATTCTATTGTAAAAATTTCACCATATTATGGATGATTGCATCCCCATCAGGCTTTTGACTGTATATTAGTAATTGAATACACGTCTGAAAGTTTATTGAGGTCGCTGAAACTGTTTCAAAGGCAACTGACTTGGGTACCGGTGATCTTACTTGCAGCAACGCCCCGAGGATAATGATCGATATGTAAGGAACTGTAGAAATGGGAGATCCCCAAAGGAAACCAGGTGGTGGTTCCATGATGATAAAGTATAGCAATATAGCATCTCCATTCACTTTAGTTTGAATAATTGTAGTGGATGGTCTGTTCTCTAGAGTGAAAACATAAGGAAAAGCATTCCACAAACCAAAAATTGGGAATGGTCAATAACTCTTGTAAATGGCAATGCTTGGTGTGTAAAACTAGAGGGCAGTTATGCTGCAGGTTTCATGAACTCGGTTCTCCGGTAGATCAGGGTGCTGTCTAAGACAGCACATCTGTGAAAATCCTTAATCCTTGTGTAACCTTTTTCCTATTATCTTACGTTTCTTTTTAGTTTGGCAGCATAATGCACCGACGATTAAGATTCCTCTTTTATTGTTACCCTTCAAAATTCTTGAGAAAAAGTGTCCCTTGAAACTCCTGCAAATACCAGTTTCTTCTTTGTGGTTTCAGTTGCATACAGGACAAGGGATCATCAATGTGTTCGTATATTTTTGTGGATTTAGAGGTTCCAATTTGCCAATTTTCTGGACTAAGTGATACCTTCCAATTTCTAACCATTACAAACCTCCAATTTGTTATGTTTCTTTGGAGTGGGTTGATTTAGATGTTTCCGAGTGTTTGGTGTTGCACTTTGATTGATTGTCTTGGTTTGTGAAAATGCTTATTTGCAAAATTTTGATGTCCATAAACACAGTGTTTGCTTGTTAAATAGATTTTTTTTAATGAATAATAACGAACTGAAGTTGGCAGATTCAGAAACTTGCCAATTTTCATTCAGACTATAGATAATGTCAAATTCTGATTTCTAGCTTACATAGCCAAATATCGGTGGCTTTCAGGCATTTCCCAAGGAAATGACACGGAACAAATAAAGAATGCCAGGAAGAAGCGTAGAACATCTTTGAACCATCAATCGACCAGTCATTCTTTCTAGTGTTTTTATTTAACCAAAAAATAATGGATTTTGACAAGCCACCTCTACGCACTTTTCCTTGCAGCAGCTGTCTTCTTAAAGTATCTTTTTGCCTTCTGTTCCGCAGCTTCAAATGCAGACAGCAAAGAATCTGAAATTTATCGGGTGACCAACTAAACATGGAATGCTCTCAAGACTGATTGTAGGTCAAACCATTATCAGACGGCAAGGTAGAGCGTCTCATTTGCCGCCTTGGTGTAAATGGCTTTAAGGGTTGTGAATTACCAGTCGCACAAGAACGATACCACTCCAATGGCAGACGGAATTAGCCAAAAAGAATGAAAAGAAAAGTAGACAACCCTTGTCATTCTTTTCTTATCAATTTTAGCAACTTCAAGACATTCTCATACACAATAAACGTCAATGAAGCAGCAGGAGCATTTTTCAAAAGGTTTGGTGTGATGCCCTTGTAGAAACCTCGAAAACCTTCAAACCTGCAATATCCAAGGATTATAAGGCAAAGTAGGCCAGATGAAAGTAAAACACATGTTTATACAGAGCACTTGATTCTACAATAGGAATGTCCTTTAGTAGTAGTAGGCCAATCAAAGTGACAAGACTCCAATCTCCTCAAGGTACTGAAATTTGTTTTAATGCACCCAAAGAGGGCATATGCCTTGCATAATTCTCACATATATGGGGCTTTCAAATTCACTTTTCTCCACTTGAGAAAGATATTTAAAATTGTCAAGCCAATAGGTGATTGCAGTTTAACAAATCTACGTTGATGATCAGAGATGGAATACCTCCCAGAAATAATTTTTCCTAGTGAGTACCGAGTTAAACCAACGCCATCTCCTCGTTTGCACATATTTTATCAATTGGAGTTACCAAGTTCACACGACAGTGTGGAAGGTTGAGATAAGGAGCAGTTGAAGAAAATTTATTCTCACCTTGCAGCCTCCTTCATGACATGCCAACTATCAGCATATCTGGGAATTCCATCCTTACTGGGTCGTTGCTACAAAGGTGAAAAACAATCTTAAGCTCCACCATTAATGTGATGTGAGGCAATTGGCAAGCTATGCTATATCTAAGAAAAGATCTTATTAATTCTTCCATAAAATGGCGGAAGAAACTTAACAATTATCACAAGGAGTTTGTTCATACAGCAACTTGGTATATTTCTTCTTCAGAAGTTAATACTTTGAAATGTACAAGGTAGATGGAAGATCTAACTGTACCTGCAATCGAGCTCGGATCACCTGAAACATGAAGCCAATTTCTCAACTGCATTAGACACAAATATCAACTAACAGACCGATTACCATACAAACGCTTCACACCACCATAACAAATGCCAACCTGAAATGGATATGTCAGCATTATTGCAGCAACTTTTGAGGACCCACCAAGAACTGCATAATCGACTGAATTCTGTGCAAAAATTGCCAGTTAATGAATAGAATTGTTTCCAGAACAGAAAATAAATCATAAGAAAGAAAGAGCCTCTCAATGAGCTGACACAAAAATTCAAACAAATAACACCCGCTACATACCAACAGATCACTGTTGGCAACCTTATCACTCTCTTTTCTTCTCCTAGATTTGTATTCCACAACAATTTTGCGGAATTCTTCATATGCTGTGAACTGGACAGCGCCGTGAGAGACCTGCTGATGGAACAGAAAATTTCTCAAGACGTGAAACAAATATAAGGAAGTTCTGTTTGCATGTTATGGCTAGATGTATCTAACTTCTTCAAATCTTGTCTATGTTCTGAGATCACATTTTACCAGGAAAAGGCTAGGAACAATTCCTCTATAAAAAGCACTCCAACCTTCCTCTCTCAGTATGGTTCTTAAGGCATCTGAAATCAGTTACAGAGTGCAGAAAATCGATCAGACTTGTGTAAAAATCAGGAAGAAATATGAATCGGCACTTACGGAAAAGCTAACAATTATGACAGCCATGAAAGAAGAAATATGTTTGACAATGCAAGCAACTAAATTAGGGTTGTTTCTCAATTTTTGAGCTACATAGATATCCAAAAAGTGAAAGATCACTTAAAACTGACAGCTCTAATGAATCAAAGGGCTTCTCAACCATAAGCCAGACAAGAGACAATAGCATTAAACATTCATTAGGAATCAAGTTAAAAAAAAGGTTCTTAAGAGAAGAAACATCCTGATGTCTAAGAATCAAACTTAATCCAACAATTTGAGATTGAATCTGGGCTTGCATGACTCATAAGGGAAATTATATCTCATGAAGCATATTAAAGCAAGTTAAGATTAGATGCGGAGCAGACCATAAAGCCCAGAATATAGTCGAGTTTGATGAAGAGGAGACTGCAACTGCAATCTTGTTTTTACAAGCCAAATAGGATTTGTGCACAAACAAACCTGACAAAAGCAAACAACAAACTTCTTAATATCATAAAAGAGTTCTTGATTGAAAAGGCCTGATGGATCTCCTCTGAAACTGAAAACAGCAGTCAAATTCCAGTTGTCCAAAAAAGATGGTTAAGAAATCAATCTATGATAAACATTTAAATTGAAAAACTGCTGTTTGCCTTACTGTATGCTGGTTCTTGATGTTATCTTATCACTTTGAGTTAGTTTCCTTAAGTGGTTGCCAGTTCCTCTATTCTTCATGTGACAATTTCAGATATTCTGTACAATTCCAAGTTGCACATTTCGAATACTCACCAAAGCTCCAGCTTCTGCAGCAGAAGAAAGATGAAGACCAGGGCTCAGCTTCTCGTCCCTGTTCCTGGAATACCGTTCTTTGGCTCTGCTATAGCTAGAATTGGAATAAAAATAGGGAATTTAAATTTATGATGTTTAACTTACTTATTGAGTTCGAATAACAGCCTTTTGGCATAAACTGGCAAGTAAACACACAAAACAAGTTAACAAAAATTGGAACTCACAAGAAAAAGTATAATCCCCATGAAACAGTTGATCCAAGAACAGCTGGAGAGAACCCTGAATAAAGCCCTTTCAGGCCCTATGAGACAAAAGCAAAAGATTCCCTTTCATTCCTCGAAACATGGGAAGATTCAAACAACATAAAACAACAGAACCCAAAGCAAAAGCATTACCTCCGACCGGGAAATGGTTAAAATAGCATGAACAGTGTTCTTGTAAGTTGGCAGATTGGAAACCCGACCATCGTTAACTAAAGAATCATATAACAATGGTCAGCTTCAGAATGGAAACGAAAAATATTCAAAATTTAACAATGAATATCGACAAAGAAGGAACCTTGGAACCTCGTACGCACAACGTCAAGTGGATGCACAGCAGCGACGGTGGCGAAACCTGCGACGGCGCCAGCGATGGCGCTCTCCCACTGCCACGTTGACTGCGACTGAGACTGCGCCGTCGACATTGTCCTCTTCCTGACAAAAGCTTTAAGCTGTGAAGTACAAAGACTGAAGCGAAGGGGGAAACTAGAGAGGAATTGGCAAATGGTTTAGTTGAGTTAAACAAAACACAGGATCTCCCTCAAAATTCTGGACGTGTAGAGTGAATGGGCTAAATGCCCAAATAACCTGTTTGAGTTTTGAAAACTTAAAACCAGCTTAATGAAGGGTTAAGACTTTTTAAAAAGAAAATTACGACGCGTTTACACGTGTGGTTGCATGCAATAACGTGGTACCATTACCTTTTTTTAAAATGCCACGTATAAAAGAGTAAAAGATTTTAATTTTTAACCTTAAAATTTTGTAAATTTTTGTAAATTTTGTAAATTTCGTAAAGTAAAAAAAGAGAAGCTAAAAAGTTACAGAAAACCCTAAAAATTCCATCGACGCTCTCCTTTTTGACACACCTTCACCATCAGCCATTCCGCTCTAGTCTTCATGCAAGAGTTGTCTTGCCTGATTCACGCATCTTCACCAAGGGTTGCCCTTGTCAGATTCGCGCTTTATCGTTCGTTGAAGGGGTTGTTGGTTGGTTGACAAATCTTCACCGTCCCTTGATCCGCGCTCCAGCCTTCATTAAGCCTGGTTCACACATCATCTCTTGAAAGCGAGGTAAGTCCTATAATTAAAGTATTATCCATTAGACTTAAAGAGCGGTAAACATTTGATTATGAGATATTTGAGGCTAGAGAAATCTGAGGTTAGAGCGGTAAAAAGAAGTTTGAGGTTAGAGTAGTCTGAGGAAGATAGTATGAATGAGATGGGTAGAAGCAAACTCGTATTAGTTTCATCTTCTACCGAAAATGATTAGTTGCAGAATGGATATCTGCTAGGACCAACTACTTTTCTATTGTGCTCTGATTGGTAGAAAATTCATGTTTCTACCAATTAGAACATAATAAAAAAGTAACTGGTCGTACAAAATCTTAATTTGATGCTTTTAATTTTGTTGCCCTCTTACATCCTTTTTGCTTTACTAGTGGGAGTACTTGTCGTATAAATGTGTATTTTTTTAATTGTAATTGATATATTATTTTTATGTTGTTGTTTGCAATACTCTAACTATCATTGATGATAACATAAAGTTCTGATTTTGTTATTCTAGTAGTAACTTAAATCTAAAAGACTTTAATTACTAGTAACTTAAAGTTGACGTAACAATTAAATTGAATAAGGATTGCATTTAATATGGATATTTTTTAAACATTGAGGCATAATAAAACATTAGGTAGGTATATAAGTTGGAAACCAGTGATGCAGCTAGGGGTGAGCATTATTCGGGCCGGCCCGATTACCCGGCCCGGCCCGAATTAATTCGGGTAAGGAAATTACCTAATTAGGGTA
>JANZLD010000237.1:15290176-15303263 GCA_026413575.1 Erythroxylum carthagenense | reverse complement strand
CCTATGCACTCCAAATCTATTCCATCCTATGTCAAATTTACTATTTTACCCTTCCAATTGAGGGTGGGATGTTACATAGATGATATGATAGATGATGCTACTAGGAGGAAAAGGAAATATCCTGTTTATGATGAAAATGCAACTGAGCCTTACATTGAATTAGGGATGATTTTTCTTAATCATTTGCAATTTAAGCATGCAGTGAGTTTATTGTCCATCAAAACAAAGAGGGCTGTTATGTTTATAAAAAATAAGCCCAACTTTGTCCAAGGTAAATGTAGGATAGAGAACTGCCCTTGGTATATATATAGAGCATTTGATAGGAAGCTGCAGTCATTTGAAGTTAGCAAATTCAGGAACAATCATGACTTTAATAAGGTATATACAAATCCTAGGATGAACACCAGCATCTTAGCTGACTTGTTGAAGGATAAGCTTAAAAAGGAGCCATTTTTGAAGAATGATGATATAAAATTTTACGTTAAGGATTGTTTACATTGGGCACTATTTCCGAAACTTAACTCTTACTCTGATATCATAAGTGTTGGACCCCGTTTATAAACCACTCTTGTGGGATGATGGCTAATAAGGGTTCATTAAAATAACCTTATAGGATAATATACTCACTGTTTATGACTAAGGATGTTGGACTCCAGAAATGGGGTCCAACACTTATGGTATCAAAGCAAGAGTTGAGTTCCGAAAACGGTGCCCAATAGTTATGATATCAGATCATAAAGATGAACCGATGGTGTTTAAGGACATTTCATTGGATTACGCGCATGTTTTATGACTCCGTAATTGAGCTCCGAAAATGGGGTCCAATAGTTTAGGTGTTAAAGTGTCCATGAATATGGTGAGAAGAGCAAAGAAAAAAAATAAGAAGTGTTGTGATTAACATTGTAGAGGAGTTTGGGAAGCTTTGGTCTTATGCTGAAGTGATTAGGCAGACCAACCCAGGGAGCATTGTTACATTGATAGTGTCTCGGCCAATTCCAACATCTCCACCTATATTTGAAAAAATGTACATATGTTTAGAAGCTATTAAACAGGGGTTAGGCATGGATGCATACATTTTCTTGGCCTAGTGGATGTTGGCTAAAAACCAAAGCTAAAGGTGAACTTTTATGTGCTGTGGGAAGAGATGGAAACAATCAAATGTTTCCTATTGCTTAGGCTATGGTTGAAGTTGAGTCGACGGTCATATAGAAGTGGTTTATTGAAAGGCTGAAAGAAGATTTACTTCACTGGGGCTCCGGAATTGGTTGGAATATAATAACTGACCAACAAAAGGTAAAAGTTTCATATCAATCTTGTTTTTACTTTCATTGAGAGTGTAACTGTTATGAAATATGTAGAGTTGCGTCCACAGCTTATTCAAATGGTTATGCTTTCCATTGTAGGGACTTGATAGATTCATTATCGATTTATGTCTAAATGCTGAGCACAGGTTTTATGCTAGACATCTTTATCTCAATTGACATGGAAAAGGATATAAAGGGGAAGGGATGAAGGAGAACTTTTGCTAAATTGCAAAATCCTTCACAGTAAGGAAATAGGAAGCAAATTTGGATAAGCTCATAGCTAAGAACCAAAGGGCAACAGAAGATATTGAGAGTTATGCACCAGTTCAGCAATGGTGTTGGGCGGGCTTTTTAGAGGGAAGATTCTATTATTGAGCTGGTTGACAATAACTTATGTGAGGCCTTCAATAAGACTCTGGTTGATGTAAGGAAAATGTCAATTTTAGGGTTATTTGAGAATTTTAGAAGGGAATTGATGAAAAGAATAGTAAGAAAAAGGAAAGAGGTTGCCAAGTGGAATGGTAATTTAGGGCCAAGAATATAGGAAGCAATTGAGAAGACTGTCATTATTGCTCAACATTGTTCAGTGCATCATAATGGAGGAGGGTAGGAGATTGATCATGGACAGAAGAGATATGTGGTAAGGCTTCATAATAAAATATGTTCTTATAGGAGATATACTGTCTCTGACATTCCTTATGCACATGTCATATGTGCTATTAGAGTAGTAGGGTTAATATTAAAGAGTACACTTCTAGTTGGTTATGGAACACTGAATATGTTAAAGCATATGGGAAGATAATTCAACCAATGCCTGGTATGAAGGACTGACCCATTAGTAATGAAGAAACTACTAGGCCACCAGAATTCAAACAAAGTCCTGGTAGGCCCAAAACAACTAGGAAAAAAGGCATTGATGAGCCTCAAAAGAATACAAAAGTAAAAAAAAAAAATGTTGACCATATGTCTAGGAGGGGCATGATCATTACATGTAGCCACTGTCATACAGAAGGATATAACAAAAGAGGCTGCCCTTGGAAGGGTCGAGAGTTAATTTCTAAGTTGTTTTGTCTTTTTATGGTACAACTAAGATGCTTTTCCATAGTAGTGGTAATCTTCTAGGTTTTTTTTTAATTTTGTTATCACTGTTATCAATGGCAGGTTTCAGTCCAATTTCAAAATCCAAACTCAGACCAGTCAACTAATTTTCATATAGAGCAACACGCAATAAACTCATAGTCAACCCTTGAAAATATATCCACAGTTGAAATTAACACTGACAACCTAATAAATGCCTGTAGATCTGCATCTAACATTGAAAGGGGGAAAGAAAGGTAAAAGAAAAGCAAAAGCCTCTGCTTTTGCCTCTTCCTTTGCTATTGTGTTTGTATCTGCTGGTGTCACAACTTCTTCAGTACTGCTAACACCTCAAGTACTGCTCATGTAAGTGAGAGTGCAAATGCAACAACCTCAGTTGTTCTCCCAGCATTTGTAGGTGCTTCAGAAATAACAAATATCTGTACATCTTCAAAGGTCACTGTTAAGAACCAAACTAATGGGATAAGAGGGTCTGGTTATGGTGTTGCAGTTGATGGAAGCAAATTGAGGATGTTGGTAGCTGGCAGATGAAGTCCAAATTCTTAAGTGAAAATTACGGGAAAAAGGTCTATCACATACTCTTCTCTTCAATAATAAGCAAATAGGAAGATCAAGAAATGGATGTAACGGATGAGGGTCTACACAAATGAAACCACAAGGTTACAGATATTAAATGTAAGTGTTAAATTTTTGCAGTCTTACTTAACATTAATTTATTCATACAACTTAACAAACATTTGCATTTTATCTACAACCTGGAAGGAGAAGTCAGAGACTACTAAACCTTGGGTAGAAATCAATAAAGAGGAAGGAAGTTGTTACTGCGCATGTGAATCCAAGCCAACAAAGTCAAACTGTATCTTTAAAGGGAAAGGAAAAGAAATGTAAACTTAACATTAATTGTTAATGAACTGAATAATTTTGTGATATTTGTGAACTGAAAAATAATTTATTGTAAGAATGTTGTTGGGATTAATTTTATTAATCAATGAATCAAATGATTTCCAATTTTAGTTTGAATTGCATTTCTTGCACATTTTTTCCTTTTCGTTGAAGTTTATGATTGGGTTACCGAGGGTGATGGAAGCTTGGTTGGAATTGCCAAATTCTCTGTAAAGTGTTGTATTTTTCAGGGAAAGCTTACAGTCTATGGATGGAAAGAGATGATCAACTTTTTGTAGTAAAGTGTTGTTTTCCTTTCTTTTCCAATCAATGTGCATTGCATTTCTTTTAGGTTTTTTTACATTTTTGTTAAAGTTCATGAATGGTACAAAATATACATTGTTAATACAACCTCAGTTGGAATTAGAGGTCTATTATACATCTTTGTCTCCTCATCAATAATTTGATGACTTATAAAACAACTTAATAATTGTGTTAATCATTAGATTGGAGGTAAAATACGAATAACATTTTTTAGATTAGTCAATTGTTGTCTCTTTTAACTCCTTTTGACTACTAAAGAATACTGCATCTCCATTGATTAAAGATCCTATTTTTGTCACTAATCTTCCTTACCAAATGTTGAAACATCAAACATATTTAGGCTAGAACATTAAACATGTTTATGCTAGTACATAAAACATTAAACCTGTTTAGGCTAGAACATCAAATTAGTAATACAGCAGATGTTAAAACATCTAACACTTTGCACTTTCCAACATCAGGTTAGGTGAAGAACATTTACACATTGTTCTAGTACACCAAACCATTTACAAGTAAGGCTTTAAAGGTACAACTATTGCCTTTTTTGCCTTCATTGTTTAAATTAACAAACATAAGCAAAACTACTAAACACAAGCTTAAACAAGTAAACCATTTCTTACACTTTGCTGAATGTGTTTCATAACTGGTCCTTATGGCAACTAACTCATTCTTCAACTTCAAATTTTTTGCAATCCTTTCAGGTTGCAAAACATCTACTGCGTTCTCTCTTAACTTTGTCACTTCCTCCTTCAATAGATTATTTTGATGATATGACATCTTCTCTCTGTTTCTCAGCTCTAAAATAATTTGTCTTGCTCTTGGACAAAATCTTTGATCATGCCATTCATGAAATCCAAAAATATTTTCACTCCACCATCAAAGAAAAAGCAGCAATTCATTAATGAAATATATGAACATACTTACATAAAACAATAAAAATGTTCCAAAATTACCTGAAAGAGTCGACAGCTATAAAACCTTCTCTTTAGATTTTCATCAGTTTATGAAGTCCATTTAGATGCTTTCAAGTTACAGTAAAAATATTTAGCCTCTCCGTCATAGTCTCATTCAACTAGGTAAGTTAAAGAAATTAGTTTGTATGACCTCATATCAAGCTTAGAATGCATCCCTCTATAGCCAAAGTTGTAATTTTCAAAAATTCCAACCCAACATAAAATCACAACCAAGAAAACAACAAACTGAATCCTCTAATTAACCTCATTACCTTAAAGAACTACTACTTGAGCTCATTCTTAATTATTACAACACAATGTTGTAATGTTGATTATGCACCCACTGATAGCTAAATGATGTCTACAGGAATGAATTTGTTTGCTCCTAATAATCTGGCCATGAATGTCATACTTTATCTTGAACCCAGCGTATAGAGAATAACAAAACATGGATAACCACCAACGAAGCTAAACCAAGTGACACAAATCATATCCTACGTACAATGTCAAGTACATGGGGAAGAGAAAACTTGATCATATGTTATATACAAATGTATAATAGAGTTGCACATGAAAACAATTATCGTCTACATACTATTCAACTTAATAATCAAACCCATTTAAAGAAAATAAAATAATTTATGTAAATGTAACATTGTTAGGGCAAAGGAATACAGTAAATATTAAAACATCATAAATTTATATACAAAAATTAGTAGGGAGCATGACTCATTACCTACTTCGGTCTTCAATCACAGCACATGTATGTTTCATATCTCCAAAAACCTTACCGCCCATTCACCTCCAACCCCAAAAGCTCACACTCACACTACCAAGAAGGCACAAGCAAGATTGGAGTGAAGGCACATGCATTAAGTGATGATGGGATTGGAGTGAAGGCACAACCAAGAGAAGAAAAAGAGAGTAAAACATGTGTTCATAAAAATCATTGATTTTAGGGTTGAAGAATTTTTTGTTTAAATCAAAATTTAAACAAAATTAATTAATTTTTTCGTAAATTCCACCTAGCCTGGACAATAAATTAGGTCTATTAACGTGGCATCTAAACACTAATTGACATGCTTGTAACGACACTTGTAAACATGTCCTAATTTATATCCAAAAAAGTCTTAAATTGAGCAAACTCATGAAATTGTAGCCCTTATTGAGCATGTTTCCAGTTTAAGTCCCAAAATGATCAAACTTATAAAGGTTAAGCCCCAATTTGGGCTTTTAGCCAGAGTGAAAAGGTCAAATAAGACATTAATGCTAATTTATACTAAAGGAGTTATAATTCATGCTAATGGTTAAATTTTGATTAAATTATTTATTTGAAAATTTATAATTAGAATTGATTTCAGGCATCAATTTTGAAGGGACAAATTCACTTTCTAAATGGCAAATCGTTTAAGGGAGTAGTAAATATATGGCAAATGTGGCCTCTACATTTGTCATAACCAATGATTAAAAAATTTAATCAGTTCAATCGATTTAATTATAAAAATTTTAAATCTTTAAAATTTTTAATTCAATTTTTAACTTTCCAGTTCAAATTTCTTTAATAATTTTTTTGTTAAAAATTGATTAATTTATTAATTAATCGATTAATTTTCATAAAATAATAATTTTTTATAAACTAAAATAAATCAATTAATTTTTATTTAACAATCTCTCTTTTTAATTAAATTCAAAATTTTCAATAGTTACATATAATCTCTTTCAATCATATTTTAAACTATTTAATTTTATTTAATCTTTAATCGATTTTATGATGATATTATATTGATGGAACCATTTAAAATTTAAATGTCTTGTTTTACTAATTTAACTTTCAGTTTAATTTTTAAAACATTGTTTGTGTCTTTATCAATTGAATTGAAGTTAAAAATAGTAAACTATAAAGAATTGAGACAAAAAAAACCCTTGGCGACACATTTGAACTATAGGAATGCTAATAGGTACTAGCATACCTTTCACATATACATAATAATTAAAAAACAATATCTGACTATTCTCCAATATCTAGTATCTACCTAATTGTTAGCAATTCAAAATATATGTATTTACATGAGAACAAGAGCTCAAAGTACAATTATCGTACTCCATAATGACATTGAAGATTTAAAACTTAGAAGACCTAAAAGCTCTGCTTTTACTTACTCCAGATATTGTTATGGAAAGTGTGATAAATCTAATATGTTTTTATGTCCAAGGAAAACCTCCATATTTTGAGATAGCAATGAGGTGGACAGTGACTATCATGTAGCCTAATGAATTGGGTACCTTGAAGTGGCTAGCTTTCGTAGCTTTTAGCTTACTACTTGTGATAAAACTTTCACTCTTAAAACTAGTTAAACGAGACAAAGAGGTTAGTCCCTTTCTTATTTTTTAACCATTCTCATCCATTTTGTTTTCTTTTGTTGATTTGGGCAAATCATCTAAATCAAATACATGAATATGATTCCTCACTCAAGTTTGTTTACATCAGGCATGACAATAGACCTCATTTCGCTTATGCCAGGTGAGATCTTTTAGTAATGCATGTAGAGTAGGCATGATAATTTATTTAATTTATGACTAACATATTAAATTTAACATAATCAAATTTTGAATAAGACTTGAGTTTAAGGTATCATCAAAACTAGACCTTATAGTCCCAAATAATGATTGGTTTGTCAAAACCCGCAAAATTAATTTAAATTCGTACTCTTGTGATAGTCGTAGAATTACGTTGAACCCTAAGAGAACTAAAAAGTAATTTCTTAATTTCAATTGATAAAACAAATTAGAGGGTTTATAATTAATTAATTGATAAACTAAATTTAATAAAGAATCAAAATAAATCAACTAAATATTAAAGTGAGAAATTCAATGTTACTTAACTCCGATTCAAGGAAAATTTCTTATTTAATTGTAACATTAATCATTAGTTTAAAAAGAATAATTTTTACAATTCAAGTAGTTAGTCTGAAACCTATTAGGATAGTTATAATAAGTCTCAAAATTTACCAAATTAATTGGTTCAGACTCAGCATTCAAACTAAAATTTATCACTAACTGATTTAGTATGACACAATTCCATATCAATTAAATGATAGCAATAAGCTTAATGAAAAAAACTAATAAGTTACAATTAGTTAGTTTAGTTTTCTTGTTTCTAATAAGTTAAATATGTAATTTAATAAATAACATATTTGTTACTTGTCTAATCCTTCGTGATAATTACAAATCATTGAATTCATGGATATTTGTAGAATAATTAATATCAAATTAAATTTTCAGATTAATTGATATTGAATGCTCAAGAAATAAAAGAACATAAAATAAGAAATACTTGAATTAAAAAAAATATATGTCTAGAACAAAATCTCACAAGCTGACAACTAGAATTTTGAATTCCCTTAAATTAAAAATATTCAGATTTAGCCATATATGACTTTTGTTCCATTACCAAAAATAAATGAAAAGATGAAAGACTAAGAGAGAACACAAAGAAATGAAAATAGGGTGATATGGAGAAGTGAAGAACGTGTTTTTCCCCTCTTCTCCTACTCAAAACCTAGCCTCCTCCTAATCTGCCAAGATCCCTAACCAAACAGGTCCAAGTCCCTACATAATCGAATTGGAAATAAGTTTACTAATTAAATTCAAACTCTTATGGTGAATCTAGCTTTAAGTGGGATCTCACCTTATCCACTACAATAATTTGTCAACTTTTTTCAAAATTTGTGATTTTGACAAATAATGCTCCAATTTGATACAACCTCCACTTATCACCTTCTAAAACAAAACAAATATCAATTTTCCATTTAAGCACCAAAATTAAGCCAAAAAAAGATATATCTAATTAATATAATCAAATAACATCTTATAAAATTCTCCACACAAAACTAATGCTTGACCTCAAGCATACATCAATTCAATACATCAATCATTCTCATAATAACCTCTCATCTTTTTCATGTTATCCAAAAATATCCCCACAAGCTAACATACATTAAAGGTTTAAGGAAAAAATATCAATTAAGAGAACAAGCACTTATAGGACACGTTTTTAGAATGAAAATATAACATATCATCATTTTCATCAAAGTTAAATGAAACAAGATTTGACACCCTCTCATGGATTTCACTCTATTCACTCAAAGTGTTAAAGATACATTAAGCTCTCAAATGAAGGCATAGCAAGTTATTTTCATAAGCTTGCTCATGAATCATATCTTTACCACTAACAAAAAATGAACTTAATGCATAAATCAAAGAAACTTGATAGGGGATGCAATGTGGCTTAGGCAAGGTATTACGAAAAGAAGTTTTAAAATTGAAGGGAATCATACAAACTTATCCACACAAGTTTCAACTCAAGTCAATCCATAACTCACTTGATTTAAATAACATTCTTTCAATGACCTCAACATTTTTCTCTTTTTTTTTTAAATTTTTGAACAAGAAATGTCAACTAGGAGATTTCTTTTTTTAAAAATATATATATAGTTCTCTCCCACTGAAAAATCAAAATAGTGGAACTTGAATCAATTGATTTTTTCATGATACTAGTCAAAATCTTAAGCAGATAAGCTTTATACAATTCTTTCAATTTATGGGTTTAAAATTATTAAAGTAATTAACAAAAAGAAGGGTTAAAGTGACTTATAACAAGTTTAGTATAAGAAAAGAAAATTCAAGGCTCAAATAGTTTCTCTAATGATAAGAATTAAGGTAGGCTCGTCTAGGTCCAAAAGGGCTATATCTAAGTGACCCTATCATTTATATGCAAAAATTTATAAAAAATGTAGTCTTAGTATGTATTCAAGTGTAATTTCCAGCATAAACAAATTATATTTGATAACACACATAAAAAAGAAATTTACGAGCACAAATATGATAAGTTGCTCCTAGGCTCAAAGCTTATATAGGTGTCAAAAATGCATCAAGTCTAGCTTACACACTTTCAAATATCAAAACTATTGTGATACTTAAAATAATTTAATGAAAAACATTAATCATACTTGTCTCTCTCATGCATTATAACTTTAACAAAAAGTGTATCCTAACTAGGAATTATTTCTAAAAAACAATCAAGAAATTTTGAAGCTACCACAAGGAATAATTAACATATGAATCATAGTATTCATGAGTTCAAGCATAAATCACAAAGTTCATTATATTACATACTCTCACTGTCTCACACCTAAATCATACTTATCCCTATTGTATGCACAAGATGTCCATATGTCATAAAAAATAATCAGCACAAAGTAAAAAATAAAGTAAAGGACTAAAAAATAAAGTAAAAGACCACCCTGAGTTGTGAGCATCTGAAATGAGATGTATTATGCTGTCAGTGGATATGGAAGTGTCACTTTCATGAATTAGATCAAAACATCCAAACTCCCGTTTAGTTTAAAGAATTTATGTTCCAACCTCTCCATCCTAAAATGATGCTTATACTGGATTAGTGGAGCTAGAAGACACAGAGGTTGTGGAATGTCAAAATCCTCTTGTTGATTTGATGATAAACCTCCCTAGAGGGGTCACATGGTATAAAATGAAAAGTTCTCTTTTGTTGCTCGAGCAACCTCATTCCACTTAAATGAGCCCTGTCTAATGGTTCAATCTCACATGCTTTATGCATATTAGTGTTAGTCATATCAAACAAATTGAGATTGATAGTCGAGTGAGTAATAAGGGATCTAAGACACAAGTTTTTGTTAGAATAGATAACAATGTTAAACTACGTAACCAATTAAGCACCCAAATTGATGTGTACTTTTTGTATCATATACCAAACAAAGAAAAACTACTCAACTTTAGTGTAAGTACATGTCGTGACCTTCCTTCATGAATAATTAAAAGTTAAGAAATGTTGTATATAAATCCATTTAAGCCCATTAAGAACATTGCCCTTAGATTTACTCAGATGATAAACCAATAGGTTGGAAGACATTGAATTCCACACTCTATAAGAATCAAAATCACCATAATCTACAATAAATTCTTTGTATTGAGTTGAATTACCATATCCCTTAGTTATCAACCTTAAGGCCAAATTAAATTCAATGATGCTTTGTTTAAATTTGACACCCATTAATTTGTATAGGATCATATTAGGACCACGTAAAGTGAAATTACCCAGTTTATCAAATTTGAAGGTAGTATAAAACTCTTTAGTTCATTTAATAAATACCAGATAACGAATCATCATAAAATGTCTCCAACTCATATCAGTAATCATATCATCAAATTTTCTTTGATATGCAATTCTTCTAAGGAAGGATAACGCACATACTTATCCGTATTAATACGTCAGGTTTTGAGAGCGACGTACCTTTGTTTTCTTTCTTTGAGCTGAAAGTAAGTTATTCATAAAGGTCTAACTCAATTGGTGGCAAGATAGATGTATCTTTAGCTATCCAAGCACGCTTCCTATAGGCATTTGTGGTACGTCTAATGTTTGATTTGTGTGCAATTAGATTCACCTTAAATTTGCCTTTGTTTTGAATGTCCTATAATTATGACAATAATAAACAAAAAAATTAATTTTAAAATAACTAAAGCAATAGAGTAATAACTAAAATTAAAATTATTTAATGAAATAAATAAAAATTAAAAAATATATGAGACATTATTACAATACTAGTGGAGAACCGCTTGGTGTTGGTATGCTTAATGTTTTGCATATGCTTGGAGGCTTGTGTTGTATGGGTTTAGTGCTAAAGCGTGAGGCACTGGTTGGTGTACTTCGATTATGAAGCTAGGGCTTTGGTTTTTGAAGCATTATATGGTGCATTGTGGTTTGTTTAAACCAGGATTGGGAGATGTGCTACGGCATACAACTAGTGATGCAAGGACTAGGAGGCGCTGAGAGCATTGGTTGCTGGATGTTAGATCTACTTGTGCTGAGGAACTGGGACATATAGCGTGAAATTGAGGGCTGGGAAGTTGGACTGTACACCTAGTGTTGGAACGTTACGATGTGTAGTGTACTGAAACACAAATGAAATTATGTTTTGTTTTTAAAATTTGTTTTTTATTAATTATTATTGTTATTGTAAAAATAATTTATTTATATCATCATTATATTTTTATTTAATATCTCTTTTATTTTTTATTTTATTTTTATCCTTTAAAATCACTAATTCTTTAAAACAATACAGATTATTAACATCTATAAGGCGATATCATGCCTTATGAGTGTTAGGATTATAAAATTTAAGAGGTTTCTTTCAAGAAAGCTGAATCACATAAGGTGAAATCAGTTCTTATAAGTTTTAATATTGTGGAATTTAAAAAGACTACTAATCTAACTTGAGTTGTGTAAGGCGTGATCATCTTTTATGAATTTTAGTAATATGAAAATTTGGGTCTTTTATCCTGACAGTTGAATTACATATGACACGAAGTTGCGTTATGAATTTTAATATTTTGTAACTTAAGACTCAATCCCCCTTAAACCAATAAACTAACTAATTAACGGAAAACAAATGAAAATTATATACAATTAAAATAAAACTAATAAAAAATTATCATATTTTGAGATGCTTATGAAAAACGCAATTATTAAACGTCATTCTGCTGGAATGGGTTTTTTCTTCTCAAATTTTTACGTATTAGGGAAGTTTCAAATTAACCACCAAATTCTTTTGTTAAGGAAAACGAAGCGCACTTAGTGACATTTCAGAGTAGTACCACCAAGACACAAATTGATTATCTCCTTGTGAGGACAAGTGCCAGATTATGGTGCAATGATTGCAAAGTGCTTTTGACTGCATACCTTTCAACCCACCATAAATTATTGATTTTGGATATAGGAATTAAGGGATGGAGGACACAACTTTTTACCAAGCCATGCCGCAAAATCAGATGGGGGGATTCAAAGGGAACACGGTGGAACATTTTAGGACTTAGGTTAGGAATAATACAATATGGGCTGTGAGTGGGGATGCAAATTGGATGTAGTAGGGAGTAGCCCCCGTAGTGAGAGAGACCGCCACTAAACTCCTAGGAGTATCTAAAAGATAGGGAGAGGATAGAATTTTGGTGGTGGTCAGACGAGGTCTAGGAGATGGTCAGGGTGAAAAAGAGAGCTTTTAAAGGTCTGTTGGCAAGTGCAACAGAGGAGGCGCAGATTATTAATAGAGTAAGGTATAAACTGACAAAATAGAAGGAAAAGAGTACTATCTTAGTGGCTAAAGGAGATGCTTAAGAGTATATGTGCAGGAATTTGGTATAGTCAAAAGAGCACAAAGAATTTTCAAGATAGCGAGAGCGAGGGCACGTGAGACGGCGGATTTCAACCAAGTCTGTTGTATGTTAGAGTAGTGCCCTGAAGGCAATCGCCTTTAGCGTGTTTTGTACAAAGTTGTGTACAGACTTTATGAATAAATAAAGAAATGCATATTTCATTAATTTGATGTTCATTATTTATGAATTGATATTGATCTATAAACAAATTAATGAAGTCCATGATATATGACATAGCATGAAGGAAATTATGATGTGATCATACTACTGAGATTCCTATCA
>JANZLD010000237.1:15244341-15256820 GCA_026413575.1 Erythroxylum carthagenense | reverse complement strand
CCAAACAGTCAACTGACTTTTAAAAAAAGCTCTTCTCAGAAAAGCTCTACTGACAAAAGCTCTACTAATAAAAGCTCAACCAAACGGGCACTAAGTAAAAAAAAAGAAAATGAAATTGAGAGAGAAGTTAAGAAGCACTAGGAAATTATCAATATCGAGTAAATAGTATCTAGAATTCGAATCTCTCGAACCCTTAACTGATTGATCATTTTTAATGCCATTTTGTTGATTAGTTAGACTGTGGAGATTCCTAAGGTATGCTAGTAGCTGATCTTGAGTCTACTAATAACTAATCCTATGGTCTCTAACCAAATTACTTGGGTTAAAACTTACAAGATTGCGTTATTGTTTATGGATCCCTCTATTAAGTTTAACCCTAGTCCAAAAGATTTATGACATCCTATCTCTAGGGTTGTAATATACTCTTTCCAATTATTGTGGATCTATTCAAACTAAGATTTCTCAATCGCTATCTTGAAATCAGATTATGACATAATATTTTGGATTACTAGAACATAAATAAAAATAGATAATTGGATCACAATAATCAATCAATTAATTGCATTAACAAAATAATCAACACATGTTAAAGTATCCTAATAGGGTTCATCTAACCTAATACTAATAAAACAATCAGTTACATATTGTCGAATACGAAATCAGCTACACATATATATAGAAACTTGAATTGAAAATAACGAAATCATAATTCTAAATCTTCCTGATTGTTCTCTATCGAGTATTCTAACCCTGTAGATGTTTGATCTTGTATTCTAGAGGACCTATCGATAAAATCTTCACATCTCTTGCTCTTATAGCTTAAAATTGCCTCCGAAATTGTCTTTGAAACTTCCAAATGATTCCTACTGGCCCCACTCTTTAATTTGCCCCCGAAACGTCTCTTTTATATAAAAATATAGGTTTTTTGGATTATGCACGGTCGTGTGCACAGCCATGCATAGGAACGTGCTTAATTGGAAATCGTCGGATGTCATGAAAGTGCATAAGGGTGCATTTATTCCAGATTGTTGTTTTTTCTATTTTAGCTACAATTTTGCCCGAATTTTCTCCTTTAAGTCTATGAAGGCCATTGTCACCTATAAACATACTTGGAGCAAATTAAGTACAAATACAAGATAAAAATATAAAATATCAAGCAAAATACATCAAATATAGTTGGTAAAATATAGTTAAATATTCATCTATTAAGACTGCTTTCATATAATTGCATGCCATGAAACTGCTTCTTCATTGCTTGCAATTAGCTTATGATAAAAACTATTAGTGAATGTCCCTATCGGATTAGGAGATCGAATGATGTTAGCTTCTCCACGCCCCTCAGAAATTTGAGGTAAGTATTCAACAAGTAGAGAAAAACCTCTAAAACTAGTATACCATTCTTTATTATGGATGAGGGTGGAGACTTTGGCATTCATAGGGATTCTGTTTCTGATTTGTGAAATATCTGCTATTTGAATAAGTGGAAGGAAGTTAGTCCATTTATCGTTCCAAAACCAAACGATATCTCCATTTCCAAAATTATACTTGATGTGTGGATAGATAATACCTCTCAAATTGCAATTCAAAATCCAAGAAAATTTATGATAATTTATTACTTGTTGCTTCAATGTAAAACAATATCGTGCAACCCATGAAGCAGTTTGCACTCTCGTTCAACTAGTAGAATGATTGCTCTCCCAGTAAGGCATTCCATAGCCAAAGCTTTAGCCTTTAGACCGAGGCAATTTGATCCTTTCTTTCAACATCAAGAACATAGTAGCCTCCTGAAGTCTCTAACTTGTGTTCTGCCCTTCATAGCTGCACAACTCTTGCTCAAAGCTTATTCATATTGAACATTTTCCCAATTGGACCAGTTAAGAATCCCAATTCTTTCCGTTATATAGCTTTTATTAGGAGTTACTCAATTCAGGGACTATTTACTGAGGGTGTTAGATTGTTGACATGAGATGGAAAGAAATTATACTTAATTATTTTAGCCGCGTGATAGATGTGACGCTTGGGATGACAAATTTTCAAATCTAAATGATTTTGATTGGTGGGTTTGAGTTTGATCAAGTACTTGGTTCACTTGGGAAAATGATAATAGGATTTATAATGAATATAATGAAGAATGAAAATGAATATAATCATTGTAATTATGATGGTTGGTTAGGACGAACGAATGATTACCATTACCATTGATAGTGGTTAAATTGTTAAAAATCTTGAGAAATAAAAAATTGTTAAAATTTTGCTTTACGTCAAAATTTAAATATATTCTAATTAATTATATTTAATTTATGCACCCCATTTATGATGATATAATGTTTAAGATCAAATATATTGTGGTATTTCCTTTCCAATAGCTTTTGTAGAAAAAAAAAGCTCTAGCATTTGCTTGCATTAAGATATCATTAGCCACATCATGTCCTTAAATACACTTTAATCATCTGAAATATTGTACATCTTATCAACATAACCATAATGTCCACCATTCCATTGCTACAGTGAAATCAAGTAATATAGTTGAACTCATAAATTGTATTCCTTTTCTCAAAATGCGTATCAAACAAAAATGAAGAGCATTTGATTCATTGCAGGCAATCATGTCCATAAGAGAATGTAGATTTTAATAAAATTTACATTCCCCCTGATGATGCAAATGATGTAAAATATCACAGCTAAACACAATACCTTAACCAAAAGCTTTCAAATGATGCAAATAACCAGGTTAACACTAAAAGCTTTATTTGCATCATAACTACAACATTCTCATCTAATACAAAAAATATGATTAGGCAACATCAGTGGCATCCTAAGTTCATATTACTTATAAAAGCCTCATATACCAAAAGTATTAATATGCTCCTTCGCATGATTAATGGACTAGAATATAGATAGAAGAACCCAAACACAATGGACCTTTTTAAATGAATTGGCAAAGGGAACAAAACCTGAACTTTAGCAGGATCATTATAGAATAACACGATAACCTTACAAAAATCCATTTAAGATATGCCAATATTAAGAAGTTCATTGCTGAGCTCTTTCATCTTCTCATTGGTTAGGGAATTAGATTTAGACTCCACAATCAAAGTATTTGTAACAACATATTGTGACGTCATTTGTTCGGAAATAAACTCAAACTTAATAGTGAAGTTTTCTAACCTTGAATCAATAGTTTCCTAAAGTGTTGTTTTTTTTCTTGTAAAAACTTTCCTTTCTTAGTGAGAGGTTTTTCGGTTTTTTTGTTGCATGGGTGCTTGAATTGAAGAAATAGCTATCGATCTTTGTGTATTAGAGACCACAACAGGTTCGTCTTCATTGTATGATGAAGAACACACTGTTATATTCTTTGGGTAGTTAGCCTTAGCACTTGCTTCAGTTAGATCTTCAACTTTAAATCCTATGGCTCTATCTTTATCCCACATTATGTCCATTTTGTGCAAATATAGGAATTTAAAGTTCCACATTCCAATTGCATTATTATGATTCTATGAAAAATAATTATAGGAAGCATAAGATAAAAACTTCATAATAAGAAAATGTTATAACTATGAGAGAAGAAACTACTAAAATAAGAGCCCAATCAACTTTTGAGTTAGATGTTCCTACCAAGCACCATTCATCAAACCATTGTTTATCATAATTGATCTTATGCTCAACATCATCCCATTGACAGTCACTTTGTATACACATTTTAGAAATTGGATTGTACTTGTTTCTTAACTATTGAATCCTAGAGTCGACATGGGGATCAACATCCTTATCGAAATTGGGAATCTTGCTCAATAACAGCTTATGCATTTGAACCATGTAATTGTTCTTAAATCCCCCATTTACTTCTATAAAGGATTGCAAGCTAGTTCCAATAAAACGTCAACCAAAGTTTCAACCTCATCATCCTTCCAATGTTGCTTGTTCCTTCCCATCCCACGGGCAGCCATAGCCATTCCTAATAAAAGTACGATAATGTAAGAGCCATTAAGGAAATAAAATATAACAAAAATAGCTTTGTTAAAAATATGAATACATTAATGTAATCCAGTAACTCACTTACATAGAGTCAACTAGGCAGAGATGTTCACATAGATGCATTTCAAAAGTAATCCAATAACTCAATTATATATTGCTAATACTAAACAAAGAGATGTTCACCATTCAAGTATATTAATCAAAATAAAAACAATTTAATGTTCTAATAAGCATATGAAACAAACATATCTTAAATTACTAATCAACATCATTGTCATTGGATTTAGTTGTCCATATATTATACATGTTGGTGAGCATATTATTTCTGAATGTCAACCACTCATCAGTTAGACTAATTTGTGTAATGTATTCCATTTCATCATCTTCATCACTCTTATCTTCCTTACACTCCTCTTCATCTTCAGTGATTGACTCTTGTGGATCAAAGCTCATGAGCTTACGAATCAAGTTGTGCTGAAGGCAATAAGCCATTATAATGTGAACTTGAGTTTGAATTGAGAAAAATGAAGGGGATGTAAGGATCTTCTATCTTCTTTTCAACAATCCAAAACATCTCTCAATAATATTCCTTGTTTTGGAATGTTTCATATTAAAGTAACCCTTTGCTATCTCTAGTTAATAACAATTCTTTGAGGTGATAGTGTTGCACTTGATACGGAGTAAGAAATCCATTTGCATTGCAATCTCTAGAGTCAACCAAGTAATAACAACCTTTATAATTGAACAATAAGTTATGGCTGAGTAGCATAACCTAAAGAGAAACCAAACTAGATATTGTAACACAAATTTACCTTAAGGGACTCGTAGACCATGATGCCTTGAGATTACATCTCGAAGCACACAATCATCGTATGCAAAGCCCCCCTAACTAACAAATATATGAATTGCATGTTAGGGCATCAAATACCTAAAAAATTATTGAAATACATCCTTTTCTTGTGCAATATCAAGGCTTATCTTCATTAGGAGGTGTAAATTTAATTAGTATCCTATCTAAGGCTCCGAGGCAACCTTACAAATTAAAAAAAGATGATTTAGCACATAAAGCTTTCATATTAATGTTATAGGTTAATTATAAAGTTTAATTACTTGAAAAAATTTCCTCTGTCATTTTTACAATCTTATGTAATAGGCTCCGACTTTTTGAGAAAAATATGATGCAACCTCATAATTGTATAAAGAACTTAATGGAATTATCAGCTCACGGTTTCTTTACTACAGAGAAAAAGTAGGCTAATTGTCCTACTCTTTTTGTGGTGAGCCAAGGTGTATATGAAAATTACTACAACCGCTTCTACAGATGAGTTCCTAGTAGGTTTTGAACCCTTAACATCTCTTACCATATCACACAATATCCTAAAGGTTGCTTTATCCATATAAAGTTCACTAATGTAAGCAACATCACAATCCATGGTCAATCTAAACATCCATATCATTCTATCAATCCTTTCTTTTTCCTTTGTTTTAATTTCACTGAACTTATCTCGAAGGTGCAAACAAACGATAACATAATGGATGGAAAATAATAAAACCATCATATTATTTTTTGTTTGTTGAAGTATCAAAAGTTGCTTTAGTTTGTTCCGTTATTCACTAATAGTGGGCAAACCATTTTGATCTACAATAAAAAATCCAGAATAGTGTATTTCGTAACAGAGAAGGCTTGAGGCTACTATCGGTGTGGAGTGAAGGTGGCTTAAGGATGCCTCTTGGTATGGAATTGAGACGCATCAATTCACTGGTGTTGCTTAAGGGAGAAAGAATGTCGTAAAAAAAGAAGGGGAAAATGCTGGGGAATTTTGGCCAGGGGGTGGATTTCATATCTTTTTTTAGTGTAATGTCTTCTATTCTTCCTCTCATAATTAAGGGGTATGCAATACTGCCCCAAAAGCTGATATAAAAATACTATTCATTTAATCATAATATATTACCAAATATAATTTTTTCATTCCTTACCCTTTCTTTTCTTCTCATACCAACTAACCAAGCACCCTTTGAGTTGCATGTCGGTAATTCAATGATTCATAGGTACAAGTGTGGATTTGTGGGATATGAGCATAAATTGTTCGATGAATGTCGAAAAGAGATCAAGATCTCTTGGATTAGTAGGTAGGTATGCTAACTTTGAGGATATGGAATCTGTGAGCATATTATTTGAGAAATTGCCTGTCATAGATATGGTGTAGTTTAGCTTTAATTTGTGCCCAACTTGATGTGACAATTATGCTAATAATTGGATTAGAAATTGGGATTTGTTTTTGTGAATACTATTATGTCGAAATGGGCACTAATGTAGGTATATTCTAAATGAGCAGGTGTAAGTTAAATGATGTTTTGACAAATTGGCTTAACTTTTATGAGATTTTAAATATTTGAACTTAGTGGACTTTTATGATTAATTAATTATACAACAACAACATCACCATCCTAATAAAATCCCGCTAAACACGGGTTTGAAGAGGTCTAGTGTACATAGCCTTACCCCTAACTAATAGTGAGGTTGTTTCTGAATGATCACAAGAAATATGAATAAATAAATAAAAATAATAAAATAAATTCAAAAATATATAAAATAAAAATAATAGAAGATAAATAAAACTAAAAAAAACTAAAAAAACATGAAAGCTATAGAAAACTAATTATATTAAGCATAATATCTAGGAAAACAATAATAAATACTTATTAGGCAAAATGATGATTAAAAATAATTAAATAATATTATTAATATTTTGCACAATAACTCTTTATTATGATTTTAATAATAATACTAATGATGGTAATACGAATAATACTAAATAAATAAATAATAAATATATAATTAGGAGAAAGATTAGTACTTGTTTAAAAGATTAGGCTAAATCTAAGAGAAAATGCTAACAGACCTATAAAAACGACACGGCTCTCTTTAAGAGGGAGTCTTTATCTGAATCTTAGTACACTAAAGCTTTTATTCCGAGGCAAGTCCTCAGTAAGTTCCAGCTGAGCCATATCATTTTTGATCATCTCTCTCAATTCCTTTTAGATCTTCCTTTTCTCCTCTTACAACCTAAGGTGCAATCTTCTAGCATATTCTCACTGGAGCGTTTGGGTGGCTCCTCTTAACATGTCCAAACTACCTTAGGCTATGTTTGGTTGGGTGGTTATTAACGAAATGGAAGGGAATGAAACATTATATTAGTCCATCATTTGAGACAAGAGTTTATAATAGAATGGAATATGATGAAAATGGACGGTTTCATATGATATCCCATTCCATCCTAAACGATAAAAATAAACAACTTCTGATTTGGGAAATTTAGGATAGAATGTAAAATGATAAACAACATTTCACTATATTACATTATAAACCCTTCTTCCAAATAATATTTCACTATATTACATTATCAACTATTCCATCCCTACCAAATAACGATTTTCTAATATTACATCTATTTACATTCTATTCCATTATAAACTATTCAATTCTTTTAAAAGCCTTACGTCTAACCAAACATAACCTAAGCTTGTCTCTCTTAATTTTTTAATAATATTAGCCGCCTTTAATTGGTGTCTCGCCACTACATTCCTGACATTATCTCTTTTAGTAAGGTTGCACATCGAACGAAACATTCTCATTTTCACTACCACTAGCTTATGACTATGCACCTAATTGATCGGCCAACACTCTGCCTAATAGAGCATGGTCGACCTAATTTCTAAATGATAAAATTTACCTTTAAGCTCAAGTGATATCTTCTTGTCACATAAAACTCCTTATACATTTCTCCATTTAAGCTACCTTGATCTGATACAGTAGACTATGTCCTCATCAATCTCTTTATTGCTCTAGATGGTAGATCCTAGGTACTTAAAACACTCATTTTATGGTATAACTTCTGAACCAATTTTTACCTCTACATCAATGTCCAACTTATGTCCTGAAAAGTTATATTCTACGTACTCAATCTTAGTCATACTCAATGTAAATTCTTTTGACTCTAACACATCTTTCTACAGTTCAAGCTTGGCGTTAACACCCTCTTATCTCATTTATTAGAACATTGTTATTAGTAAACAATATATACCAAGACACATCCCCTTGGATATTCTTGATGAGCTCATCTATCCCTATCGCAAAGATTAATTCATTAAAATGATAGTAACTAAGAAAAAAGGGAAACTTATTTAAGAAGCACATAAGTTCAATTTGTTGTTGTCACCACTAACTATTATTCAATATTTTAGACTTCAAATTTAATAAAAAATAAATTGAAGTGATTTAAAATATGAAAATTTAATTTTTTTTATAATTCTTAAGAAGACAACTAAGACAAATTTGAGTTTGTCAATTGTTAATAAATTTTATTGTTTGATTAATGCTAGACAAATCAAGATATTGGTTGAGTAGGATTTGACAACAATAGTGAGGGTTCAAGTAATTTTTGTTTAGGTTTTATACTAAAAGGGGATTTAAGATATTTTTCATGCAGTTAAAAAAGAATATAAACCAATTAGGATTTTTAAGTTAATTTTTTAGATTATTTGTGTTACTATTATTTTATTTATGTCTCTATTAACTATTTGCATATTTTAGTATATCAATTTTGGAGATAATTGGATAAAATCCTAAATCATGGTTATAGTAAATTAGAGATTTTGATAAATATAATTGGAGGCTTTTTCATATTAAATGTGAGTGAATTAAATGATTAATGACATATAGTTACTATAATAAGTGTGAAGTATATTTTGAGGTGTTATGGAGACATCAATTGTTATCTTGGATGCTATGTGTGACTGCATTCATAATGTTGGTAGCTTGTGATTATGGTTGGCATATTGTTATCAGATTCATATAGTGTGGTGATTGATTGAAACCTATTATATGATGTTAGAGAGGGGTAGGTACCAGATTGTTAGTCAAGACATCTTATTTAGTACTATAGTAAGCTAAATACCCCTTTTTTGGTTGGGATTTATCAATAGCTGCAAGATTGAGACTGATACCATTAAATTGATTGAGAAGTATTATTTAGTGCAAAATTAGGTCATATATCATTTCATTAGTGGGATTGGTCATCCTGTGTTAGAGTAAGGTAGGCAGTATTTAGTTAGTTGGGACATTTCATTCGATGCCAAGGTGAGACAGGTACTATTCTATTGACTAAGATGAGTCATTTAGACAAATATAAGATATTGTGTGTGATAATTAGAACTTTTATTTGGTATATTTAATTGCAATATGTTGTGAAATATTTGCATAGAATGTTATTGTCTTAACAAGTGTTACAAAGATAAGTGTAATGTAAATAGACATGAGTGGTAAAGATTTGTGTATACTGAGATAATAAGACAATAATTTACTTTCATTTATTTATTCTTTTTCCTATTTGGTATATATACTATCATCTTACATGTTATTTTGGGTGAAGAGCTTAAGGAGGAGTGCAAGAATCTAGGCAGATGTGAGACATTATTTTAGTTGTAAATTGAATTATGTTTTAATTATTAAATTTTATGAGATTGAATTATTAATATTTTAGTTAATAAAAGATGCCTTTTAATAATTAGAGAGTATATTGGATCATTATGAGTTTATACATATTGGTTTAGCCTTAAATTGATTATGATGCTTGAATAGTTAAGTTTTGCCATTGGGTGGTGACATTTCAAAGACCATAATGTTAGCTTAGACTCAAAATGTAAGAAAGTGGTATCAGATCTTCATATTTGAGGTAAGCCAAGATTTTAAGATATCATGAGATAAGAGATGCTAAATTGTGTAAGTTATTATTATTGGTTAATTTAGTTAGTAGGATTAGATTTAATTATGTTGTATGTTCTGTAACGGCCACGACATCCACTTGAGGAGTGGTTGTTTCTATGCCTAAATACTCTCCTATTTGTTTGGGAGAAGTTGAGAAAATAACTACAAGGGAAAATCCTATTTAATTGGTTTAAATGAGACTCAAGGAGATAACGATTATCTAAAAAAGAGAAAACCCTAAAGTCTCTCAATATATCAAATCCTCTGACAGATTAACCATTGGACTATTCAACATTTAAGGTAAGATCTTTACAGTGACTCTAGTAGCCACTGAGGAGACCATGTTCATGAGACTGGGATCACGTGGGTAGAAAGTGACATAAAGATTAATTTGCTTCCACATCAAGGTTAGCGATCTAACCTGAATTAATCCTATATTGGTATTAGAGCGAGGGTATGTTTTAGCTTCTGCCTCATTAAAAAAAACACATGATCATTTTTTGATATAATTGCATGATTAGTTTACGCAGTCAGGTTATTTACATTCAAAGACCTATTCAAACATACCTCACTCCATTTGAAGCACTTCTCCACCAATTGTGACGAGCGTTGGCTGTAAGGATGACACCGTCATTCATCTCTTCGTTTATCTACGCGATGTTGCAGAGATTGCCACAGAAAAAGTCACTCATGACTGCGCGTGTGAGTCACGTGTCACCTGTTGAGTGGTGTTAATGGCATGGTGGACATCGTTCATCTCTTTTTACACCGATCTATGCGATGGCGGTGTGAAATCGAAAAGCTTGTGACAACTCCTATATGGAGTCGTGCCTTTTGGTGTCGAGGTTGGTGGCTAGGCATCTGTCCGCCTTCATCCTCAACTCCCAGCGGCAGTGTAGATAGGTGGGGGAGGGTGGAGTGTGGCACAGATAAAGGTGGGTGTTGTTTTTCTCTGCTTTTTTTGTTTGACATAACCCATAACATCGTTTTAAGAGAAGATAGAACATTGTTAAAAGGAATGCTGTGTAGGAAGACAAAACGTTTAGTAACCCATAACATTGTTAAAAGGTTAATTTTAAGTTTATTAAATTTGTTTTTGCTAAATTAATTTGATGTGAAATATTTTTAAATGGTATGTCCATTTATTTATTTATTTATTTTTCTCTTCTAATTATGTAAATTTTTTTTACATTTATTTAATTCATTAATGATATGTGAATGTGTTTTACATAAAAATGAATTATTATTAGTTATATAATTTTGTTTTATTTAAAATAAAAAATTTTAATATGTTTTTCATAAGAATCGGTTATGTTAATTGGTTTAACATATGATATGTATATATGTGTATATACATATCTTTTGGAATATGTTTCATGTGAGTAATTATAAATTGTAAAAAAATTCTATTTTAAGTCTTAAGTGATGAGCTTAGTGAAATTTTCGATCTTATGATATAGATGATGATATTTTTTGATAATTTAATTATTCATATATGTGCCCTAATGTCCTTATTTTTAAAAAATATATTTCAAGATATGGCAACGAAAAGTATGGTTGGTGATTTGTCCACCACCGAGAAACTGAATGGCACTAATTATGACATCTAGCATAGGAAGATTCAATATCTTCTTAATGAGCATGAGATTTTGGAAACCTTGACCAATGACATGACTGAGCCTAAAGATATTGATAACAAACAATATCAAATAAATCTGATCGTATAAAAGGAATGGTTCAAACAGGATTATAAGACACCCTATACTATGTTGTATAGCATGAATGACGATCTTATTAGGAAATTTTAGTCCTACAAAACTGCTAAAGAAATGTGGGAAAAGATCAAGATCACATACGGTACAAAGCTTCGTACCTTGCACTTAAAGTGGATGCAATACGAGATTGACTCAAGCCGTACTATAGCCAAGCATCTTCGCACTTTGAGTGTGATGGCTCGGGATCTAAAAACTAGTGGGCATGAGATTTCTGAAGAAGAATAGGTTCTTAATGTGATTCATTCCATTCCAAGCAAACCTGATCATTGGGCTAATTTTAAGCTCTTGATGACTCATAGAGAGAACATCAAAACCTTCTCAGAAATTTCAAGACATCTCAAAATGGAGGAAGAACGTTTGAAGGTTCTTAGTCACTCTAATGTTGCTCTTATTGACAAAGTGGTAAAGCCTAAAGGTAATAACAACAATCGAGGTAAACAGCCTAAGAAAGGTAAACGCCCTTCTCAAACTTCTGGATCAAAAGGTGGTGTGGTCAAGCAACAAAAGGCTAAGGGTTATGGAGAGAATAAAGTAGCACGACTGAAGTGTTACAACTGTGGAAACAAAGATCACTATGCTCGGGATTGTCCTGAGTTGAAGAAGGTACCTACTTTCACTGATTTAATCGAACTATACGTTTTTTCCCATGCATTAGTTGCTAACTCCTTTCCAAATTAGATTGTAGATTCAGGAGCAACCAAGCACGTAGTTTGAGATCGAGCTGATTATGTAGACTTTCATCAATATCTGGTGGGTCTACAAACTATCGCTTTAGGGAATGGCAGTGAGGAAGACGTCTTTGAAATTGAGACCTATCAACTAAAATTGCGTGGAGGGAATATGTGACTTCTTCATAATACTCTCTATGCACCTGGGGTACGAAGTTATTTAGTTTCAGTAGTTTCTTTATTAAAACTTGGATTCTGTTTCAATTTTCAGTCTAGTTGCTTAGAGATTTTGTA
>JANZLD010000237.1:15202630-15215273 GCA_026413575.1 Erythroxylum carthagenense | reverse complement strand
CTAAAATTCTCCCAAAATTCAAAACACACAAAGACCCACTCCAATTAAATTTTCAAGCACAAAAATCACAATTTTCAAAATAATCACATTTATAACCAAAAATACCGGGAAATGTCATGAATGCATGTATAGTCGTTTATATGCACAAAATTTGTTATTCACTTGTATGTATATGCATGAATATATCACGGCAAATTTTGTTTTTAAACGCTTATAACCTGTTCCAAATTACTATTCTACCATTCCCATTGGTGATGGGATGTTACAATATATGGTGCTTGCCTTCATTAATATGACTGCAAATTTTCTTTTGTAGGCTTGTATTGAAGAAGTGTAAAAGGAAAATGATAATGAAAAACTTGATAAAGTTGTGGATGATTTAGGAGTGATAAGGCCTGGACATAATACATTTTTTGGAAGGGGTGTGAAATCATCTACCATGAAAGGAAAAAATATGGTGAGAGAAGCCTTGTATAAAGTTCCTAATGAGTATTTGCAGTCGATTTAAGAATGCATTAGAATAAGAGATAAACCAAAAAGTACAAGTTGAAAAGGAGAGAATGAGAAAGGAATTAGAACAAGAGAAAGTTAATTGCTTGGAAATGAAAAGGCAACTATAACAAGATAAAGTTTATAAAGAAGAAATGATAAAACAAATGTTCTCCCTCATTCAATCTTAGCTTGGACTTGCTAACACCACTAACATAAATATGCTTTGTAAATTGATTACACCTAGTCAATCAATAAAGGAATCTTCTATTCCTCCAAACCATTTATATTAACATGAAGAATATCAGGTAACAAATTTCCTTAATTCACCATTTTTGTATATCATCTTATTATCTTTTTATTGAGATTAGTGGCTTATATTCATGCTTTCTGAATTTGTTCATAAAAGGAACTAAATCATTGTGTTGTTAGTTTTTAGATTTTATTTTTTCTTGATTAAATTCACTTCACAATAAATTAGTTAGTGTTTCGTTTTTTAGATATATCAACCTGTTTGTGAGCATAGCAGTTTTACAATTCTAATATACTTCTTGTTTCTTTTTATCTATTTTTTTAGAATGGTAATGATTGGGAGTGAAGAAAGAGGAACTTAGTGAAGGATTTTAGATTGCCCATATATATTGGTTTTGTTTAGTTTTTAGATTAGTTTACTTATATTTCATATGGAATGGAGGACGATATTGTAGATGAATATTTTAGCTAGTGATTTTTTATTTTTGTATTTTGAATATGTTCAAAGATTGAATTTTACAAGCCCTTATGGACTATATATTATATATAAATGCAGTTTTTGTCGTTTACATTTGATAGCACGTACACAACTAAGAAGTAAATGAATATTTATTTATTTATTTTAATGTATATATCGATATTGCCTATATAATGACAAGAGCTTGATTTTACGTTAAATAATATTGGTAACGAAAGAATAAAGTGTTGGTTTTATTGTTACAAATTGTTGCCTAAATAATTTCACTTTGTTACGTTATAAAGACTTAAAAGTGTTGCAATATATATTTAAAATTGTTGCTATAATTTGAAACTAACGTATTGCCTTAGTCAAAATTCAAAGTAACATTGTTTATTCTGTTGCCTGATCAAGAAATTTTGTTGCCTTACACTTATTGCAGCGCCACTTCTTGTAACGATATGAATTTTGTTGCCTTGATAAAAAGGCAACAGTAATTGTACTTATAGCTACACTTTTATCTATTGGCTAAAGCACTATTTGTCGTAGTAATGCTAATGATAAAATAGTATGGTGTATATTAGGGTAGTGGAAAGAAAAAATGTTACATTCTATCTACTAGACAAGTAAGACTTTATTGGGAGCCTAACTGAATTGTAAAACTGTTGAGAAGGAGTTACTAGTAATGGCATTTACTTTCAAAAAGTTTGAGTCATATCTTTTGGGGTCTAAAGTTAATATCTGTACAGATTATACGATGTTGAGATACCTCTTCTCTAGGAAAATGCAAAGTTGAGACATATTCAATGGTTGTTACTTCTACAAGAATTTGACATAACGATTATAGAAAAGAAGGGAGCCAAAAATTTGGTGGCTAATCACCTATCACGTCTTGAAGGAGGGTATACGCAACCTAGTGAAGAAATTAATAAAAATTCCTAATAAATCCTTGATGATGATAAACTGTGTATTTGTTCTATGGTATGATGATATGGCAAATTATGTTGCAAGTTGTATCATTCCCTTTAATTTTTCTTATAAGAAAAGGAGAGCTTCTTGTATGAGTATGCTCATTATTTATAGGATGAGCCACAATTGTATAAATTTTTTGCTAACGGATTAATTAGGAGATATGTTATAGAAGAGGAGATGTTAGAAATACTAGCTCAATGTTGTAATTAATTCTAACTTTGCAAGGCATTATAGAGGGAACAAGATGACAACTCGAGTATTAAAATGTGGATTCTACTGGCCTAATTTGTTCAAGGATGCTTGTGAGTATGTAATGCAATATGATAAATATCAAAGAGTAGGGAATATTTCAATTAGAGATAAGATGCCCCCTTCTAACATCTTAGAGATTAAAGTATTTGATGTATGGGGATTGGATTTTATGGGACCTTTCCCATCTTTTATATGGAACACATATATGCTAGTAGGAGTAGATTATGTCTAGAGATGGAATAAAGTAATGGTGATGGTAAAGTGGTGAAATTTTTTTATCAAAAGGATATTTAGTAGATTTGGAGTTTCGAGAGAGAGACTATAAGTGATAGAGGAGACCTTTTTGTTAATAAATTATTTAAAACTCTTCTTAAAAGGTATAGAGTCTATCATCGAGTAGCCATAGCCTATCATCTACAATAAGTGGCAAAGTGGAGGTTGTTAATCGAGAGCTAAAGAGAATCTTGAAGAAGATAATTAATGGTCTAATAAAGGATTAGATTGGGCATTGCTGCTTGATGATGCCTTATGGCATGTTCAACCATCTTTAAGACCCCTATTAGTACAACACCGTTTTGACTTGCTTATGAAAAAGCTTGCCACTTGCTCGTGGAGTTGGATTATAGGCCATATTAGGTAATTAAGGCATTAAATTTTCATTGGAAGACAAGACTCTTACAATAGAATGAATTAAAAGAGTTAAGATATAATGCTTATGAGAATGCCAAATTGTATAAGAAAAAAGTGAAAAGATGGCATGATTCCTATATTAAGAAGTAGGAAATTCAAGATAGGAAATGATGTTTTGTTATTTAACTCATAATTGAAGTTGTTTATGAGAAAGCTTAAGTCCAGATTGCCTAAGTGTTCAATTATAAAGCTTTAGAATTAGAGAATGATAAAAAGGAAACAATTAAGTTTAATAGCTATAAATGCAAATTGTATTTCGGAGGAATATACTCATATGAAAAGGAAGTAGTTTTCTTATCCTTTCTTTTAGTTAAAAAAATAAGATAGAATGATTAAGCTAGTGACATTAAAATTAGCATAGTGTAAATCTTTTGTATGTTTGTTGTAATATTTTTTATTTTTTAAGTTAGTTTATTGATGGATGTTCATAGTATGAAGTGTTTAAAATTATTGTAGAATGGTCACGATCGTGCACATGCACGATTGTCCAAATTGGAGCACAAAACCCTATGTCATGATTATGCAAGTCTAGCCTCTAATCCCTCTATCATAATCATGCAAAAATGCACAATTGTGTTAATGAAGTCATCAACACAGGTTGCATGATTATGCACAGATCATGATTGTGTAAACATGACTTTTAACCCCCTAAACCCTAATTTATTTATTTTATTCTCTCTCATTTCTTCTTTCCCTCACTTCTTCTCTATCTAGTCAGCACTTCCAACCTTTTTTCAATTAATTTTCATTCGATTTTAAGCAGATTTCCCAATTAATTCCACTTTTATTCCATTTTTACACAGTTTAACTCTAGATCTAGTGATTGTTTCATTAGAACCTAACTTTTTTTAAGGGTTTGAGAGTTTGAGAGCATATTTCTTTTTCTACAGTTTCTTGCATGTTGTATTCACCTAAAGGATGACACCAAGAGTGAAACAACTCATATGAACGTCCAAACCTAAAGAAAAAAATGAAGGTTTCCAAAAGTAGTGCATATGATTTAATTGCAGATTTTAGAGCTTCATTCATGATTTTCTCATAAGAAGAAGGTGAGAAATTTTAAAAACCTTACTCTAAAATTGTTGCGGCACCTTGATATTTTGACTTTCAAGTCTTTGAGGAATTATGGTTGAAGGATAAAATGGAATGTTTAAGTAAAAGAATCAATTGGTAAATTTCATCCAGTGTGATTATGTTGTTTATAAAGAACTTACCCTAGGATTCTATATTACTTTATGTTGTGAGCCAAATAAGTTAGACAATAATTAGCTTAGATTAAAAAGGGAACCATGCAACTTAGGTCATAATATTGTGGAGGACATATTTAGCTTACCTAAAACCAAAATTGTTAAATCCCATAAAGATTTTTATACAAACACATATTGGAAGAAATATACAGGATGCACTAAATAATTTAATTAGGAATCTAGAAAACTTACTGTTGCGCAAACTTATGTGTCATACTTCTTTTTTGAAGAGTCAAAGTAATAAGTTTTCCCAAGAGGATTTGTTTTTACTTTGGTGTATGGACAATAAGGTCAAGGTCTGCACTTCTACATATATCTTCCAAATAATAATTACTTCAATTAATAAAAAAGTAGCTATTAAAGTATGGGATTCTTTGCTACTGCTTTGGCTTAATATTACGATATTGCTATTAATGGACTAACTTTGATTGGTTATGAGCTCTTTAATAAGGAGGGCAAAAATGATGAAGTCTTATGGTATGCAACTCGATAATCCAAGCAACCATTTTGTTGTTAAGTATAGGAGAAGACAAATAGCATCTAGTTCAACCCTAAAATATCAACATCATGATGAAATTTTGAGTGACAAAGTTGATGAACAAGAATAAGGATAGGAGAAGGCTCTCAGCAAAATGAAGAAAACAACAAAAAGCTAGAGAGAGGAATAGAAATCAAGGAGGCACAATTAAAGTAGGTAGTGGATAATACTACCATCAAATGAAGAAATTATTGAGGTATTTTATGGTGCAAGGCATCCAAGTTCCTTCTCCAACACCATCACCACCACAATCCCTATAAATTTTCTTACCCTTATTTTTATTTCTTTTATTTTTGTTTATTACATTAATTATTTATATTTTTTCTTAAGTTGTGTATCATTTTCCACATTGAGGACAATATGTTGTTTAAGTATGGGGATATATATGTATTTGTGCTATCATGTATGTGAGACTTTTCATCTGCATTGTTTTAATTTTTTTACTACGTTTGCATTGTGTATAATTTTTATTGCATGATGTTACATTATGTGTACTTGTGTGAATGTGTTAATGGTATGGAATTGAAAGAGATTAGGTTAACTACAATCATGATCATTTAATTTGTGAATAAGCATTAACATGTAAAGTTTGTGTTTTGAATGCTTTTGAGGTGAATATGCATGTTGATTAGGATGTTGCACTAATTTTTTCATTTTATGACACTTGTTTGGATGCACTTATGATTTAATGAAATTATTTTTGTAGGCATAATAGCATCCTTTCATTGGAATGGATTGACTATAAAGAAAACATATAAGTAGAGTACAAAAATAAAAATAATAAGTTAAATAAATATGCTAAAATAAATTCCAGATTCTGCTGGCTCTTTCTAAAAAATTGGGTTAAGAATAGAGATGGTAGCCAATTGTTAATTTGTGATATAACTGAGTAACCAGAGAAAATTTATGACAAAATGTTTTCCTTCTAGTAAAAAGGTTATAATGACACTCCAACTAAGCTTAAAAGAATGTAACTTAATTAAGTAAATAGGGAGCATTCACAATAAAATGTTTGTGTTCATTTTAAAAGACTAGGTGATCATTAAATAAAATATAAAATATGGTGTTTTAAAATAAAAGTAAAACCTATTGATCTTCTTATGAAGTGTTAAGAAATTTCCATTAGTTGGTACTTAGTGATGGCCTACATTTTCAATTATAAATAAGAATTAGTGCATTCTTAAAAGTGCCATAGGTGTATGAATAGGGTGTCAATATTTTGGTTGATATGTATATTTAAATAAAAAAACACTTGAATATGAATTGAACAAGTTAATGTTTTGATCTTTTGAGTGATTGATATTTGGAGGTAAGTTAATTTGATAAGATTTGATATCATTGTGCCATTTTTGTATTGTTGCATGATTGATTTGTGTTTGCGTTTTGCTTGTTATCTTATTGCCAGTTAGTTGCAGAGGTCAGAAGTTGCTAGTTTTGTGATGATTATCGAGGTTAGTCTGATTGCTTCAAATGCTGTTATTGATTTGTACAGACACTATTAATAACCGCGATAATGAAGAAAAATTTCTACTTATCGCTTATGCATGAGTTTCCTATTGTCGTGTGCAATTGTTTAATTTTGTGACAACTTATGACCTTATGTTCAGTTGTCCTAATTAATTAATATGAAGAAGACACGTTGGAAAATTTCTATCATGCAGGCTTCGAAGGCTCCATCCCTTTCCATGAATTACATATAGAAATTTAATTATTGTGATAGGTAATTACCAGCTCATTCATTCAATTTATTTGCGAGTTTTTCTTCTACTGGGCAATTGGGAGCTGTGACATTCTGCTTTCTCCATGTCCATAAATTGCCTGCTTCTAAGTGATGACTCTTAAAATGCACGTCATTTTCAAAAAGAAAACTTAAAATGCAAATCATGTCGCTTTTTCTACTACGCCTTAGGTTTCATCTGAACCATTTTTTTTTCATTTTTCTTTTATACCAAAAGCAAGACTTTTGGCTGGTTACTTTAAGCTCAAGTTGTTGAAGTTGTGCAAAAATAACTTTTAATTGATTGTCGTTTTAACTGAGATGATGTTGACAAGGCTTTAGAGGAATTTGATCTTTCAATCTTCCTCTTCATATTCTCACCTTGTCATTTATTTTTTATTGCTATAGTTTAAAATACTTATGGATGTAACGACAAAATTTATGATAGATTGATGTTATTTTTTCAAATAATGATATTTTTATAATTAATTATATAAATGATTAGGAAAATTTCGGCTAAATTGCGATTTAAGAATTATCAAGCGTCACATTTAATTTAAGTGGTTACACGTGAACTTCTTCAGTGTGGTTACAATAATTCTTATGCACATTCTTACATTTTTCTTTCAAAGAACCAAAAAATTTTCAAAATGTAAGAAAAGGCATATGAAAATATACCAAAGAAGCTATTAACTGACTAGACAAATTAATTATAATCGTCAAGGCTTCAAAAAATAGAATTAACAGGGAGATGACAAACAAATAGAACATACCTTATAATCCTTCAATTTAAAGATTTAATTCAAAGCCTTAGAACAACTGATAAAATTGGTTTTTTGTGACCATAAGGTCACAAATTCAAACTACAGAAATAGGCTATTTATAAAAATACAAAAAAGAGGCTAAGTACATCATAACTTTCTCATACTCCCCCAAAATGGAGAGTCTTATATAATGGATATGTTATCTTTGACTTTTAGCAATTGGAGTAGCAACTTGGCATGGAGTCAAGATGAGCTACTGAATAGGGTGCGCCGTTACTATTGTTCATCATAAATTAAGATCCAAGATGGGAAACTCAATATAATAGACGATTTAGCAACAATGGACATCAGTTCAACTTTCCAAATTTTTGCTTTAGCTCTCTGCGTAACAGTAGTTAGCTTATATGTATTAATTCTTACAAAAATAACATATTGTTGAAAATGAACTTTCGTATTTAGGAAACATTTATCAATTTAAACAAATGTTTTCTTAAAAAAAGACTAGTAGGTTAGTGTTTTGTCCAACTTAAGTTTATATCAAGAAATTCATTTATCTAGGTTGGTGAGAATTAGACTTAGAGAGAAAATACACAATTTTACTATATTTAGAATTTAATTATTTCGTTGATATGCACTTTTATTCATATTGTTTTGGCTAGTCCTAGATGAATTAACTTAGTTCTTCTATTTTTTAAATTGAAAGGGTACTCTTATAAGCATAAGATACAAAGTTTTCTATTTAATGACTAATTTTAATCAAATATTAGATACTAGAGTTCATATGTTTGATAGTGCTAGAAATCGGCAAGCAATCTCATCAGATGAACATTAGAAGAAAATTTTAATAATTTTTCGTAAAATAATATCACCTTCATTCTCTCTCTCTCTCTCTCTCTCTCTCTCTCTCTCTCTCTCTCTTTCTCTCTCTTTTCATGTGGGTCATTTGGAAATGGTCTCTTTACTAGTAAAAAATAAGTTTGCATACTATTGGATTTTTCCAAACCTCACGTACTAGTAGGATTCATACTATGTGTTGTTATTATTGTTGTTGTAATATCACCTTGATTCTATTACAAAATTAATTTATAAACATAACAAAACATGAATCATAAATCATATCTTGCTATGAAACTTAATTTATTTTTTACAATTTCCCTTGAATTCACAAATTATGTAAATATTACTATATTTGCATAAGTGTCTAATCTCTTAAATGTCACTCTGACTTAACTAAGGATTTATTATATTAGTCAAGCTACTTTTGATTAAAATATGTCCCATCAAAACATAACAATCCCAATATTAGACACTTTGAAGATCTTAATTCAACATAAAAAGTTAAAGTCAATGGTAATGTGCTTTATATGCTAATGGAAATAAGATGAGAGAATAAGTAAGTTTCTCTAATATTGTCATAGTATATTATAAGAGACAATTGAAATAAGATAACAAATTCATTCATCAAGTTGGTTGACCAATTTACTTTAGTAGTAGCAATTGCAATGCCGCATATTTAACTTTAATGGAAGAATAGGCTATATTATATTTTCTTTTGGGGTTCCAATTAATGTAGTTAGATCCATAAAGGGTAATATGGGTAGAAGTGGAGTTACACATATCAGAATAACCAGCCTGATCTACATTGGAAAAGGCATAAAAAGTATGGGGTGAATAAGTTGAGAGAAAGAAACCATTATGAGACATCCTTTAAGATATCAAAGGACTCTTTTTACGACAAGCCAGTGATTAGAGGTTGGTTTGTTTATGAAGTGGGCTAACTTATTGAAACATAGTTGACATCAAGTCATGTAAGTAAAAGGGTACTGAAGAGAACTAAGTATTTAGTGATACTCAGTTGAATCAGTCTAAAAGATCCATCATCAAGTTTAAGTATTATAAATGGAGGAAGTGGATTTCTAACTTCTTTAAATTTATAAAATTTTGGTGCAATTGGGAAGATTAAAAATATTTTTTTCAATGATATAAGAGTAGACCCTCAGAAGATCTAGTGGTTTCAATGCTAACTTCTTGAGTTGGTTATGATCCTTTATAGATAACTAATTGAAAAATTGTTTTTTAAACTTTTGAACTTATGGTGAATGATTGCTAGTGATGATAATGCCACCCACATACACAAACAAGTATACAAATGCTTACATTATAGAAGAGAGAAGAATTATTCTTTTGACTAGTGAAGCCACATGTAATAACAAAGGAGTGAACCTCGTTGTCACATATCCTAGGAGCTTGAGGAAAGTCATAAATAACTTTCTTTGGTTTATAAGAATAGGTCAAATATCAAGGACTAATAATGTCTTAAGGTTGCTATGAACAAATAAAAAAGAAAGAGTGCTTTACAAAAACGTTTTATTAACATCTAATTTATTTTAAAACCATCCACGTGTGATTGTAATAATAAGCACAAGATGAATATTAACATGTCTAATAAAAGGACTAAATATTTTTGTATAATTAATACTAGGATATTAGTAGAACATTTTCTTTATAATATAAGCTTTATAATGAATAATGGAACCATTATAGTTCCTCTTAATTTTGTATACCTATTTACTCTAAAAAATGATTAGTGTAAGAGAAAAGGAAATATAAGAACAAGTGTTATGTTTTTATAAGATAGAAATTCTTTGCTCTTGGCATCATAGTAATAAGGTTACTTATTAACTTGGGTAAACGAGAAGGGCTTTGTTTACTAAAAGGAAAGTGACAAACTCGTGTTTAGGAAAATTATTGTTTTGTTTTTTAAATTTAATTTTGAAACTAGGGATAACATACAATGATTAGGTTTATGGTCTTATAGGAAAAGTGATGAAATTAATGGGTTCTTTGGAAAGAGATAAACCATAACTATTGTTAATTTTATATAAAGTTAGTGAAATTGTGGCACTAGTTATGGTAGAGAGCTAAAGAAAGTGAACTACTTACTTGTGATGGAGTGTTAAGGAGGGACTTTGGACAAAGATAAATTTCTTATAACTTTTAAAGAAGAGATTGGAATAGGAATGAAATTTTGATTAAATTTCAAAATGTTAGAGATAAAGTAATGTATATAAAAAGGTAAGGAAACATGGTTAAGATTATCACTAGAAGGAGTTTTAACTCGATTAAGATTTTTATTTCTTAACTCAAAAAGGCATTTAAAAAAGTTGTAATTGGAGATTACTGAATTTAAATAGGACTTAGTTTTTTACGAAAATAATTCTTAAAAATACAACATAACTAGAGATAAAGATACAATTTAAGAAGGTATCATAATAAATGAAGGAATGATATGGTAAAGAAAAATTAAGGTACACATATAACTAAGATCACAGTTTAAGATTTAGTGTTTTATAAAGTTTAAGGACAGGGTAGCAAAGATAATCAAAAACTCTAAGTGAGGTCTCTTATTATCATATCCAAAGAGCCCACAATAGGGGCATAATAATTAAGGATAACAGTTGTTATTTTATTGATAAGATATACGGAAATTTGGAGTGCATGTAACAAAAAACAAAGATGCATGGAAACATTTTGTTAAAGTGTAAGACTAGTATTCACAATATGATATTTTCTACATTTAATTAAGCCAATATGCTCAGGTTTATATAATGGGTAAGTCATGGAAATGCCATATTATTTAAAAATTGTGAAATTGCTTGATACTCTACTCCACCATCTATATAAATAATCTTAATTTTGGTGTCAAAATGATTTTTTTAATGATTTTGTGTAACACCTCACTTCCGTAAGACATGTACCCGAAATCCTAGAGTGAGATCCGAGTACATGCTCCATGAGGGTGACATGCTACCATAGTCAGTCAGTAAAATTTCCTTACAAAAATTTTTTTTAAGCACAATCGTATGCGGAAATCAATTATCAAATTAGGCCCATTTTTACTTCATAAATATTTTTAATCACAGTAATACAGTCATCATAATTTCAATAGCTATTTGGGTCCATTACAAATACAAAAAAAATACTTGTAGTCATAATTTCATTGCATTTCAAAGTCATTTACAAAGCTTTCCAACTTGGACAGCTATTACAAACAGAAATACTCAAATACACAAGTTACAAAAATTGTAGAAGACTCAATTTGATACAAAAATAAGAAAATAAAAATGCAAACACAAACTAATCCCGACCTCTATCTTTCACTTGTATATAGTGGCTATACTCCCGTTTTCCTAACGAGGTACTCTTCTGAGCTTAAAAAATATTGCAAAATTTTGGGTGAGTTTTTACGAACTCAGTGAGTGACCATCCTTGATGGCTAACTCAATCACATAACACGTACAATTTATCAATTCATCAAATCAAGTCACATACATTACACATTCACTTAAGCATATATCAATTGATTATTTATTTTTCATTTCACATTCAACACATTACAATTATTCACATCATGCATATGCAGTGCACATGAGACTCACTTTTAATTTATAACTTTGTTATGACAGAGTGGCTAACTATCCTGTGTCTATTGTGGATATCGGGCTCATTGATAACTGTCCAATATCGGGCTCATTAATAACTATCCCATATCGAGCTCATTGATAACTGTCCTATGTCGGGCTCATTGATAGTTGTCCCATTTCGGGCTCATTGATAGCTGTCCCATATCGAGCTCATTGATAACTATCTCATGTCGGGTTCATTGATAACTGTCCCATATCGGACTCATTTTACATAGTGAGCCTTTAGCTCTTATATATTTTCTGAGCTCTAGGCTCTTTTCACATGTTGAGCATTAAGCTCTTTTTTGGTGGCTACTTCGGTCATAACTGCCTTTATCTTATATGCATTCATATAATGAAATACATCACATATATTCAGTCAATTGAAAGTGCTCAATATCACAAAATTATATTCACTATCACATTGTCATCAAACCTTAGTCTGGCATTTAAAATTTAAGTAGAGAAAATAGTCATTCCGTTCAATTTATATTCAATTAGCACTTCAATATCTCATTCACATTTTCACATTCATCGGACCTTTTGTTCGAAAATTAACACAATCATCCACATTCATAAGCACAGAATTCATAATATAAACAAGCAAACAATAAAGTAAGACCATCTAGGTCTATTCACAGTACGCTCCAGATTAGCATTTGCTTCTATGATCTGGAAACGTCTGAATACAATCGTTTAACCTGCACATCACAATTATGCAATACGTGTTAGAGTAGTGCCCTAAAGGCAATCCCCTTTAGCGCTTTTTGTTCATAGTCATGTACAGACTTTATGAATAAAT
>JANZLD010000237.1:15182704-15193107 GCA_026413575.1 Erythroxylum carthagenense | reverse complement strand
ATGGTGAATGCATATGAATATGAGTGAATTGTATTCGAATTGAAATATGTATTGGGGAATGAGATTATGAAGTGTTCCAGATATAGGTTTGCGTTTGCTGGTGTTTCGGATTCCGGACGGAAGGTCTGATGTTGATTTGTGTTGTTGGATTGTGATATAGAAGTGTGTTTTTGCTTTTGCAGAAAATTGTGTTTTTGCTTTTGCAGAAAATTGTGGGCTGTCAAAATATAGTCGTTATGCTGCCGAATTTTCGATAAAATTGGAATAAAAATGTAATTTGGGATTTGTATGGATGTATGGATACATAATAATATGCTCAGATTTAGAGATTTGCATGAGAATGATTTTCTGAAAGTGGAAATTGGTTGTGTGATTTGAATGAGATTGACTAAAGGAGTAAGAAATGAGAAAAAGTAAAAAAAAAATTAACGGTTTCGGATGGTTAGTCTAGGTTATCCAACGCGATTAGGGTTCTCCGTTTTTTATTCTCGAATGTCGGCTCCGTTTGTTAAGTATCGATTCCGCTTCGCTTCATTTTGCTCCGTTTCTTTATGTGTTGTTTCCGCTTTCAATTTGTATTCGATCCGCTTCGCTACTTTTGGTTTGATTTAATTCGATTCGCTTGGTGATCTGATTTGCTTTCGATTCCGCTTGTTGTTTCCGCTTTGTGGTTTCGCCTTCTCTTTGGTTTGTTCTTCGCTTTGCGCATTTGTTTCAGTATTCGTGTTATGTTTTCCGGTTGGGATCCGGTTCCCGGATCGGGTCCCAACAGGCTGAAAATGGTCAGTCTCGTGAGGGCGAGGGCTCGCCTTCGCGAGGCTAGCTAAAAATGATCAGCCTCCAACCTCATGAGGGCGAGGGCTCGCCCTCGCGAGATTAGCCATAAAATATGGTTAATCTCGTGCGAGGCTGATCATTTTTAGCCAGCCTCCCAAGGGCGAGTCCTTGCCCTCGCGAGGCTGACCATTATTTATTTATAATAATAATAATAATAATAAGTAGAAGAAGAAAATTAATTTGGTATAATAATAATAATAATAATAACAATAATAATAAAATAAATAAATAATAAAAATATAAACAACAAATAATAATAATAATAACAACTAATAATAATATAAATATAAATTATAATATAAATAACAAATAACAATACTATTAACAATAATAATAGTAATAATAAAAATAATAATAATAATAATATAAATTATATTTCTGATCAAAGATTTTTAAAAGATTTAGCAAAAGAAAGACGACTATTACAGAAAAATGCAGTACTAAGCATCAATGGCAATGGACCATCACTGATACAGAAGCAGTTCAACGACTAAAAACTCTTTGTAAGAGTATTATCTTTAAAGTTTTCTCTCGTCTCACTCATATCACCAGATTCTAATTCAGCATGGCATATACATATTTTACTTACAAGCACGATCTCAAGCAACAGATTAAAAGATTAGACGCACAAGAAGCTCATTATGAAGAATTGAAGACAAAATATATAGCTCGTAATCTAATTGAATGGTTTGTCCAAAGAATTCTTTATAAATTTCATCTCCAATAATTTCAAAAGTATCTTCGTCGTTTATTTGGCTAATATAATGAGGAGTATTTTGTAAGGCTTGAGCATTTTCAATTAAAAAGTTTTGAACATTTCCTGATGTTTTGTATACTACAAAGTTCCAAAGTGAATCTTTATTGTCTGCTCTATCTCCAAATGGTTTTTCTATTTGTATTATTAATTGTAATCGTGCATACCATTCGTAAAATAAATCTTCTACATTAGTTGTACAATCTAGATTTAAAATATTATCGGACCCTAATTTTGTAATTTTAGGTTTGTATTCGTTTGGGTATTTTCGAATTTTTGATCCTTTGTAATAATCACCTTGTTGGTTTAGAAAATCCTCTTGATTTTCTGGAATCCATGAATAATTTGTAGGTTGAAAATTTTTTTTACGTTTATCACCTGTTAATTTTCCTTTAAGTTTTAATTCTTGGGTTTTACTACTTTATGGTTTTTCATCTTTTTCCATGAATATTTCTTGATCGGATTCATATCCAATAATAATTTCATCTTTATGATCCTTGGAAATTACCAGGCATATATTTTCGGTAGTTTCTAAAGGTGTAAGATGTAATTTATTTATTAATTCAGTTACTTCAATTAATTGTTGTTGAATGTTCTTTTCGATTTCTTCTATAGATTGGTCATTCATCTAAGTTCGTTTTCGAGGTAATTTAGTAATTACTAGCTCTGATACCATTTTCGGGGATGGATCCCTTTTTTCATGGAGTTTTTTGTTTATTTGTTGCATGAGTGTTAGAATTTCTACTTGTGTTTGTACTACGGCTTCTAATCTTTATTCTAATAATTCTTGAGTTTTTACTATTGTATCTAATTGCTGAGTGAGACTTGTTAATGTAGTCATAATTTTTGAATTAAATAAGTAGATAATGTGGAAATTTGATTTTGAATTTCATTTAATTGTCTATTTTGATTTGGTTCGGTGATTCTAATGGGTCGTTCTATATAAATAGGTCTTTGATATATGACAGATGATGATCTAAGAAGAGGAATAGTAGTGGATGTTGATTCAGAAAATGAGTGTCTTCGTTCGAGTAATGGTGGTTGATAAAAAGGTTGTTATATTACTGGAAGAGGCTGTATTTTTGGTTGAATTTTAATTCCTACTTTAGCAACTTCTTGGAATAATTGATGAGAATTGGTTAATGCGTAACTAATTTGATAGGTTAACGAAAACGGGTATTGTCCTTGAGTCATAAAATTATCTCTGTAAAATTTATATGCTATTGTAATCGTTTTATCTAATTCTGATGATAGGAGAGGTATTCCTAATTTTAATCTAGTATTAAATTTGATCTTTCCATATTGTAAATTTCCATTCATCATGCCTAATACTTGATCATTAAGATTGCTCATTCGTTCATCTAGTATTGCCATTCTAATTGGAGTATCGGTTTTTTGATTTCACTCATAATTCTTATAGTTATAACTCAGATGACTCAGATGAATCAAATAGAATAGATGTTATAAGAAATATAAAAGAATTATATCGTTATGAATTAGATATTGAGATAGTACAATCCGAAAAAATGACTCAAAAGAATCTTCAAATGATGCAATTAGTCAAAACTCTAAATCAGACACAGAATTCCAATTTAACATTTATTCAAGTAACAGTTCCGACAATCAAGACTAAAGTAAACACATATATAGATACAGTAGCTACTATATGTATAGCATCAAAACAACTTACATTAAAATGGAAAAGATTAAATAAACCATTACAAGTCAAAATAGTCGATGGAAGTTTTAACTCCATCTGGTATATCAGTTATTATAATACCATCATTATTGAAAATTATACTTTTATTGTTCCTTCTATCTATCAAAAAGAATCAGGATTACCTCTCATAATTGGAAATAATTTTCTCAAATTATATTATCCATTTTGTCAATATTTACATTATATTACTCTTAGAACTCCTTCTATAAAGGAAATTAATCAAAAATCAATAATTTTAAAAATACCTATTTATCATAATTCTTATTATCAGCGACTGAAACTAGTTAATGAAAAACTTAACCTCTTACATTTTTATTTACTCAATAATACATCAATACAATTAGAAGTTGACACTCTTTTAGAACAAGTATGCAGTGAAAACCCTTTAGATCCTCAAAAGAATCATAATACTGAACTCATAGAAATTAAATTAAAAGATCCTTTTCAGGAAATAAATATCAAAAATAATATTCCTTATACACCTCAAGATGTAAAAGAATTTACACAAGAATGTAAAGCATTATTAGAAAAAGGATTAATTACTCCTAGCACTAGTAAACACTCAGCACCAGCCTTCTACGTTAATAATTCAGCAGAAAAGAAAAGAGGAAAAAGAAGAATGGTTATTAATTATCGAAAATTAAATGAAGCAACAATAGGAGATGCCTATAAACTACCATCAAAAGATTATAATATCAATAAACTAAACGGACACATTTGGTTTACAACATTAGATGCAAAATCAAGTTATTGGCAATTAAGACTACATGATAATACAAAAGCATTAATAGCGTTCACTTGTCCCCCTCAAAAACACTATCAGTGGAATGTATTACCATTTGGTTTAAAACAAGCACCTAGTATTTATCAACGATTTATGGATAATAATCTTACAGGATTAGAAGAATTTACTTTTGTTTATATAGATGATATTATTATTTATTCCAATCAAGATAAATTAGATCATTTAAAAAAGGTTACAATAGTGTTACAATATTGTAAGGATAAAGGATTAATCTTCAGTAAAAAGAAGGCAAAAATAGCTCAACAAACTATTGACTATCTAGGAATACAATTTAATCATCATGGTTATTTACAATTACAACCTAACATTTTACAAAAATTGCAAGAGTTTCCTAATCAATTTACAAATCGACGACAAGTTCAACAATTTGTAGGTTTATTAAATTATATTTCTGATCAAGAATTTTTAAAAGATTTAGCAAAAGAAAGACGAATATTACAGAAAAAATGCAGTACTAAGCATCAATGGCAATGGACCATCGCTGATACAGAAGCAGTTCAACGACTAAAAACTCTCTGTAAGAATCTTCCTAAACTCTATAATTACCAGATAAATGATCAATTACTAGTTCAGCTGGACGCAAGCATTGATACATGGGCAGGATGCCTTTTGGCAAAACCACCTAAGCATAAAAAGCACTATCTTTGCAAGTACATAAATGGAACATTTAATTCTTCGGAATTAAATTACCCCATTCATGAAAAAGAAGCACTAGCTTGTCTCAAGACATTGAAAAAATGGCGCATTGATTTATTACTAGTGAAATTCACAATACAAACTGATTCTCAGTATTTATGTGGATTCACTAAGTATCAATTTACTACAAGCACTAATTATAATCAAGGATGACTCATCCGATGGCAGCTTGAATTAGGTCAATATCAATTTGATATCCATTATATTAAATCAGCTAACAATTTTCTTGCAGATATACTAACAAGAGAATGGAAGGACTAATAGCACAACTTGAAAATACTATAGAATTAAAGGAAGCAGAATTGCTGGAACTACAAATCCAAAGCATGAATCTTCAAGTCAAAACCGAAAACATTACCAAAGAACTTGAAAGACTCAAAACTACCCTTCTAATGCTCAAAGACCAACCTAGTATTCCAGTTAAATCATCAGAAAATACTAGCAAAATACCAACAGCAACCACAGAAATACCAAAAGTTTTTTCTTCAACTCCGATTATTTCCAAAGCATCCGTTACTATAATAAAACCTTCAATATCCTCTTCATTACCACAAAAATGACCGATAATCAAGAGTTAAAGCATTATGTTATCTACATTGGACCTTTTGCTGGCATATATGATCAATGGCATAAGGCAGCAATTCATATTACTGGAAAGAGTAGTATTATTCATAAGAGTTTCTCTACCAAAGCAGAAGCTGAGAAATCCTATCAGAAATTTCAGCACCCATCATTACGACCACAATGCAAGGCGATACTCACAGCACCAGCACCAACATCACCAGTCTCAAAGATGTTTTCTTTGGGAAAATCAATAGATTTGGAAAGGATCAATTCTGTTCTGTCAAAAGCACTACATGAAGAATCAAAACTGTTGACATCAGAAATGTTTGTCGACTGTTTCCAAGCATTAAATAAGTGGAATGAAGATATGAAGAAATTTCAGTATTATCCACAAAACCGTGGAAGATATGGACCAAAAGCAGTAATATTTCCAGGAGCAGACCCTTTGACAACTTATCTCTTATTTCAGAGTGGATTAGCAGACACCATTTATATCCAGGACTTAAAATTACTATCAGACTTTCCTACTAGATTAGTCAATGTAATCAAGCAATATAAGGATCGTTTCGCCAAGGAACGAGAACTCTATATCAAAGACTACAGCAGCTATCCAATATTTGAAGCAGCAGAAGTAGAAGATGTAATTCATGCCGCTATTAAAGCACCAAGGATTGTTTTCCTCTAAAGTGGAGTTAGCAATCTTCAATATCCACCAATAGATGAAGCACCACAATATGAGTTCAATTGGGATTTGATCAACAAGTTCAATTTGAACTGTCTCGAAGGAGTATATAATCAATGCATCAGAATTACCGCAGAATCAACAACCAAGATCAACTACAGAGGAAATCAGATTCTTATGACTTCAGCATACAAAAGTCCAATTCCTTCGGATGAATTACAAATTTTACAAAGGTTCAGAGCACCATTTGATGATTTATCAAAATATTTCCAAGGATTAAGTCAAGCATGGAAAGAAGCAATCTGTAAGCAGATACAAGAGTATCCTACTCATCATTGTAGGATTTGTCCATCATCATCAAAAGCACCAGATGCCAATAGTACATCAGATGAAGACTTAGTCATCATCTAAGAATAATCCGTCGGTACAAATGGACAAAATAAAAAAGCATCAAATAATGTAGGTCTTTTATTTAAGACCGTCCATCTGTAAATAGCTTTTATCTTTTTCTTTTTGGTACAACAAATCTTCGCTTTACCTTTTCTTTATGTCTGTTTCAGTTCTTTACTTTTCTTTATGTTGTGTCCGTTCTTTTCCCTTTATTCTCTTTTCTTGTATAAATAGCTAGTTAGAGTGCCTTCATTCGGCACAAGAAGTTTTCAATAAATTCTCTCTTTCTTAAAACTTCTCTCTTCGCGTTCCAGTCTACAATTGACGTTCAAGCGAGTTACAAGAAGCATAAGGTTAGAGACTGTTTATGATTTCTTTTTGTCACATTATTATCATATTACTATATTTGATCATCTACATTATCATGCAAATTGTTTATATCATTATTTATTCATTTCTTAAACTCATCCAAATCATCATTATTATCTTTAAAGTTTTCTCTCGTCTCACTCATATCTCCAGATTCTAATTCAGCAGGGCATATACATATTTTACTTACAAGCACGATCTCAAGCAGCAGATTAAAAGATTATACGCACAAGAAGCTCATTATGAAGAATTGAAGACAAAATATATAGCTCGTAATAAGAAAGCACATGATGTTTATCAAGACCCTAAATTTCAAGTACCAACAACTCACCCATTATATGAAGAGGCTTAACAAATTACAAAAACCGCAGCTATAATGATGAAGCAAGCAGTTGAATTAATTACCTTTTTAGATGAATGTATGCAAGAAATAGCATCAGTTAGGAAATATCTTGTATCCAAACTTTCTACACTTATTGATTAAGAAACATGTCTTATTTTGACTATCGAAAACATCTCAAGCAACATATCAAATTATATCTAGAAATTGAAGAAGAACAGAAAAAGTTTATTCAATTATACAATGAACATATAGTTCTCGCTAAACAACATCAATGTTCTCAACTATTATTAAATGCACGCATTTTATTAGATCAAACAGTATATCTTTATAATTCCGTAAAAGCAGATAGATTAGAATTGCAGCATGACATGACTTTACTCATTGATTAATATGACCATTCAATTAGAATACTTTTTTAATTATTGTTTATACTCACTCATTTATCAATTATCAGTTTATGCATGTTTTATTTTTCAACTACAGCCTTTATTATTCTTTTTAATTATAAGCATTATATTTATCCCATCTGATATGATTATTTTTTATCTTGATGTTAGTCGTTATTATATCTATATTACTTTAGATTATTTATGGAGACATATATTTCAATTAGATACTAATGTAACATATATAGTATAATTTGAAGAACACAATATTATTTTTGATTTCACTCATAATTCTTATAGTTATAACTCAGATGACTCAGATGAATCAAATAGAATAGATGTTATAAGAAATATAGAAGAAGTATATTGTTATGAATCAGATACTGAGATAGTACAATCCGAAAACGAGATGGAAAACATAGAAATTACAAGCACAGATTTTGAAAACATAGATGAAGATATTACTTACGATTTTTACTAAATGAATTGTCCTATTTGTGAAGATTTAGATAAAAGAATTCAATTTACTCAGGAATTAATTAATCATTATTCCGATCATAGACAATACAATGAAGATTGTATTAACTATCTTGTCTTTGTCGGTGTTAACCGTATAGGAAGACGAGTATACGAAGAACATTTATCAATAGTACAAAAATTACATACTCTCTATACCAATCATTTAGCACAATTAAAAAATATCAGATTCTTCACTCATCAACAATATCATCAACCAAGATGACTTCTACAATTCTCGATGTTGATAATCTAGAATTAACATAATCATTAGGAACTTTTAAAATTTCAACATTAATTAATCGAGAAAAACAAAAACAAATCTCAAAAGCTCAATTAGATTTAAAGAAAGGACAAGATATTCATAAATCAACATTAAAACAACTTTTTAATAGAAAAAATCTTATTTATTTTGGAAAAATAATTCAAGAAACACCTATTAGGATTGATCAATGTAATGGTAACTTACGAATCAGTTTAATAGACCCCGATCAAATTCATCGACAATTACAATTATTACCTGAATCTAAAAGAAAGAAAATTGGTTATATTCAATTATCAACAATCTAAATTTTATTAAAATCTACTTTTCAAGAAGGAATCAATACTCCAATTAAAATGGCAATACTAGATGAACGAATGAGCAATCTTAATGATCAAGTATTAAGCATGATGAATGGAAATTAACAATATGGAAAGATCAAATTTAATACTAGATTAAAATTAGTAATACCTCTCCTATCATCAGAATTAGATAAAACGATTACAATAGCATATAAATTTTACAGAGATAATCTTATGACTCAAGGACAATACCCGTTTTTGTTAACCTATCAAATTAGTTACGCATTAACCAATTCTCATCATAGTATAGATTTTAAACATACTGAACAAATTTATTTAGATCAATTATTCCAAGAAGTTGCTAAAGTAGGAATTAAAATTCAACCAAAAATACAGCCTCTTCTAGCAATACAACAACCTTTTTATCAACCACCATTACTCAAACGAAGATACTCATTTTCTGAATCAACATCCACTACTATTCCTCTTCTTAGATCATCATCTGTCATATATCAAAGACCTATTTATATAGAACGACCCATTAGAATCACCGAACCAAATCAAAATAGACAATTAAATGAAATTCAAAATTCGCGTTCTTGTCTACAATTGACGTTCAAAAGAGTTACAAGAAGCATAAGGTTAGAGACTATTTATGATTTCTTTTTGTCACATTATTATCATATTACTATATTTGATCATCTACATTATCATGCAAATTGTTTATATCATTATTTATTCATTTCTTAAACTCATCCAAATCATCGTTATTATCTTTAAAGTTTTCTCTCGTCTCACTCATATCACTAGATTCTAATTCAGCATGGCATATACATATTTTACTTACAATCACGATCTCAAGCAGCAGATTAAAAGATTATACGCACAAGAAGCTCATTATGAAGAAGTCATTTGAAGATTCTTCTGAGTCATAGATGTATAATGAGATATCAGTGTTATAATCAGATTCAATTGGTTCTAATTGATTTTCTAGAGCAGAGTGTAATATTTTTACTTTATTATTGTATTGTTTATCCTTTCGTTTAGGACATTCATTTTGCAAAATGACCCTCTTCTTTGCATAACCAACATTTACAATCTTTTTTCTTTTGAGGATAATGCTTTGATTTATTCTTATGTTTTGGATTATATCGATATCTCCTAAAATATTTAGGGTATCTTTTAGGTTGATATGGTTGTGGTTTGTATCTTTTCCATCTATATTTTTTGGAATAATTTTTCGTCCTATATTTTATTTTAGGATTAAAATATTGTCGTTTATTCCTACTATAATTTTTTCTTATGCATCCATATTGTTGGGGTACTTCTGCATTTTGTTCATAACATAAGTTCAAATGTTGATGTTTTAATGTTTGTTTTAGTTTTGATTCTAAACAAAATTCAATTAATAAATCTCTTGTTACTAAAATAGCACCTCCTAGATTGTGGGTGACTTGATATTTTTCGATTTTATCATGAAATTGTTGTTGTACTTTTACGTAAAAAGGGTATAGTAATTTTTGAATAAAAACATGAATATACATTTCTTGCTCTATTCTTGGTAATTTATAATAATGTTTTTGAAATTCACAAATAAAAGAATCAAGATAATATATATCACAAAGGTGTATATTATTTAGATGTCGTAATGCTTTTAATCGATTTTCTTTATCTCTGTCTGCTTTATGAAAGATGACATCTTGTCCAAAGAATTCTTTATAAATTTCATCTCCAATAATTTCAAAAGTATCTTCGTCGTTTATTTGGCTAATATAAT
>JANZLD010000237.1:14697595-14712739 GCA_026413575.1 Erythroxylum carthagenense | reverse complement strand
TTATGTTTTGGACCTCTCCGCCTCTGTGTATTATGGATTCTTTTCGTTGATTCAATAAAGTTTGCTACATTTTCCCTCAAAAAAAAAAATTGAAGAGTTACTTAAATATTTTTTGAAAACATTAGAGATAAATTCATAATTTTTATTAAATATTATATTTATTACAGTACGAATCTCATCTTATACTTAGACACAATCATTTTCTTTGTAACAGAAACAAAGTTATTCAAATTGGATTTGTAAATTTGCTGCGAGTTCACTTCAGACAAATTGGAACTTACTCTTTATACACAATCATACTTATTGATTAATTAATAATTAGTAAGTGAGGCAGAATTTGTTGGGAGAAGGTGAGCTGTACGTGTCCGAAATCTATAAAGCAATATCAGCCGTACAGTAGCACATGCGGCATGTCAGATGTTGAGTACTGGTCCTCCGTCATCCCCAATGAAGCTCTGTCCTATCAATTATCAAATTATCAATTGTATTGTTCCAGTTCCCCCTTCTCTTTTTAAAATCTCCTTATACGCATTCAGATCTACGCATTATTTAAATAATAAAAAGATCATTTTATTTTTATTTCATAATCTGATGGAGATATCCATAATTTTAACATTTGAATATCAAAATATTTTAAATTACGTAATTCATTTAACTTATGTAACGTAATATTTTAAGTCACGTAACATTAAGATCTAATAAGATAACTTTATTATAATAATTATTAAATTAATTTTATTATTTTACAAATTAATCACTTAATTTGTGTACACAGTAAGAAATTGGTGAGTCAAAGTTTGAAACTGTGGCAGCTAGCTAGTCATCTTCTTGCTTTAACATGAAAGAAATGGAAGAAGAAAACGTCTTTCACATGACTCAGTGTTTTAAAACTTGGACGGGACATCAAATTGGAGTCCTTATTGATTACCGGTTGGATCGGTTCTATCGGTTCAATCATCGATCGAACCACTGTGATGTCATAATAATGCAATAATTATATTTAATTATATATAATATTCAAAAAATACAAAAATATACCAAATAATATAAAAAATATTTAAAAAATAAAAAAAATAAAAAAATTTATTGAACCAGTGATCGGACCTGTTGAATCGGACCGGTTTGACCGGTCAATTGACCAATTTTGACTGGCTCTCACTAGCTCAATTAAGAATCGATTTTTAAGAATGAACCAGACCGAATAGCCGACCGGTCATCTATCGAATCAGTCGGTTCGATCCGATTTTTAAAACAGTGACATGACTTAGTAGAAAAACAAGCTGCTTTTATTTTCCTCGACTCACCGTTGGATCTCTGCAGGTGCAGGCATTAGAATTAGCTTCTTTTTTTATAAATAAATTGTTACCAAGTATTCTATGAATCCCTCTTCACTCACTCTAGACGCCCTCACTATCAATTCTAACCGTAACTTAATCAGTAATTTTCCAAAAACAATAATGTATGTGACAAGTGATACATATATTTGTAAGAATGAGTTATAACTCTAAAATTCAAACTTAAATATTATACCATCCTGTGTTAAAACGATGAGATCAAAGGAAGGCCATAAAAAAGGATACACTTGTTATTATCTTTTTAGTTACAAAAGGAAGACGAACCTGTCCACATCATCTTAGGCTTTCTTTTTCTTTTTTCTTTTTATATTTTCCTCAATCCATTGTTTTGCCAGGAAAGAAATACGGTTGGACAAAGATGGTAACAGTTTAATGGACGTGGATAATTAAACTTCTTCCATTTATCCACTAAAGTCAATATCCATTTAAACCTGACGTCATGATCCATCCGTGTGCTCCTAAAAGTTGCACATTTAGAGCCCAGGTCTACTGAAAAACCATGTCCTCGACTCCATGGATGTGAATTTTAAAGACCTTGCGGCCTAATCTGCTCACTGTTACTAGCCTTAGGTGGATGCAGAAGGATTACTCAGCTATCCACTACTAAAAGCCAGTGAGACAAGCCTCAGGTCTTAGTCATTATTTGGGCCCAACCAACAACCAATTCTGAATTTCTGTCAAAAACCTTTTCACCTTCCCACCCGTGTCCACAAGAAAAACCAATGAAGGAAACGAAGGTTGAAACTTAATGGCACGATTATAATACTCCAGCTATATTCACGCTTAGTTATTGGTGAAATATCCTGCATTCTAATACTTTTGACATGCTTTATATATTATATAGAATATTTGGAGCACAGATCATGACATTTGTTTTACATGAAGTCCAAGTCGTGTAGGAAACTTAAACTGACAGCTAATCTGCCGAAACCAAATTTTGGGACTTCCTAAGCTTTAAAGCGCAGTTGTTGATGCCATACTTTGACTTGGAACTGCAGTCCTGATTCCAAAGACACGTGGTACTGGACGGAAGCCAATAGAATGAAGCCTTTTACAGCTGTACCAATGAATTGGCTGACGCAGCTTCAGGATGGTAGTGCAGTATTTCATACCACATCATCTGCCTAATCATATGTTCCCCAAGGTTCTCGTCTATGTCGAGGTTAATTGGAACCTGAGCAGGTGGGTTGAATCTTGGATCATACAGCCCTGACATGTAAGGATGTAGAAGTGCTTCTGTCACAGTTATTCTCTTAGATGGATCAAAAATAAGCATCCTTTGCAGTAAGTCGATGGCCAAAGGATCTGCCTGGGGATACAGCTGGGAAAAGTGGATTCCCTTAGAGTAAGGAAGCGTTTTTATGTATCTTCTGGCTTTTGGGTTATCAATGAACTCAACATCAACATCCCGCTGGCTTCCAAGGACACTGATAATTAGTTTCAGCTGGTCAAGACACTCTGTTCCAGGGAAAATGGGTTTGCGGCCAAGAATCTCAGCAAAGATGCATCCAACTGACCAGACATCAATAGAGGTCCCATAATTGTCACAACAGAGGAGTAGCTCAGGTGCACGATACCATCGAGTGACCACATATTCAGTCATGAATTGTTCATTGCCTCTACTAGTACGTGCTAAACCAAAATCGCATATCTTCAAGTCACAGTTTGCATTAACAAGAAGGTTTCCAGGCTTCAAGTCACGGTGAAGAATGTTTGCTGAGTGAAGGTAATTCAGTCCCCGAAGCAACTACGATATTTGATGAAGATCGGTCAACAGTAGAAAAAATTAGCAACAAACAAATCATTGAAAAGTAGTACAGAGCAATATGCAGCACCAATTTTCATTCCAATTTAGTAGAATTGTACAGGTTCAGTTTCCAAAGACAGTGAGTTAAAGTGAACATGAATGGCATTCATAACTAGAGCATTCACAATTGGGGAAGTGAGTCGAAGTCCACAGCCAAAGAATTAGAATAGATAGATTTTTATCAGCTGCAAAGAAAGGGAAACAAAGAGAAGGCCTTTGTTTTTCCAATAAGATTAAAACTGAATCCTAGAAACTTGCAGCAGAGAAGATATGGCCTTTGCTTTAATCATTGCTTCAGTCCATGATTTCCTAATAATGAAAGTTCAGATGATGAATGTAGGCATAGCTGAATCGCCAATCATATAAAAAACTTCCTCTTACTAAAATCCCACGAGAGTGGTGAGAAAGAGTAGTCACAAGCTGAGAAGGATTGCATGTTCTGTAGCCCAAGAGAGATAGTTTTCTAGATATAAATGTATAGAAAGACATTTACTTCACAAAAGATAGCTAATAAAGGTCACTTATACCATGCATCGAAAGAAGGCAACATATTACCACTTGCATTTTAGAGAACATAGAATGATTGAAGCACATTCCAAAATAAAGAACTATGCGTCATCATTCTAATAAATACCAAAGTAGAAGCCAAAAGAGAAATACCAGGAACCACTCGCTCTGAAGATAACATTACCTGAAATAGAAAACACTTGCAATGATCACTCGAAAGTGGCTGTGATGATTTGATAATCTGATGCAAATCGGTGTCCATGAGTTCGTACACCAAATATACATCCTTGAAACTGATCCTGTGGATTGGCATCATAACATCTTTCAAGGCAATCACATTATCATGGTGGATATGTCTAAGAAGCTTCAACTCTCTTAGAGTCCTCAATGCATCAATTTTATTTTCGAACACATTATTGATTTTCTTTATAGCAACCTTTTCATTTGTCTCCCTGTTGATGGAAGAGCAAACAACACCATAAGCCCCTCTTCCTATGGGCTTGATCGGCACATATTTGGTATCGATCTCAAACAAAGTTTGCCACATTGAGTAATAATGCTTTCCTCGAGGCCTAATTCCATCGGGAGGCTCCACCATAGTCGCCATATCCTGCAAATTGCCATTGAAGAACCTCAGAATTCTGTTAATTCCCCCTACCGAAATTGTAAACGAAAGAAAAAGAAACAATAAAGCCATTGATGACGAGCAGTCCAATATTTGAACATGTCGCAGCACCTAAAATCATTTTACTGCAAAGAAATTAAAACAGTTTCTTATAATTAGCAGCACCAACAATTTGAGTCCAAGAAAGCAAATTTTACTTATTGAGTGGGAATTAATGATCACGAGAAAAGGAAAGGTCAAAGTATATAAAGTGAAAATGACCAGACCTGGAATCGATCTTTTGAGATCAGCTTCTTCTTCGTTATGTTATCTCTCCACTTCTGCTCCAATCCAAATTCAGTCAAAGGACCAAAAGCAAAAGTCTCCCCTTTTCCACCCTCTTGAAGACCACCCAAGACCGCAACTTTTAGCTGATTCCACCAACCCCACAAGGAAAAGGCTGAACTTTCACCTCCAATCAACCCAAGAACCAAATTCCTGCCCTTTTACCTCCGAAATTCCGGTGTCAAGCAATCGAACTGGAAGCCACCCAGATAGGAAAATTTAGCTTCAGGACATAAGTTTTATAAAATATGGATCTGAAAAGGAAGCTACCAAGACAAAAACCAATGAACGTTTTATCTACCAAAACAGTGAAAGAGAAGGAAAGGGAGGGACCGAGGCAGGGGGTGAGAGAGAGAGAGGGCGACGTAGTTGATGATTTTGGCCATTTGGATAGATTAACTCCTCGTCAAGGGCGAGATTTTTAGCTTTAACATAAGAATATATATATTATATATTGTAGACGTGAAGCCCACACGGCGTTCTTGCAAATGTAAACGACAGCTAACATAATTTCTTCGTTTTTCTCAGGAAACAGCGCCCTCTTCCTCTGAGCTTTGTCTCCATGCGCGGACAACTGGTCCTCCCCTCTGTCCAAATATCGGCTCCTCTTTGGCTCCGCTGGGTATGCCTCTTCCATTTATATATCTCATATAGGATTAATCCTCCAATATCTTTGGAAAGTTAGTAGCTGAACACCCCCTTAAAATTAATATCTGTGTACAGTCGTTTGACCATTGTGACTCAATTTATCCTTGATTAATAAAAAAAAACATATGTTTATTATAAAAGCTTGTTTTTAAACAATTAATTCTAGAGATTAAGGCATAACTTCATTTCACGTTAGAAATATGTCTTATCTACAACTAAGTTACGAAGGAAGTGAGCCGGCTAGCCTAGAAGAGCCGAAGTAGCGTAGGCGGAGAAACAAATGACGTGTGCATCTCATTGAAGGTGTTGGAAGAATTCGGATATGCTCTTTATGAGATTCGCCTTTGATCTGCCTTCTAATCAATACGAGGCGATGCTTCAAAAACTTGCATTGTTTCAATGTTATTTTCTCGCTGGAAATAAGCCGGAGGTGCCACGTAGATAGCATAAAGGGTTGCCCGCTCGGCTGACCTGGCTCTTCTCAATTGGGGCCCATCCTTGCAGGCTGATAGAATTGGTGGACCTCTTCAGGGTTTGACAGGTCAGTTCAATTGAAATAAACAATACCGACTAAAACTATTTTGAAGCTCATTTCAAATGCACTAGCGGCCTAGTAATTGATACCTTCTACTAATTATGCATTGTTGTCTTGAATTGATCATTTTTCAGTTGCAAACTCGTTTATCTAACGTACTTAATCATGGTATAATATGATTACCACATGCCAAAAGCATATTTGTTTTGTGCCGTGATTTCTCTAAAATAGAAATTTCACATGATTGTGCTGCCCCTTGACAAACAAAGCCTCACCCTCTTACCCAAGGGACTAGCTAGTTAAGATGTTGGGTGTAACGAACATGTTGTAAGACATTTTGTCCATGTCTCATAAAATTGGACTAACATTAATTGTAATTTTAGTTTTAAAATAAATTACCAATTAAATTACGTCATTTGATCCTGATAAAGATAATAAAGTGACTCAATAAATGATCTAGATTAATAGGTCAAAGTTCGGGTGAAAAATGAGTCCCGATTAGTATGAATTGGGTTCATATCGGCCTTGTGATGGGAAAGCTCGATATAGAAGTTATATAAAAATAAGGTCTTCTGCAGTTACTCAAGAGTTTATTCACGAGCATAAGGATCCTAACCCATTAAAAAAGCTCATGATTTGAGGAAAATGTAGAAAGACTTAGTCCGTGAGTCGGTGATCACTTTCCACTCAAGGTCTCAGGAGATTCGGAGACGTTTGAAGCTCGGAATTGGCTTTGGAATCAGAGATAGAACCGAAATTCAGGTATTCCACATTACCTTCGTTTTTAATCATTTCATGTAAATCCGGAGTACGTAATAAAACTCCCACTACGTACTAACATGTGGTATCAGAGCGGTTACGTGATCGGATTGTTAGAATTTTTCAGCTTTTTATCTCATTTGATTTTCCTTAATTTTTGATTCGTTTTTTAGTTTTTTTTAACGTATATATTGTGTAAAAGTGGTCTACATAAGGTTAGTTATGAAAAACGGGTTGAAAACGGGCCGAACGGAGCGAAAAACAGCCTCCTGGGATGTCGAAAATCACCTCCGGCGTCGAAGGTGACACACGCACTCGACGCTGCTGCAGGGCATGGGGACGCGCTTGTACGGACAGCGCATGTGACGCACTGGCCAATCCGGGCGCGCCACGTTGCTCCAGTCGACGAGCGACGCGTGTTGCGTGTGCACTACACGTGCGACTCGCGGCTCGCCCACCGAGCAGAGAGGAACGAAGTGAGTGTGCGCGACACGCGCCATCCGGACCGTCCACACCTCCGACAAGTGGCCTAGTGGATGCGTGACACGTGTCGGCGTGTGCTTCTCACGCGCACTGCTCAACGTCAACCGTACGAACTGTGCTACAGTATTTTCAAAAAAAAAGGAAAAACTCCAAAAATTGCAGATTTCCCGTAAAGCTACCCCGGGGTGATTTGGGTCAATTTTTGGGTCCGGAAAATTTATAAAGTAACCTTTTTCAATTTTTCTAGATTTATTATATTTGTGATAAATTAAAGTTTAACTCTAGAAAAAGGAATTGAGGTATTCTGAATCCAATTTCGATTAAATTTTCATGCTTCGGACTTTGTATGAGGGAGATGCATGAGGTCTCGTGTCTCAGGTCTCATTTTTAGTATTCGGGATTGCATGATAGTCAATCAAAAATAAGATTTGAGACATTCTGAAGCCATTTTTTAGTGAACTTTCGTGCAATGAACTTGTCATAAGGGAGATACATGACGTTGTCGTGTCTCAAGAGATCGGTTCAGTATCCGGTGACGCACGATAGCCACTCTACTGAGATTTTTTGTTTACGAAAGTCTCGAATGAAATGTCTTCAGCACATGTGTGTGACAATGAGATTGTGCATTTGAATTTTTACATTTATTGAGGTTACATTGTCATATACGGTATACCCATAAAGATTGTGAGGATGACATAAAGATGTATCCCTTGTGTTTGCGGATTTTTTAGATGCTGATGAGAATGTAGTCACCAAAGTGGCCTTTCAAGTTAGTATTCTGAATTGTTTTGCTTGCATGTTGGGGATGTCTCTGATTTTATGTTTGGTTATTCTGCTCAAAGGTGTTGGCCTTACATAAAATTTTGAGATGTGCATAAAGGCATTAGATAGAGGGAGGCTATTGCTCAAGTGATCTATTCACCCAAAGGTGATAGTGTCATGAGAGTTGATAGTTTATACTCCGATCGCTTTTATGTGTGGAAGTCTAATTGCATATATTATGTATTCAGCCCAAAGGTGTTTCATAATATGTGTGATCGGATTTTCAGAAAAGATACTATTCAATGGCTTTAGTATCGTTGTTGCCCTATATTAGTGCTTATTTAAAGATCATCATCATGAAGTCACCTTTTCAGTCAACTAAATCAGTGTCACCATTGAAACCCTTGCTGGTTTCAATATAAAGAATTAGACGGAGAATTGGAAGGAGGATGTTTTGAAGGTTATGGAGATAACTGTAGTTGAAATAGCCATATGGACTGGTAAGCCATCTCCATTTACATCCATGAGCTCGACAGCTTATAAAGCAACCTATGAAACCTAGGATCGTTCTAACAGATTATATCTGATGAACATTAAGAATCCGTACCTAATCATTTGCAAAGTGAACTTCCAGACACAGATATAGCGAAGGAGTTTCTTGATAATGTCTCCTAGAGGCACACAGTCTCATCCGGTGTTGAGACAAGTGCCTTAATAAAAGATTATTCTCCATAAAGTATATAGAGGAAAAGGGGAGTAATGGAGTACTTATCGAGAATAATTTATTTTCACATTAGGTGAAGATATTGAGACTTCAATGCTTTGATATCCCATTGTGTTGCTGAAGTGGAGAAACTTAAGTTATTACTCCTACAGTCCTGGAAGCAGCTTGAGGGAAGACAAAGATAAAGCCCATTAAGTTCAAAGGTAGAAAGTTCAAATCTTCTCCATATGCTGACGCAGGTCAAACCAGTTCTGGTAAAGGTCCCTTGGACATAAAGAAACCAATAGTATGAGGTTTAAAGGAATACTGAGACTATCAGGTTACTCTTTGGTTTATCAATTATGAATCTAATTTGCGATAGTCGCATTAAGTATAAGTGACTATTTAGTGGAACATCTATTCAAGGGTGCTTCCACAATGCAGTAGTTCATATCTAGGATTAAGCTAAATAAAAGGAAAGAGGAACTGATAGTTCACAACAATAAAGATATGGAAGTGATATCTATAGGGGTGTATGTATTGAACTTTATAGTAAGGTTCATTAGGGTTACACGACACATTTTATATGTGATCTTTTAATCAATTAAGGGCACTGAAGGTTGATGTTTTACAATTAATATTTCTGCTATACAATTGTGGTTTAATGCAAAACATAAAGGTACAGCTTTCTTGTCATATGGTTTGTATAGAATGTGTCCTATCCCGGATTAGACATATACTTTTACATATCATACTAAACAAGGTATGGAGGACCTGATGAATGAGAAATCATATATGGTGTGACATAAAAGTTTAAGCCACATTTCTAGAGCTAGGATTGAGAGATTGATCAAGGAAAGCATTTCTCAATTCTAGATTAAGATGATCTGGAAAATGTATTGACAATTACAGGGATAAGTTGACTAATAAAGACAATGGGATCAACTCATACTTCTAACTTGTTGAGTCTGATACATAAAGATTTCGGTAGACCTCATATAATTGCATTATGCAATTATAAAAGTTTTCTGACATTTCTTGATGATTTTTCACATCAAAGTCATTTGTTCTTGCTTAAAGTCTGAAGGTTGAGAACTAGTTGGAAAAATTCATCAAGATAGTCAGATTTGACCGTGGAGGAGAATATCATGGCAAACATGATGTTTTGGGACTTTAAAAGGTCCGTTTGCTAGATATATGGAGTCAGTTGGAATAGTGATTTAGTTCATTATACCAAGTAGTTTTAAGCAAAATGATGTGTTGCCGAAAGACATAGCTCCACCCTAAAGGACTTAAAGAAGTCAATGCAGAGCAGGACTAATCTACCTATCTAGAAATTGAAGAACTCAGCCTTGAGCACAATCGTGTAAAGAGCTGCCCTACCTTAGTAGGATGCTCAGTAGGATAATCCTTATAAAGAAAGATTGCATACTCGTTCCTTTCATTATTATTTCGTAAAATATCTCAACCACTTTAGGGCTACAGATTTTACTGCAGATAAGGAGGGACCAAAATAGTGAGATTACAAGCAGCTAAGTTTCTGAAATACCATGTCTATGATGATAGTAAGTCTTTTGACCTTTCGGATGATAGTAGGGCGGATACTACAGTTATCCCGTACCCGCTACTCATACAGCTAGATCTGGTGGATCTAGATTTTTGTACCGTACCTGTATAGGAACAGGAACCCATACCTGTGCACATAGAGGGATTCCTGGGGGTACAAGATCTAATAAGGTTAAGTAAATTCACTAGATTGAGACGACCTGCTATCCCATCTGACAACATAGTCTGTCAGGTGTACTGGACTATGTTATTAGACATATTATGGATCTAGTTACTTTTACAGAAGCTATTTCTGGACCCAATGCGGATGTGTAGTGGGATGCAATGAATGACGAGATGCAAGCCATGAAGCATAGTAAGGTCTAGGAGCTAGTTGATTTGCATCAAGAACTGCAAGCTTGCCAGTTGTAAATAAAGTTTGAGACCTAAAGGATTTTAGGATAAAGTTTAACGGTTTATGGGCTTTCTCAATTGCATAAGGGTTCACTCAGGGAAAAGGCTAACTTTGTGTTACCTTTTCTCTCGTATCCTCATAGGATACATTTTGAGTGATAAAAGTAATTGTAGCTTATGATGATATAGAGTTACATTAGAACGCTGTTAAAACCACCTTCTTGAGTAAGAACCTTTATAAAGTGGTCTATACGGTACAATCTGTAGGGTCCCAGGATCCAGATAGTACTGATATAGTTTGGAGTTATGCAGATCAATATATGGTTTACAATAAACCTCCTGAAAGTGATATCTTACATTTGGTGAGATTTTGGCCTCCTCCGGCTTCTTGGAAAACAAAGTCAGAAGGATGCTTGTACTATGTAGTTGAGGGGAGCAAGTTATCTTCCTATTACTGCATGAGGATGGTAAATTGTTCACATCAAGTCCTTGATCATGTTGTATGAGGATAAGCAACTTTTGGTCAAGAACCTTAACATAAAGGACCTTAGTATAGCATCTTCTGTCCTAGGTATTTGGATTCACCAGGACATATCTCAACACTCAACAGATCTCTCAAAGAATGTATACATTAAGTATGTGTTACAAAGTTTTAATACGATTGACAGTAAACCTATTGTAATACCTGTCTCTCACAGTGAGAGATCATCTTTGATACATTACCCGAAGAATAAAGTGAAAAGAGAGATTATGAGGAATGTTCCGTATTTTAGTACGGTGGATAGCTGATGTATGATCGGTTATGTACTAGATAGGGCATTGTATCTACTGTTTGGTCAATATCTGGTTAATCCAGTTATAGAATTTAGGAATGCAGTCTAGTGAGCATTGAGATTCTTGAAAGAATCAAGGATTATATGTTGAGATATGAAAAAGTCAACAGACTAAACCTCGTAGGAAGTCCGGATTTAAAGTTAGCTATGTGTTCAGATGATCGAAAGTTCACTTAAGGTTACAACTCAAGTTTGTAGATGGTATAATGTCATAGAAGTGTATCATAAAGACACATGTAACTTCCTCGACTAGGCATGCAGAGTGCATGCTAAAGGGGCTGCTTCACAGACATTTTAACTCATAAATTTAATTTCTGAGTGGTCTGTGGTCCATTCAGTGGCTAGAACCATCTGGTTTTACTGTAACATTCTTCTTACAGTGTTGTTTAATGACAACGAAAAATATCACAGGGTCATAACAGTTAAAGATCAATTATTTGGTCATAAAGGTGTTGACACGAAAAAGTGACATTAAGGTTTGAAGCATTTAAGGACTGGAAAAATGTGAGTCGATCCTTTAGCGAAAGGACATCACCCACTTATGTTTGTAACACAAGTATATAGTATGGATGTTTTGATGTCGTTAGACACTGTCGGTTAGGGGATCGTTATGCTTGCTCCATGTACATTTGTACATCTTAAGTATTATGATAGTATGATGGTTCATTGATAAAGATGATCATCGTTTATCCTCAGTATTATGTGTCATCATACATTGTCATAGTACGTATGAAAGTCTTAAGATTTGTGTCAATCTTAAGTATTTGAAGGTCATTGGGCATATATACAGATTGACCTTGTACCTATGTCATTTAGACGCATACAGTTTAACATAGATATCTATAAAGTTTGACATAACATAGGGGGATATAAGTTTTTAATCCCATAAACGTTCTCTAATGCAGTTTAGCATTCAGTTGGAGAACATAAAGGTTTTCTCTAATGCTGTTTAGCATTTGGTGAGAGAAAACATGATTTCTCTGATGCAGTTTAGCATAAAGCTGGAGAAATTGAAACCTACAAACGAAAATGATACAATTAGATCATAAAGGTATCATCGTAGTTTGCCACACTCCATTTTTCCATTCATATTAGTGAGGTATTAGGTATTCGTGATTATATTGGATCTGTGTCACACAGGACATATGTATCTGATGCTTTTCGGTACCAAAAGCCTTGAGGGACAAAATGATGGATTTTCGTTATCTTTGGATCAAATGTTCATTTTTAAGACTTAGTCGACTATACAGTTGCGTGGCTTAACCGAGTTTTAAAATTATTTTTAAACTAGAGTCTACTGCAATTAATGCTAGTCCAAATGGGAGATTGTAAGACATTTTGTCCATGTCTCATAAAGTTGGACTAACATTAATTGCAATTTTGGTTTTTAAATAAATTATCAATTAAGTTACGTCATTTGATCCTGATAAAAATAATAAAGTGACCCAATAAATGATCTAGATTAATGGGTCGAAGTCCGAGTAGAAAATAAGTCCCGATTAGTGTAAACCAGGTCCATATCGGCCTTGTGATGAGGAAGCCCGATATAGAAGCTATATAAAGGTCAGGTCTCTTGCAATTACTCAAGAGTTCATTCACGAGCATAAGGATCCGGACCATTTAAGGAAGCTCGTGATTTGAGGAAACTGTAGAAAGACCTAGACCGTGAGTCGATGATCACTTTCCACTCAAGGCCTTGAGAGATTTGAAGACGTTTGGAGCTCGGAATTGGTTTCGGAATTAGAGATGGAACTGAAATTCAAGTATTCCGCATTACCTTCGTTTTTAATCCTTTCATGTAGATCCAAGATACGTAATAAAGCTCCCACTACGTACTAACACATGTATAATACGATTTTTTAAGGAACTAATCTAGCTTCTATTGGCTAGTTAAGTAACAATACTGTACGCTAGCTTTTAAGCTGTCGCAATCTCTAGAGAGCGTAGACCGCCAATTATTGCAAAAACAATGAAAAAATCCACCACAACTTTGGCTATATAAGCTTTATCTCTCTCAAGTAAATGCAAGTGAGCGTATGTTCTTAGATTCTGCGAATGCCCCCTCTTCATAACATGCTTCTACTTCTCTACTCCTCCTTTTAAGTTCCTGCAAAGATGTTGATCAAATGTTGGAAGAAAAAATGTTGTTAAACAAACACAGTAGTAATAGTAATGTTGAAGGCCTAAATGAGAAGATCATGTTAAGTTGTTTAAATCTATAATCTATATTTCTTCGGTGATTAAGTAATTCTTTAAATATTAAGCAGGTGGACGCATATATATGTGTGATACCTGATTTGTTTTACTGAGATAGGGATAGAATCATAGAATAGCTTTTGTTGTGGGAGAATAATGCATCCAACGCGGGTTCCAATTGGTGGATGAGAAAGGCCAAGATACATATTCGCTCGATTAAGAATTTTAAATACTTAGTGTATGCATGCAGTTGGTATCTTGGAATTCTCCATATATATTCTTGACATATCCACCATCACACAATATGTTCAAGATTTACTTCACATTTGTTTACCCGCAGCAAATGAAAATTAATATCATATCCAACTATCAATGAACATGTCTTTCAACACACATGATGGGAAGGCTAAAGCAAAACTTTTATTTTATGAGATTGTCTTACTACATTAAGTTTATTAACTTCTTGGTATGGTTTTAACTTAACTAAACTGTGCACTCAATTTAATAAGAAAACATACCTGACATGAAATATATTTTTAATTTTATTCTTCCATTTTAAACATTATAACTGGCTGTATGTGACATTTTTTATTTTCATATGGTGCTAGGGTCTTGTGCAATCACTACCCCAAAAAAAAGAAAAGAAAAAGCAGCATGTGGTGGAGTCTACTTTATACTCTCTCTTACGTAAATGTTTAAAAGAGGAAAACCTTGAACATTTTAACAACCAAAGTTGCTATAACCCCATCGAATTTTTGTAATGATCTTGCAATATTTATTCCAAGAAGTATTAAAAAATATGCGCTTGGAAATCATAATCAAACGGGGATGAGAAGCATGGGGAATAGTAGTGAAGGAAATAAAGGGAAGACAGGACAAGCTTGCCCATAAATCACCCTGTACTGCGCATGTATGATACTATCACTTTTGCCCTGGAGTTCACTTTCCGGGAATTGGTCATAGTTATATAATATATCTCCACCATTCCTAAAACATTCGTAGTTTTACGATCAGCAGCACCGTCCAATTTCTAATGATTTAATTTCTCGCCCTCCTGTACTTAAATTACCATTATATACAATCATAAAGGTGTAACTTTATGCACCTGGTCATTATCAGTCCTCTAGCAGAAAGGTGGTGAGAGTTATACTAATAGTATGGTAATCTTGACAGGAATTTGTTATGTTTCAAGATTACAAGAGATTTAACCCCTTGTAATTCAGGAATGGGGGTAAAAGATTATGGCAGTAAGCTAGAAGATCATCATTCCTAAAGCAAAAAAAATAAAAATAAAAATCATATATATCATCATTCACTACGTGTGCAATCATTTTTATATAAAATGTATGAACAGTGTCAATGGAACGACAGTAAAATAGTTAAAAAGCAAACATGTTTACGAGTTATTTAAGAGAATCGTTAACAATCGGCAAAGTCAAATGAAGTTCTTGTTAGATCAAACACAAAAACTCACAGCAGAGTATTATGAGAAAGTTGATCACCGAGAGATATCTTATTGAATAGATACAGCCTTTTAATACATAGAGAAAAAAATGGAATCACTGCTACACTTGTAACATCCCGTTACTGGAGTGACGGGTATATTGGTAAGTTGGATCGGGTTAGGATTTGGTACAGGCAAAGTGTT
>JANZLD010000237.1:14643887-14674886 GCA_026413575.1 Erythroxylum carthagenense | reverse complement strand
TAGTGTTTGATCGAGTACGCCACTCTCGCGGGTCACGGGCTCGGATATCATCGTCGATATCGGGTTCGGGTCTTCGCGGGAGTGGGGTGCTGCAACACTACTCTTCTCTAATAGATAGTACAGATTATTTGGAAGCAGAAAAATCTCTACAAACTAACAACTACGAATTATTCTTCAACACGCCCCCATAATTCGAAGTTGCGTACACCTAGCATTTACGTTAAGTAGTAAAATCGCTCTCTCGACAATGACTTGGTAAGGATATCAGCTAGTTGTTTTTCAGCGCCACAAAACTTCAAATAAATTTCCTCATTTGCTACAAGATCACGAATGAAATGATACCTTATGTCGATATGTTTGGTTCCGCTGTGGTAAGCTAGATTCTTAGTCATAAAGATTGTTGACTTATTGTCACACAATATTGTTGTTGCACCTCTCTGTTCATGATGCAACTCTGCCAAAATCCTCCTCAACTAGATTGCTTGACTTGCTGCTGATGTAGCTGCTAAGTACTCTGCTTCTGTGGTGGATAACGCTACTGTAGGTTGTTTCTTTGAATTCCATGTAATCACACTTGACACCAACATGAAGATATTCACAGAAACACTTCTTTTATCATCTATTGAGCTTGCCCAATCACTGTCCGTAAAGCCATATAATCTGATGTTGGGGTTCTTTCATACCAAATGCCATAGTCACTTGTACCAACAATATACCTAAAAATTCTCTTGGCTACACCGAAATGCATCGTAGATGGTGTTTGCATGAATCTTGAGACTACTCCAACTGAAAATGCTATATCAGGACGTGTATGTGTAAGATAAATCAATCCTCTTACCAAGCTTCTGTACAACTTAGGATTTGCAAATTCTTCTCCATTTTGAAGTATCAATTTCTCATTAGTGTTTATAGGTGTGACTGCAGAATTACAGTTCACCATACCAAACTTCTTAAGTAGATCGTTGGCATATTTTTCCTGAGACACAAATATCCCTCCTTCTACCTATCGAACCTCCAAGTCAAGAAAATATTGTAGCACACCCAAATCTGTCATTTCAAATTGATGCATCACACCAGTTTTGAATTCAACCAATAAATTGTTAGAAGAGCTTGTATAGATAATATCATCAACATAAAGACACACAATGATAAAGTCATTAGTATCTTCCCTCTTTACATACAAATTCGGTTCATGATTGCTTCTCAGATATCCATTATCTTGGAAATATCCATCTATCTTGCCATACCACGCTCGCGGAGCTTGTTTCAAGCCATATAATGCTTTCTTAAGCTTGTAGATCTTGTCTTCTTTTCCTTTCATAATAAATCCTTGAGGCTGAGCTACATAAACTTCTTCTGTTAAATCTCAATTTAGGAAGGCTGATTTGACATCAAATTGATAAATTGTCCATTGAAGTTGTGCTGCCAATGCTAGAACAATTCATAGAACGTGCTACAGGAGAAAAAGTCTCTTCGAAATCAATACCTTGTTTCTATGTGTAACCTTTGCTACCAACCGCGCTTTGTATTTTTTACTACTCCCATCTGATGCAATCTTGGTCTTGAACACCCATTTCAACCCTATGACTTGTTTTCCGATAGGTAACTCACATAAGTCCCAAGTTTCATTTTTCTCTATACTGTTTAATTCTTCCATCATTGCCTACTGTCACTCCTTTTTTTAGCTGCCTCTTCATATGTGTTTGGATCATAGATACTTAACACAAATTAACATGTTTCTAAGAGTTGAGATAATGACCTGTATCTCCTTGGAGGTGGTGTCTCATTCGAACCAGAAGAAGATGGAGTTAAATGTCTTTGAGGAGTTGATGGAATACTTGGTGATGACGTTGCTGAGTTTGCGGTAGTACTAGAGCTACTTGCAAAACCATTATTTTGGGAGATTGTCAAATCTTGACTTTTATTTAGTTGTATCCCATGCATTTCTGCCAGAACGTCTTTTTTGTGCTCGTCAACCCAAGTGAAATTTTCATCGAAGATTACGTCCCTTCTTATCAAAATTTTGCTTGTAACAGGATTGAATAATCTGTACACTTTAGATTGAGTGCAATAACCCACAAAAATGCATTGTTGTGATTTTTCGTCGAGCTTTTGCCTAGATTGTGAATTTATTAAAGCATATGCAATACATCCAAAGATTCTCAAGTGACTTACAGTTAGTTTCCTTCCTGTCCAAGCTTCATATGGTGTTTGATCAAGAACCGCCTTCATTGGAGCAAGATTGAGAAGATATACAAAACTTGTGACATCTTCAACCCAGAATTTATTAAACAAACTTTTCGATTTCATCATGCTTCTGGCCATCTCCACAATAGTCCTATTTTTTCTTTCTACCACTCCATTTTGCTCAGGGGTGTATGGAGTTGTTAATTCTCTATGTATGCCAGCTTCTTCACAGAATGTCTTAAATTGATTAGACAAAAAATCTCCTCCTCTATCAGTTCTGAGATTCTTGATATAGACTCCCTGTTGCTTCTCCACCTTGGCCTTAAAATGTTTAAATCTTTCAAAAGTCTTTGATTTATTTTCCAAAAAAAATGCCCAGGACATTCGACTAAAATCATCAGTAAACAGTAAAAAATACAAGCTACCACCTAATGACTTTGTTTACATTGGGCCATATAAATCCACATGGATTAGTTCAAGACACTTTGATGCTCTCCATGCACTGCTAGGAAAGGATTTTATAACATGTTTACCATATATACATCCTTCACATAATTTAATGTTTCCAAGTTTTGGTAAACCAATAACCATACCTTTCTCGTTGAGAAGTTGCAAGCTCCTGAAATTGAGATGTCCATATTTCATGTGCCAGATTTGTGAGTCACCTTCTTCTTTAGTTACAAGAGCACACCCAGTCCTTGTTGAAACATCAAGTGGGAACATCTTGTTCTTTGTCATGGACACATGCATTAGGACTTAGCCTGATTTCTTATCTATAATTGTGCATTTGCCGTCATCAAACAAGAGAGAATAACCCGAGGATATTAATTAGCCAACACTAAAGAGATTATATCCTAGTTCTGGCACATACTGTACATCATCAAGAAGCTTATACTTTCCTGAAGCTATCAAAATCTTTATGGTTCCTTTCCCTTCTACCTTCACTTCTTTGTCATTACCAAGTTGAACTGTTAGCTTGTTAGTCTCATCGATGTCCTGAAAGAAGTGTTTTGCTAGAGTCATGTGATTTGAACATCAGCTATCTAGAAACCAAAGGCTTTTAGATTGATTTGAGTCCACAGAATGCACCATGAATAATCTGGACACTTCATCTTCTTCTCTTTCCTCTGTTTTTGTAACAATATTTGCTTGTTGATCATTATACCAACAATCAGCTCTTATGTGCCCATATTGTTTGCACTGATATCACTGGACCTTGCTTCGACCACGTCCTCTTCCATAGCCACGACTATGTCCACGTCCACAAGGACTACCTCTTCCTCGCCCTCTAAATGTGGATGTCTCTCCATCTCTATTGGGTATGTCCTTAACTTGAAAAGCTTTTTCCTCAATTTGCTCCACTGTCCTATTAATTCGCACTTCATGAGTTTGTAAGGATCCCATTAATTCATCAAACGAAAAAATTGAAAGATCCTTTGATTCCTCTATTGCAGACACAACATGATCAAATTTAGGATTTAAGCTTCTAAGTACCTTTTCAACAATTGTTTGATCACGAATCATCTCACCATAAGACCGCATCTAACTTACGACACCTATGGTTCTAGAAAGAAATTCAGCTACTTTCTTACCATTCTTCGTCAACAAAGTTTAGAATTCCCTATGTAGAGATTGAAGCCTGACCACTTTTACCTTAGAATCACCCTGATACTCCTTTCGAAGAACTAGCCAAGTTTGTTTGGATGTTGTAGCAGAAGCAATCATCGAAAAAATACTATCATGCACAGCTTGATGGATGATCACAAGAGCCTTGGCATGTTTCTTTCTATTTTCTTTCAATCTCACTTCATCATCATTTGGATCTTCATATCCTCTTTCGACAAAATCCCATAAATCTTGTGATCGTAATAGGGTTTTCATACGAATACTCCACAATTCGTATCCTTCACCTATGAAAATAAGTATAGGAGGACGTGTATCACTTATTTCACTCCCATTCCCTATTGCTATTCTCTCACTCATGTTTTTTCCCCTTTCTCATGTATATTGGCTCTAATACCAAATGTTGGATCAAACACAAAAACTCACAATAGAGTATTATGAGAAAGTTGATCACCAAGAGATATCTTATTGAATAGATACAGCCTTTTAATAGGCTTACATGAAATAGAACACAGAGAAAAAATGGAATCATTGCTGCACTACTCTTCTCTAATAAATAGTGCAAATTATTTGGAAACAGAAAAATCCCTACAAACTAGCAAATATGAATTATTCTTCAATAGTTCTCCGTGATTCTCATGATAGTTGGAGAAGATAAAGCATCATTTTGGCTATTCACAAACCTGATACTGAGAAACCTTAGCTCAACTTGCTACTACATAATACATCAGGTATCCTTTGAGACCTTTCTTCACTTTGTTTTGCCTTGAGCAGAAATGAAGACGTTTATGGTTGAGCTAAGAGTTGTTTTATTTTGTTAGTGTAAGGAGACAGCATTAACTGCAAAAAGGAGAAGAAGAATTTCATGGAATATAATAAGTTGGCCAAATTCGAGTCAAGAGCAAGAGAGAGCTGCTAAAGTTCCTTGGCTAAGAGCTAGGGAGATTAGATATATCCTAGAGTTTCATCTTCGTTTCTCTGGTGTATTTCTTTAAATTATTAGCTGAGACTGGCTTAGAGAGTAAAAGATTAAAGGAAGGGTTGACGAAAGGAGCCATCTTGAAGGATAGAGTCTTCATGGGGAATCAAACATCCAATAACATTGCAGTTTTGAACATAGGGAAAGTTACCATCTTCTACTTCATCCTTCTTGGGATTTTTAGACATCATAAAAGTTATTTAGATAATGGACATTGTAAACCTTCATATCCAGCATGACCAGCTTCAGGAACCCTACTTTCTAGAGTATTATTCTTCTTTATTATCTTAACCAATGTTTAAGGTTCCAAGTGGCAATTACTTGAACCATGGAATCTTGTAAGGACTTCTTATCTCTTGACTTATTCATTTCCTTTGGGTACTAATTAATTCTGCGATGAGCATATAAGTATTACAAGAAGTAGTATAGTCTCTTTTTTATATCATCTAATTATCCTTTACCATGGTTATTTTACTTCAAAATTTTTCCAAACTTTCTAATTGTAAGATCCAAATTCAACTACCATTTATCAACTCTTGGAGTTGGTCAAACAATTATAAAGTGTTGCTTCGTTACTCATTAGGGTTACTAGCTTTTCTTTCTAAATGCCTTATATGGTGATAATGACTCTTTCTTGACCACCAAGTTTTCATTTAAGCTGTGTTTCTCACTGTCTTACATAAACAATCTGCAATATTAACGGTAGCTAGCAACTGCAGAAATACTTCCCTAAATGAATATATCCCAACTTCAAAGGAAGCTTTGCAACTTCGTAAAACTACTTCCGTGAGTGAAGGCTTAGTCTTTTCTGATGCATCAAGTTTGTCCCAACAATCTGCGGCCAGTGAGTTACTACTTTCCAAGATCAAAGATGAGATGCTAGGTTGTCTTCATCATTAGTTTCAAGTTCCTTGGATATGAACTTACAAACTATGGATCATTTAGCTCCACCGCCTATTGCTGCTAATTCCAGCCAGTCACGGAAGCATTGTCTTGGCCTTTTTTCGCAAGACCCTAGAAGTAGTATCTCAAATAGTTCCAACAAGGTACCTACGTTAGTTTATGATTATCTTCTTAATCTTATTAGGATCAAGTAACTCCCTTTCTACTACTATTCTATAAGTCGTGAAGCTAAAAGAAACAAGACCAAAGTCCAGTATCTATTCTCGCAGTTGAAACTCTTGATGCTTTCAATAAAAAAACTCTATTTTTAGCATGTTCTCGGACTGGCATGTAAAGAATTATCAGCTTTACGGACAAAACTTTCTTTTCGCATGCAATGAAATTTTGAGCTATACTGACAAACTTTGCTTTAGGTATTGACTTTAATGTCTTACCTGATTGTTTACTTAATCAATGAAATGAAACCATACACTTTGGATTCTGAAGTGCTCAATCTTAGAAGATGGGCTTGGGAGGGAAAAGCTACCTAACAACAACAGTTGGATAAAAAAATATTTGCTCTAGATGCTAAAAAGGTCCACTTTGTCGCAAAACCTTCATGCCCGCCATTAAAGGTGACTGATTGGAGTTTAAAAAATACCTAATTATTTTGTTCTTAGAGGTTGTTATAGTTCCTACCCACATAAGTGCAAATTAGATTAAGAAGGAATAAAAAGGAGACCGGTTACCATCTCTTAAAAGATTGGTGGCACCATATAGCAAGGTAATTAAATTCTATTATACTCCTATTTCCCTAAATATATGATGGTAAGAATGGAATACTATTAAATATTAAAAGGACCATACTTATACTAGTAGCTTTTTCTGCAAGTTATATCTTGTAGACAGATACTACCTCTGTACTAATAGAAGCTATTGGGTACATACAATTTGTTCATGACCAAATGCAGGTGATCAACTTCAATTCTTTTCGACTCGTTTTCTGCAGTAGAGCTTGTCCAAATGTAGCATCCTTTATTATGATATTCACTAACAGAAGTCTGAAATAGAATATCAATATAGGAAGATGATGAGATGCCTCCTTCACTTAAACAGCAGATTGTCAAGCTTGCTAGTTGAAGCTTTGCAACTGTCGACCACAGTGATGAATCTTACAGCTCCTCTAAAAAATTCTAGTGTTTTAAATTTTTGTTGTTTTTGAATAATCTTCTCTAAATGTATAAAGCTACTTCCTCTCAAGTGTAAAAATATAGGTTTTGGTTTTTGATTGTAAGGTTTATTTTTGAATGTAAGGTTTGGTTGCATTCACAATAAAATTCTAGAACTAATGCCTATATATTGTGATTTTGCAATTGGCTTAATACCCAAACTTTTGATGAAATTTTGAGAAATGAAAGAAAGAAAGTAAGGTTTTTAAACAAAGATGAAGTTTTTTCTTATATGTTTGAAGAAGATGATGGTGAGCTTTATATTCAAGTCTTACATGTTTTTAAACATTTGAAAATTAAAGGCTAGGAATTAAAAGCATGCTTGTGATCTAAGAGACAGGAGCTTAACACGTCTCATGTTCCCTTTTGATAAGCTAAAAAACAAAATACATGCACAACATCAACTAACATACATTAAATGCTACTGATTTTAATGCTATATGAAAAACAGAATTATGATATGTAGGACCATTTGTATATGCTTGTGATACGGATTGGACAAGCTTTAACAAACATCCTCTGAATTCACTATCAGCTTGATCTTGTGTTTTGACAGCTTCAATACATTCTTCATTTCAGCTTCAGGAATAATTCCCCTTCAGGTTTTGCATAAACATCAACAGATTGTTCCATTTTTCCCCTCTGCAGGGTTCTTCATTTTTCACTTCAAACTTTCTGCCTTAATCTTCAATCTTTATAATTTGACTTCTTGGATGCATGGTCTCCTGAATTATCCCCAAGATCATTAACTCAAGTTTCCCGAGATATCTTGGAAGCTTCAGCTTGGTCTTCACCCTTCCTCTCTTCTTTACCTTAATTGTCATTACAAGATCCCCCGCAAGCTTTAATATAGCAGGTTTCACTAAACAATTCAATTTAACAACTCCTCCTTTGTTTTGTGGAACCTACATACCTATCATTTTCCTTAAAGATTCAAACCTCTATTTTGGCAAAGCCTTGGTGAATAGATCAGCGAGTTGAAAGCTTGATCTGTAGAAGGCTATCTTGATCTCCTTTTCTTCGATCAATTCCCTAACATAATGATACTTCACTTTCATATGCTTAGTTCCCATATGATCAGATGGATTCTCAGCCATTGAAATTGCAGCACTAGAATCACAATAAATTGTCACACATTTTTCCTTCAATTCATCTATATCCATCAGAATTTCTTCAACCATTGAGCTTGTTTGGTAGCCATATTTACTGCCATATATTTAGCCTCAGTTGTAGAATGTGCAACACTCCTCTGCTCCTTTAAACTCCAAGAAAAAATTCTAGATCCTAGGCTATAGTAATAACCACTTCTGCTCTTACTTTCGTTGATTCCAACATAGCTAGCATCACTAAACACATATAACTCCACCTTTTCTCCTCTTCCAAACCAAATTCCAACCAGCTTTAGTTGATGTTCCATAGGGGTTCCCATTCCACTGCTTCCTTTCAATCCAAACTTGTCAATTAATCCCTCTGCATATTTTTCTAGTGTATGAAATCTCCTTTGATCTATCTCCAGTCCCAAGAAGAAACTCATCTCTCCCAAGTTTGTCATCTGAAACTTTGACTTCATTAATTCCTTGAATTCTTTTATAAATTTGTCTTGAGTCCCAATTATCAGCAGATCATCAACATAAAAGGAGAAAATTAGCTTTTCCCCATCTCTGATTTTTACATAAAAAGTTGCTTCGCTCTTGCTTCTTGAGAATCCATTCTGCATTAGATAGCTGTTGATCCTTGAATACCAGGCTCTTAGAGCCTATTTCAGTCTATATAAAGCCTTCGCAAGTTTGTACACTTTCTGCTTTTGTCCATTTTGAACATAACCTTCGGGTTGCTTCAAGTAAACTTCTTCATCTAGCATTCCAATTTGGAATGCACTCTTCACATCCATTTAGTGCACCCTCCATCCATTATTTGCAGCTAGAGCTAACAACAATCTTACTGTGTCCAACTTAGCTACTGGTGCATATGTCTCAGTATAATCTACTCCATACTCTTGTTTGTATCCTCTCACAACAAGTTTAGCTTTATATTTGTTGATTGACCCATCATGATTCAATTTTTTCTTGTAAATCCACTTAGAGTTGACCACCTTAGTTTCTGGACTTGGAAAATCAACCAGCAACCAAGTTCCATTTTCTTCAATAGCTTTTATCTCTTCATCCATTGAGCTTTCCCATACTCCTTGCTCGACAACTTGTTTGTATTTCATCGGTTCAGACTCAGTAGGTAAGGCACTTTCTATAATTGTTAGAGCTACATTTGTCTCTTCTTCATCAACTACATTGTACCTGAAATCAAACAAAGAGTTATTTCATTATAAATGGAGGCCAGATTCCTCTCCTTGTGTGCACTATCTGAGCTAGATGTCTCCTCCTAAGATTCTGAGCTCAAATCATCACTTCTTGGAACTAAGTCATCTTCAGGGTTTGGTGAAAACTTCTCCTGTGATCCATCATTTCCAGTGCTGTTTATATCTTGTGGTTCCAACTGAGTTGTCTCCATTTGAGATCTTCTATCCACTGAATTGATTGAACTGTCTGCAGCAGTCATATCCTGATTTGTGGTTTCTCTCAAACTTCCTTCACCACTTGATTCACCTACTGGTAAGCCAATTCCAACACTTCTTGGTTTTCTAGCAGTAGGTTCTTCCTACTTCTAGACTTCATTTTCATCAAACTTCACATCTCTAGATACCAACATCTTCTTAGTTTTAGGGCTATAAATTCTATATCCCTTAGATTCTGCACTATACCCCATCATCACTCACTTCATTGCTTTCTCATCCAATTTTGTCCTCTTTGCTTTAGGAATATGCATATAAGCTACACATCTAAATACTCTTAGATGATTCACCTTGGGTTTAACTCCAAACCAAACTTCAAATGGTATTTTCTCCTTCAAAGCTCGAGTTTTCATTCTGTTTTGTAAGTAGATAGCAGTAAAACATACTTCTAGCTAAAAACTTCTCAGCACTTTCATTTCAAACATCATTGCCTTTGCCATTTCCACAATTGTTCTATTTTTTCTTTCTGAAACTCCATTTTGCTATGCTAAGTAAGCAACTGAAAATTGATGGAATATGCCTTCCCTTTTGCAAGTTTCTTCATTTTTCTCTTCAAGCTTTCTGCCTTAATCTTTAATCTTCAGAATTTCACTTCTTAGATGCATGGTCTTCTGAATTATCCCCAAGATCATTAGCTCAAGTTTCCTGAGATATCTTGGAAGCTTCAGCTTGGTCTTCACCCATCCTCTCTTTTTTACTTTAATTGTCATTGCAAGATCCTCCACAAGCTTTAATATAGTAGGTTTCACAAAACAATTCAATTCAACAATCAACGGAATAAAAAAGGGAAAACTTGAATGGAGTGGTGAATTATTAAGCTTTGTTTATATCATACTTGATGGGTTGCATTTCTTAATTTAATGTGCTTTATTCTCAGCAGACATTAAGCGTGCCATACATGAAGTCTTCAAGCAGAAGTCCTCTATGATCAAGCAAGTAGTAAGATCGCTAAACCTCTGATGTTGTTCTTTTATTTCTGGGACAGGAAGGGATGTTGAAAGTTACAACTGAACTTTGTTGCAGATAATTCATTTCTTATAGTTTCTTAATGCTTATTTCTGGGAATTTAGTAATCATCGATTTGATGTTATTGACAGAGTTCAGGTGAAGAATATGGGAAAAGGCAACCAAATAGAGATCTAAGTAGAGGTTTAAGTTTGGTTTCCATACTTTGTGCATCATACTTTTAACAATTACAGTGGTTGCATCTGATAGATTCCCTGAAAGCACCAATGTGGGGTTCAAGGTTCTGGAAATTATGGACTCATTCCAGACAAGGTATCTATATTGGAACGTGTAATTTTTGTCTGTTTTCTTTCAAAACCAAACTTCCTTGTGTTCTTTGGTTCCATTTGAACTCGAGAATTTAAATTTTGCTGTTGAAGATCGGGAAAATACTTTTGTATCATCACTAACAATCTTGAGCATGAAACTAGTTGGCCTTAGTAACCAAAATACTAGACTCAATAGGCTCAGGTTCGAGCCCTCCTAAACCAAAAGACTAAATCTGGGAAGGAATGTAGTTCAACAAATTGGAGATGATGGCAAAGAACATAGAGCCATAGGAAATATAAACAACTTTATATACAGTGTGACTGACGAAATTCAGGAAAATTCGTCAATCAAAACAAAAGGAAAGTTCAGAACAAGATTTCAAGCCTACTTCATTTTCATGTTGTTTGTGAGATAACGACCTAGAATCCAAGACAACAGATATTTAATCTCCATTCTCTAAATTATCTCCACGGTCATGCTTGTTGATCGCCTGTCTTGTCTCATGAGTCATGCAGCTAATTGTCAGCGCCCATGGAGGAGATTCGAGCTAATATAGCCAAGAAAGAAAATGACCATCCTTTTTCTCTTGGGTCACCAAAAGAAACAAAGCTTACTAGATGTTCAGACATTTTTGTTTTTGTCAGTAAATAGGTCTCTTATAAGCTGGCACTCATTGAAGGTGCGAACGGAATATAGGACATCTGGGCAATATCTACGCTATTATATACATGAAAACTTAAAGAGGGTGCATTAGATGGCCCTGGAGCACAGCAAGTCACCTCCTCAATTATGTTCTCGTAAATCTCCGATAGCCTATCGTTTCTTCCTACCAGGCGAACTGCATCACACGGCACATTGAGATTTAGGTACTTCAATTATAATGTTAGTGAAACCAAAATTTGATACTATTTACATACCAGCTTCTTCTTCTTCTTTTTCTTCTCAATATAAGCCATGACCTCCTCCTGTTTAGAAAGTGATTCCTCCAGAGCCTAAAGAAAGTAAACACCATCGATACAGGTCAGAGCCCTATGTAACAGCATGTTTTACCTAGTTCTATTTGCACAATATGAAACTGTGATGATTTCCATGCACAAACAACAGCAGCAACGTGTTTGAGAGAGAGTATGGACATGTGGAGCAGATGAATCTAAATATTCCATCACTAATCAACCTTTCAGTTGGCTATCATATTGAACCTTAAGATTACTGACATGTTTCAGTTGAAAATGAAATTAAAATGAATGACTATGCTATGGCCAAGTTCGGTTTCTTCAAGTAAATGAAGAACTAGTTTTCTGGGAACTCCAACTGAATGTATACCTAATTAGTCTATAGAAGAACTTGCCAAACCAAATAGTTTATAGAAGTGACATTAAGAAATTCTTGTTGAGCCAAAATATGACAGAAATTCTGAGAGCAGAGTATGTACTAAGTTTGATACATGCTGCAATAAGAATTGACTACACTCTGACCAGAATGTACCTTTTTGGTTGCTGCAAGCTCTTGTTCTAAGGTGTCAAGCCGACTTAAGGCAGCATTCAGCATTTCCTCCTTCTCTGGTGGCAGAGTAGCAGGCTTCATGCTCAAAACATTCACCTTCTCCTCCAGTTCAGCCATGCGTTTTATGAAAGCCATGAAGTCTTCGTTAGAGACAGCAGGTGAAGTCTGCTGCTGTTTAACTGATGGTTCCTGAACATACACAGGACTGGAGTATATGGTGGCATCAGTCAGCTTCTTGGGCACATTGCGCGTCACTTTGATCATGGTCACGATGCCCATGACAAAGGCCATCACACCAGAGATAACTGGAGAGTTCTCTTGAATCTTGATCTCATCATACTTGGTGTGAGAATCAGCTGCCGCAAGTTAAAGGAATCAAGCGTGTATTACTATGTAAGGAATACTTTTATAACCATAATCAGTTTGAAGTCAGTTTCTGGATAGGTATATCAGGCAAAGGCCTCCATTATGCAAGTAGCAGAGGATCAATAATATATGAACTATCAAGCTGAACTTAGACACATGCTTAGACCACCTTGCAACAGTTCCTACTCTAAGAATATTTTTGAGGGATCCTTAAATCGGTCTCAATAACAGCCTTAGAGGTTGCCCAAAAAATCAGATGCTTTCTATTGAAGGCAAGCAGTTTTGTTTCAACTTATAACTTAATTTTGTCTATTCATCATGCAAGATCAACTCTTTTCAGGTAGATACCTCCGGAACAGTTATCTATATGATGTTATTTGTTGGCAATATACCTTTATAGGCATCGAACCTCTGACTTTGTAGCTTCTGGCTCAGTAGCTTTTGACTCAATAATTTCTGGCTTAGTAACTTCTGACTTACCGCCATGCTTTTCCAGTTCAAATCCATGGGTTTCTCAACCACAGGCCCGTAATCCTCAAAGGACACCTTGCGGATTTAATTTGCATAAGAGGATTAAGAGCAGAGGAAAAGTTAGATTTCAATGGTACGTCGGAGGATGAAAATAGAGTGAATGATAGAGAATAATTGAAGTCAACACATGTTTGAGTGTTTCATTGCCATAAAATTAGCTGCAATATTCCAACCGCTCTAACTCTCAGATAGCAAGCATGACTTTTGAAATATTTATTAACATAAAATCTGAACTAACAATCATATTGACTCTGGTGACATTAAATGAAAATGCGGTTGATCATTCCTCAGCTAGCTTAAGGAAGAAGGTGTAGTGAATCTTAAAAACTCTTTTTAAGTATGGTTATTGAAGTGCAACGAACATGCAATTTTCATTCCTCAGCTCCTAGACTTCAATAGTTAGTTTAATTTTTTAAAATCCAGTCTCACTACTTTGCCTAGCAGCTTGCTCGAACGATTCAAGCCTTTTGATTTCTTACAAACTTCTCTGGAATTTACCTTTCGAGATTTTGCAGAATGCTGTGGAAAGTCTGAAATTCTTGGGGAGTCTGAGGCTTCCTTAGGAGAGTCTAGTCCCTGCATTATACAAAAAGTAAGCAGCTTATGTTTATCCCAAAGCATAAATACAAGTGCAAGGGCAATTTCAATAAAGGAGACCTTTGAGCTGACTGACTCGTCATCAGAAATTGCGCTCTCATCCCGATTCCTGTTTGAACATTTATGTGCCCCATCTTGAACCATCTGCAAGTTGATAACTCAAAATTTAGTTGCTAATTTAAGGACTTACATATGCAATGAATTTCGATTGAAGTTAGGCTGTTAAATGGAACTGCAAATCACCTTCAAAATCTCTTCATTCTGCCATGGGCCCTTATCAGAACACAGACATCCTCCTTTCTCGGCACAAGTACAGGTGCCTCCCAAGAAGTCTGGCAACTCACTGAGACAGGAGGGAGCCACCAAGGAATAGAAGGCATAAAGCAAAAAGCAGACAAGAAAAATCAGTGCCAATAAGCATGCTTTACGCAGGAATACTCTGAATCACCCACAAATACTGGATAGCAAGAAAAAAAACAACTTCGAAGAGGAGAATCAACTAAGAGGTAGGACAAGGCACAACGACCAAAATGATAGAAACATTGTGCCAACTCATTAAAAAATAAAAACTTGCCTAGCATCAATTATCTCCACCAACTTGCTCTGGTACTTATTGCCAAGGACCTGAAAATGATTGCTAGTAGTAATTGGTTATTTGGGTCAGACAAACAGTTTTAATTTGAAACAGTGCAAAAAGCACATTACATGGATCTTTGCTGTGGTCTTAGGATCAAGGAAAGATTTGATGGTGTTCCACAACATTCTGAATCCAGACCCTGCATTGATGATGAACATGCGATTCAAGGTCTGCATACAACAAAAGTTGACGTAATATCAGAATTAGCTTATTCATGGTAAAAGGACGGAGACTGGTATAGTGAAACAAAAATTACTATCCGATCATAACATCAAGCGAGACAGAGAAATCAATACCTCAGGATAATTATTACCATCAATGTTCTGAATGCGGGTGATGAGATCCCTGGCTGCTTTGGTGAAATTTTTGAGGCCCTACAACAGATTGAAAATATGTGTTTTAATGTAGCTGAGAAAAGCTACTAAACAGAGCAGAGTCTGTGCATCTCCCACAACTTTTGAAGTCATCGGAGTTCCTCACAGCAGTTATCCTAATTTAATTATCATACATCAATGACAACTTTTCTTACTCACCACTCCCTGCACATCAAGAATGGTTGTGCTTTGATCAATGTGCTTCTTTGCTGCAATCGAGCAAGCTGGAAACTTAAAGGCAAAAGCTTTCTCGAATTCCTGGACATGGTATTTGAGATAACTGTCTATATCTGTAACTTGCATTAACTTGGTAGGATCTACTAGGCCTAGCCTCTCAATATACACAGGTCTACCATCCTTATCTACACCGTGATACCCTTGGGGATAACACTTTACAACTTCATCGGCTTCTTTGTATTCGAAGTCCTTCAGAGAAGAAAATTATTGAAAAGCACAAAGTGAAATTTCATCAAGCAATGGCTGTCAGCCACACTATTCTGTTATGAGTGCAGATAGACACAAAACCTACATCTACTAATTTAGCAGAAATGCTGAACCCTTCAATACCTCCATGATTGTGTCTGTGCCGAACTCTTTTCTCCACTGAAGCATATCAGACCACATTTGCTTTGCTTTCTCAATGTCAAATTTCCTGGCTTTCAAGAATCTAAATCAACGGAGAAGAAAATGGTCAATTATTTGAATTGATGAATCAAATCATACATACATCAAGCAAAGAAGTCCTGATAAAATATTCCTGAATTTATTAGAATGGACGTGGAAAAGAAAGAAGGAAAAAGTAACCTGAGCATCATGTGATAATCATCATGCTTTGTGGGCAGCATTTCCTCCAATATAAGGGTTTGCCGGAGAGCATCAACTGCCTTGATCTCCTCCGCATCATGGACATCCTCAATTTCTATTGACATGACTTTACTACTTCTCCGACCCTTTTTTGTCAAAGACTTCCTGAATTTGTTTGAGGCATAAACTGCTCTCTTCTTAAACGACTCAGTTCTGGTCTTCTTCTTAAACGACTCAATTCTGGTATTCTTCTCATCCCCAGAATGGTCCAACTCAGTTACTGCCAGAACCATCGACACCATGAACCAATCAAAAGACATGTTTTGCTTCTTTAAAAATCACAATTCAAAGATGGGATTTAACCAGATCAAAACTAACAAATAAAAGCATCGTCTGAATGCAGGAGGCTCCACCAATTAAGGGTCATATAAACTGTTTCTAAAACTTTTCTGGAACCTAAGAAAGTGACAGGGTTTTCAAAGACAAACCTGGTGAGGGAGACAGAGGTCCGGAGACCGCAGCCATTGGCGCGAGATGTTGGTCGTGCAACACGTTAATGGCACAACCAAGGCTCTAACCAAATGCCTGCAATTACACTCCAAAGAAAAGACAGAAACAGCCAGAGAATGAACTAGATCAGCGAGGTAAGATAATAGGAAATGAAAGGGTAGAAGGAAGAAAGAGAATGACCTCCGCGGAGAGTAAGGGAAATGTAAGGACATAGAAAGACAGATAATGAGAACGACTAATTCTGCGGACATGGGAGATATTTGCGGGGAGACACAGTGAGGCATACACGTCGAAGCTTAAGGACTCCACGCCATTTTTTGGTACACTTGCATCTGTTATTTTTGTTACCACTACAGCTCAGCTTGTTGATCCAATTCCTATATCTAACGAACGAGTCGAGTGTTTGTGTCGGATTCTGATTCTGATTCTCCCAGCCTCGTCCTAAATCTTTAACAGAATTTTAAATCTTTTAACCTACTTTTAACTAACGGTCTCCTGATTTGTGATAGTTTCTAACGTACGAGGGGATTCCTACTAGTTGTGATAGTTTCTAACGTACGAGGGGATTGTAATGACCACGAAGAGGCATATGATTATTCATTGGTAAAGAAGGGTACAATTTTTTCAGTTAGTCGGTGGTTAAATGATAAAATTAAAATTAAACTTAAAAGACATGTTAACCGGTTTGGAGTTTCAAGCTTCCCAATGGCCAATGGACGGCAGTCTTTCCTGGCGTTGGAGGGAGTTCACAGGGAGGGGGAGGGAGAAAATGCATCAACTTTTAATCCTTGTTGATGGAATGTGGGTTACCTACCAATATTGTCATGGACCAAACATTGAAACAAAGAGAAATCATATCACAACTTTGCTCAGCCATACATGGCACTGTCCTATGCGGAATTACAGAATTGTACCTGCATGGTCATAAACACACCATCACAACGCTCTTTTACTTCCAAAACTCCGATTCCCTAGACCCACATAATTCCATCAGTTTCTATTGCACTCAGTCTTGTCTTGAAGATAATACAACCAATTCTGATTGAACAGAATCTACAGTGATAACTGACAAAATAAAATGTCAAAACTCCACAGGTAATGTCTTTTCAATCAGAATCAGAGTCAGATCCCACAGATGATCTAACGGTTCTGCGCCTATTTTCATCATAGTCATTTTCTTCATCATCCTCATCGTCTTTCTTCTCTCTTATTATCCCTGTGAGCAAGATGTTGAGAGACCAATACATAAAACTATAATTTTCAGAAGTTACTGATACTGACCTTTCTTTATCAGTTGGATCTCAAGTGCTTTTGTTGGGAAATCATCTTTTGCTCCCAAGTCTTGGAACCCAATCAGTCTATCTGTTGCAATCCCTTTCCTGGATAACAGAAAAGGCAACCTACTCATCACAACATTCAATAAATATCAATAACACTTACTTGAACAAATTGTCTAGTGCTCATTTAAATTCATTTAGGGTCATACAAGAGTTGTGTCTTTGAACAATTCAATGTAGCATTTTCTAGACTGAAATCTTTAACACACCTACAGTGCTATTTGTCATAATTGCTAGGTCTACTGTTCTGCCAGAGGAGAACAAACTACACTGGTGTCGTAAGTGATAAAGCGAGTGATCCTGTTGAGAAAAACAATTTGAGAAAGAAGCCTTAGAGATTATACCTGAATAGAATGACGCACGGCAGAGTTTTGATTCCAAGTTTGGCGATAAAGAAGGGTGCATTCTGCATTATTGTTGCATTAAGCCATTTCCCAAAACGGAGAGAAAATCAAGTTTCGAGAATCTACCTCTGCATCCAGCTTTATGAACTTTGTACCAAGATGCCTAGGTGCAAGAGCCTTCAAATGCTTATCCATTATCCTAGAATAATCAATTCTCTTGGTCAAACAAGTGTCACAGATTAATATGCAATTTATATGTCCAGACATGGGTATGAGTACAAATGCCCGCATGCCCATAAGATAGATAGGAAGAGACAAGCATAAGCTATACTTGCACCGGTAGAACTCTTTATGATAGAAGTGGCAAATCACTTTTTCACTTCCAGTGACTTCACCCAAGAAATCCCCCTCACATATCTCCCTGTATTCTCCGTGTCCTTGCGTCTTCAGGGCTTCTCGTTTCTCAGCTTCTTTCTGTTAAAATAAATCCCATGGTCAATACTCACAGAGTCCAGAATGCCCACTCCAGACCCAAAAAAAGCATGTGGGACAGGACAGAATGTCACACTTATCACCTTAAGAGCTGCTATCCTATCAGCATGTAACTTTTCCAGCTCTGGATCCTGCATAACAAATGCAATGAGTATACATAAACAAAACGATTAATTGCTGGAATCAACAGAAAGATGTCTCTCAAGCTTACGTCCATCAATTCATCAAGGTCAACCTCATGGTTGACAGAACTTGATGGCTGCGGCTTTTCTTGATCAAGCAGTTCCTGTAATGTCAACAACATCGAGTCATTAGATGCCATAGGCAACAGATCAAAGTTGTGGATTGAAGAGTACATGGTTAGATGGATTGGCAAGATCAACTTAATTTACAATTAAGCTGTACTTATACACTTACATACAAAAGTTTGAGAACCACACAATGCAAGAACGAATATGAAACCTCATGTAAAACTGATAATCACAACTAGCAGAAGTAAAGGGAACAGGAAGTTGCAACAGTACAGATTCACTGGATGTAATATACTGGAGCACGCACGACAAGATAACCAGTTGGTTTTAACCACTGATTCCCTCGCAAAAGACAATTCAACTTTCCAACTTTAGAAACCCATATACCCAGTAAGCACCTATTGACGCTAAAGTCTCAAACTTTAATTAAAAATGAGAAGCATACAAGTAAGTTTATTTTTTGCACAAAGTAGGACAGGTACTAAACAATTAAAAACTTAAATATATGCAACAATGATAAAATGGGTCGTAAAGGGTAAGCATATAAAGAGTTCTTCCACTAAAATCAAACCCCAAACGTGCCAATGAGAGATTGATAGTTCTTAAAACAAACAACAACCAGACAGCAACAAAACAGATCCAACAACCGAAGCACAACCCATGAAAGCAGATTAGCATGAAAAAGGCTTCAAGAACACCCCCAAACCTTCTGGTAATCTCGAGCAGCTGCTGCCATTACATTGCCAAAAGCCAAGTTTGACAACGTTGATTTAACTGAATCGGTATCCATTTCCCTTCACTTCAATTTTATAAAAAAAATAAATCAAAACAACGTCATTAACCAAAGGACACTGTCCTTAGCAAATTTACAAAGAGCTGAAAAGGGTCTAGTGTCTGACCTGGGCTAGATGCGATCTGAGATTGTGAAGTTCAACCGAAAATCTGCAATTTTTCGGAAAGGTCTTAAGGGGAAAGAAAACGAAGCGTCAAAATTCAACGCAGGGGCAGGGCTCTGGATATAAACGACGACGAGACGTTTTGAGTATCACAGACAAAACGGTGAGTTTAAGGGCTGTATGTTGGGTAGATTTTTGTCTTTTGGCAGATTTGGCTGGGGAAAACCATTTTTTAGTTCCAGACAATCATGATATAGGGAATTATTTCTCAACTAACAAATCATAAGATATCATTTGCCAAAAAAAGTAATTTATTATTCATATCAAAATTATAATATTATGTAATGTTATTAGTAGTTAATAATATACTAATTTATCTTATTTTATTAATAATTAATAATATAATTATTAGTTTAATATGATAATGATTTAAGTCCTTTTATTGAACTTTTATTCATTATGTAAGAACAATAATAAATAAACTTATCAATTTATTATTTTATTATAATTCCTATTTTATAAAATCAATAATTAATTTTGCTTTTAATAAGAAAATTGGTAAAAGTTCTCTTTATTTATTATTCATCATATTTACTTATATTAAAAATAAAATGATTAATATGTAATATTAATTTATTTTATTAACAGCTGATAATATATTATTTTAATGTATTTTATTAATAACTAATAAATATATTTATATATATTAATATTAAAATAAAATAAAATATTATTAAAAATAACTTATGTAAATATGATAAATTGTTAACATTCTATTTTTGCAATTTCATTAATTAACATAAATATCATTCTGTTTTAATAAAATAAAAAAATTCGATAATCTTAGTATTGTATTTTAATATAAAAATATATGTGAATATAATAAAATAATAAGAATAAAATCGCATTAATTACTATTTACTTTAAAATATATGAACTATAAATAAAAAAATTGATCGTCATAATTACTAGTATTTTAACTTAGAATAAAATTTAATAAATACTTAATTTATTATCATATTAAAATTAATTAATTAATTAATTATTAAAAATATGATAAATTATTATATTATTAATTGTGACTAAAATCAATTAATGTTACATATTCAATTTTCTTATACTTTTAATGTAAATAATAAAATAAATATATTAGATTAATAAATAAATTTGTTTAAACATTCTACCTTTATGGATTGTCACTTCCTTATTATCTCGTTGTGATATGGTTTTACACAGACAAAGTTTATTACAAGTGACATTGTTAATAAAAAACCTTTGTAGAATGAGACAAACCATAAGGAGGTACTTCACTTGTCTCTCTCTTAATTATAAGTGATTTAGTAAGGGGTTCTCTTGGCTTAAGTGAGGTCACAGGTTCGAACAATTCTCATTTATACAGCCGTTTAAAACTTGGGGCTAGAGCTTTGCCTCCCGCAAGGGACTTACCCGACTCCAATAAGGATTGGTTTGAGTATGGATAGCTTGAAGATGCCTTTCTATGTTGGGACCCTCCTAAGACACCTCGTAGGCAACCAAAAAAAAAAAGTCTTAATGAGATAAACCTAAAGAAGTTATGAACACTCTATCACATTACTTTAAGCTTTCGACTTAAAAGAATTTTGAAAATGGAGCTATTAATTGTGTTTTCTAACATTGTTTCTTCAATTGTGGTGTTGTTTAATCTAGGACTGAATGCTTAAATGAGGACATTTTGGACAAAAAGAAATTTATAAAGGAGGTTTTATGGTTGTACTGAGTATCCGGTAAGCTAAATATTATACAAGAAAATGGTACAATTTTGTCATATTATAGTTTATTGAATCTAGTCTAACCCCTTTTTAGAAGGTTATGAGTTGTTATCTTTTTGCTTGACATGATAGCCCATTCAGTGGTAGGGAAATTTAAGTGATTCAAAGATTAAGATGGAAAATTTTTGCTTAAAACATAATTCTAAACATGCCATATATGAAGAAATTATCAAAAATGCTTAGGATGTTAAAAGGATAAAGTCGGATGGACAAATGTGGAAAATTGAAATGGAGTATAAGATATAGTTGCAAGAGCTTGAGATGATGGTTATAATGAAAGAGAATATGATGTTGAAGAGGATGTTATATACATATCTCATATTGTTTATTATGGTGATAGTAATCACTATCTTGTATTTGTGCCACATTTATTTATAAACATTTGTATAAGATTAATATTGGAATATATATGCCTATGGCAAATATATCACCATATTCTCCTATTGTTTAGTAAGTTCAAAGTGTAATTCCAAATTCAATAGGTCCACCAAGTTATATAATTTGTTATCTATGTATGATAGAAGCTTATACACAAAACACTAATGCAATGGACCTTTAAATAAATACAATTGGTTGAATTATATAGCTATATTATTATTATACATCACAAAAATTTCTCAAATCAAAGTAATGATTCTAATATAAATATCAATATGATTACAACCATGTATAAGCATTAATAGTTCAACACCTAAAAGATAATTCAACATCTAAACTAAGACACTATTTTATTAAGCTTTATTTCACTAACTACCATCTTCCATAATAAGAGTGATAAGCTTTATGATTCATTTCCACTTTGTGAGAATCAATATATATGTCAGCATGTTGTGATGTTTTAGAACCAGAAGCTCTATATTGAGTAGCTTACTCTTATAACTGTCATGATGTTATGGTTAACTTTGGGCTTGGTAAGAGAGCCTGAGCCTTACCGGAGTTGACTCAGTCTAGTATGAAGTTAATAGGTCTAGCTTGAGTTAGCCTTATTTTAAATTTAGCTTAAGCTTTTTTTAAAGAAAAAATGGTTTAGGGTTGAGCTCTCTGGCTTTGCAACTCAAACCTGACTTAAGTTTAACCTCATCCATATATAATTTTATTTATGTAAAAACAAAATCGTTTTGTTACTAAGTAAATCAAAATAAAATATCTAAATGATGTCATTTCACTTAGCCTAGTTAGGTTTGGCCCAACTCAATCGAGCTTCAGGCTTGTCAAGTCTAATCAAGCTCTGGCCGTTAACTTTAAGATCAGTCCCAATTTAGAAGGTTCAAGTAAAGCAGCTGGGGCTTAAGCTAGCTTTAGCCGTTGCCAAATTTATTTGACATAACCTTCTGCCTAATGCTTATTGATTGAAATAAAAGTTGATAAGTATTAGGATCAATTGACTAAAGCTCCTCTTTTTAAGCATTAATGTTAAGGTTGAATGTTGATATTGTTAGCTGGCTCTGATAAATGTTTGTAAGGAGGTTGGAAAGTGATTGTACCCTGTGAGTGGCTAGTTGTATTGAAATGTATACATATAAATAATGTTAATATAGTGGAAGATATAATTGGATATATCAATAATTATGAACATACATTTTACAATTTTTAACCTTAATTCTAGGTTGATTACAACTCCTCTTATTGTGCCCAAGTTTTTATATTTCCTACATACTTCAAGTTATCCCCTATCTGAAAAATTTTATGATTTCTTTGATCTTCTTCTTATTCTTCATTGGTCTATAAGGCATTATTCATTCTTTCAGTAGATATATTTCCTCTTGACTGTTTCGTATCCAAAACTTTAGACCCCTAATTGGTTGTAACATGATTTGATATGCCTTTATAAAACCGTTTTTCTTGTAATAATCTTCCACATATGACTCTGGTTATTGCTTCGTATGAAAAATGACACTAATAACATGAGTACATAGGTACCGTAGAGTTATCATATCCTACAGCTACATGTGTCCTTGCCCAAATGCACTATGCGTGTATTATCCCCATTTGTGACTTCATAAGCCTTGTCCCCATTCCAAATGACTTCTCATTTTTAATGCATTTAGTTTATTATTGTTCATCCTCTTCATTGCCTCTAATGTAATGCTATCTTTCTTTCCATTTTTTTACTTATTTAATTCTAAATACCCTTCATTATTATAGTCCTTATTGTCTTTAATATACTAATAAGTGGCCTTTTCCTGTATAGAATCTATGAATTAAATGTCTTACTTATATTGATATCCATAATTAGACATTTATATTAAATGCTTTGAAATTTCTTACTCCGTCTCACTCATATTATTATCCATAATTAGATATTTAGACTGAATGCTTTAAAATGCCTTAATCAAAGTTTCCTTAGGATATTCTAATAAGACCTCTATAAAACTTGGTTCCAATATATTCAATATAATCAATCTCTTATTAAATTATTATCAGCATGTTGATCATGTACAATTCCATAAAAGCTTTCCTGAGATATTTGTCTTGTAATCTCGACGCCTAATTATAATATAAGTGCCTTGTACACATCCTAAGTGTAAAAGAGGACAACATACTATTTATGTCTCTTATGATTCCATGAAAATATTTAAAAATAAGTTAAAACCTAATAACTTACATTTAAAAATAAGTTAAAACCTAATAACTTACATCTATTATACATAATAAAATACCTTTTAGATATATCAGATCATTGTAATTTTATAACCATCTCCTAGCTGTAATTCCACTACAAATTGCTTAATAAACTAAGTACAGTTTTTAGAATTCTCAAACTTTATGATTGCTCATGAAATTAAATGCAAGATGGTTGCCATAAATCCTTGTTACACTAAGAAGTTTCCCTTGATACTTAATTTTCAACAAGCAACCACCCATACCAATGATAAGTCTTAACTTCTTTTAAAGACTAGTTTATTTCCTTATTGAATTCTTTTAAGTTGTAGCTCAATTTTGGACCTTGCATTTCTATCCTTTAATTTAGTGATATAACCATTTAATATTGTGTATTGTTTGTGTTGTTCCTTTTGCTTTACTTTTAATACTTTTCTTCTAGCATATTCGTACTTACTTAAGTTCACAAGAAAAAATAAATTTCTCCCTAGATTATTTAATATTCTTTTTAACTTTGATGCTTGGTTTGTTGAGGATCATTTCCTTAAAATGCCTCATAATGTAGGTCAAAGTCATTCGATGATATTTGTTTGTTGGGTTACACCTTGGCCTTGACTTGTATAATTTTAGTTTCAAGCATTTTTTTCTTATGTCAGATGATGCATATAATTAAAAATAGACAACTAGGGTTTTTTTCCCCCATATCTAATCCTTTTAGACTTAATTCTTTTTTAGTTTCAAATTAAAGCCTATTGCAGTTGCATAGTCAACCACTACGTCTTTGAAATGCTTGGTATTTTCAAACATCGTTCCTAGTATCCAGTATGCTTCTACTACTCCAAGAACATGCCTTTTTGTTTGACTAAATCTTCTTAAAATAACATTTGACTCTTTAGCATTAGTCCTTATTAATTAGAAAACTTTCAGGATTTGATGAGTATGTATACATTTGATGACAAGCATAAACAGTAATAATAAGTGTATACATTTGATGACAAGCATAAACAGTAATAATAAACTTTGCTTCTATATCTTCCTCATGAAAAAGTGTTTTGTTACTCATATTACTCAATCATTTGAATCTACATCTTCTTTATGTTGCTTATGACTAATATTATCATGTTTTTTATGATTTGCGTCTACATTTTCATCATCACTAATTCCATCTATATTTGTATTTACATTTGCATTAATAGCTACATCTTTATTGGCATCTATTGTTATCCCTTACGTTGTTTTTAACTTTAATCATATCATTTTCAATATGATTCTCTACCTCATCCATATCCTTTTCAATATCTTTAGGCATTATATCCATGCCCTTAGCAATTTCACTCAAAATGTCTACATCCATAATATCTCCATTCATGGGTGCACCTATTCATGCCATCTTTTATGCCACTTCACCATTTGTAATACAACCACTAGATTATCTACATTCTTTAAGTACACATCTATAATCTCACGCCCCTAACAACTTAATCAAGTTAAGAGCACTTTAGTTAGACTCTAATTTCTTCAAACCATCATTTAAGCTTATATATGAAATCAAATACCATGCACTTATTATGTTCTTATAGCTCAATAATATCCCCATTTACATAAACTATTATAGGGTTAACATAGACCAAGCCTACATTGTTAAATGTCTATGTGTTAGGACTATTATATTGAGCAATGCCTCCTTGTATGAAATGCCCACCACCGAATAGTCTAATGTTGAAATTCTCATTAATTGTTAGTCTACAAAGCATGTAATAAAGTATGTAAGTATTTGCATTCAAAAGGACCAATGCATGTAACAAAGTATTAAGTAGCTGGCTCTAAAAGGACCATTGCATCTCACAAACTATATAACAAAACAAGTATCAAAGTATCATTACTAATTAGAAATCTTTTAACAATAATTCTTTTATAAACTCAATCTAATAACAGTTAGTTGAAATGGCATATGTGATTTAACAAATTAGTTAAGGTCATACCATATTAACTATAGCTAAATTACACACACAAAAAACTAGTTAAACCAAGTATTAGCAGATCAAAAGATGTGTAGATATATTTGTTACTTACGTTGAGGTCCGATACAAAAACCTACATATCATTATGCCTTTATATGTCCTGCCACTAATCTTCTTTTCCTCAAATATTAAATTGCCTATTATGAATGTGAGTCTTTATGTTGAAAAATATAACCAAAGTAATTTAATGTTTTTATAAAAGGGATCAATTACTTCCACAAATAAACAATTCCACACAAGGAGGATCGCCAAAATCTTCTTTGATTTTGAAACAATTAGAATATAAAACAAAATTGTTGATTCCATGATTAGATTAAATAAAAACATCCTAACCTAAACTGTCAAGTGAGAAGGGACCCCAACCCTCTCATGTTGCCTAATACCAAACACTTGGAATACAAAGTTTGATTTCATGATAAGATTAAATTGAAAATTAACTTCGAAAAAACAAAACCCAGCTTGTTTACATAAAGAAGGACCATAACCTTCTTTTGTCGCGACAATACAAAAAAGTATTAATGAGATTAAACCAAAACTAAATTTCAAACAAACATAACACAACGGACCACAATCCTCTTCTGTTGCTAAAATGCCAAACACCCACTTAAGAAGTTGTTACAATTCCAAATAATGCTCTAACCCCAAAGTCTCCTATGCACCGCGATATGGATCGATTCTATTAGATTAATAGATATAGGAATTTAGGTTAAAGACATTAGAGTTTCTTTGCAATTAGTGTTCTTAGAATTAAGAATGAGTAATATATGAGTTTGCAAGAGAACGTAGGGTTGTTTTCTACCGCGTAATGATATTAAGTAAATTATTTTCCTAATCTCATTAGGTTCTAGTTTAACAAAATAATTTAAAATTATTTTGAGAAAACATAAATGTCATGTTAGGAGCCAAGTAGGCCTCACTATGCCATATTGGCACTTTATATAGGACATACTAATGCCCCTTAATAGAAATTTGAGAGAAATGACAAGAGTCTTATCAAAAAAAATTTATAAAGGAAGCTACCGAAAATATTACATAATCAGTATAGGGAAAACCATTCTTGACATATCCTCAATAAGGATGGGGTGGCACCCTATAGGTGGAATATCAAAATAAGTGATCCCAAGATCAAAATGGCCTGCGTAGTCAGCTAACCAGTCAGCACATCTATTGCTCTCTCAATAGATATGTCGATGAACAACAATCCAGTTACGAGTGAACAGCTTGTTGATCCCTATGATTATGAGATTGAGAGCCTTTGCTCGATTGGCTGAAGAGGATAGTATTATGAGTACTGTGGTGGAGTCCACTTCAAGTTTGATCAGGTGGTAACCCAGGTTTCACACTAGCGTGAGCCCGGTAAACACTCCCCAGAGCTCTGCGTACACCGATGCACACCATCCAAGGTTTTGAGAGAAACCCCTAAGCCAGTTGCATGCAATATCCCAGATAAGTCCACCCGTTGTGGCTATGGACAAGGACCGTTTACTAGCTTCATCAGTGTTTAACTTTTCTGACCTAAAAAGAGGTTTGCGTCATCCAATAAGTTGTTCTATTCGAGGGCGAGGACCAGAAGTCGCTTGACTGTGCCATTCAGCTGCTTTGCATATCAGACCTGCATAAGACAAAATGAGAGACATTGGTGAGGAAGGCCAAGTAAACTGCTCATCAAAGAGGGTCATGTTTCGCCATGTCCAAAGGAACCAGCAAGTAGTGCCAAAGAGGATCGACCAATCATGCCCTAATACTTGCCGATGGTGTTAGAGATTTTTACTGAGCCACTCCCAATTTGACATAGTGAAAATTTTAGTAGAAACTATGTAGGGAGGGAACGTGTTCCACACTTGGTGGGCTTTATTGCAGTCACATATGGAGTGTAACGAGGATTCATCAAGGCGACAATGATAACAAGCACCATCCGTAGTGAAATGCTTTCGGACTTGGTGTTGGTTAGTAAGTAATCGATCATGAGCTAGTAGCCAAAGGAATGAGCGAACACGTTGGGGGCCCTGCCAGTGCCATATAATCTGCCAAATCCCTTGAGGCAAGGTATCTTCATCGTCCCTAAGCATGGAATACGTGTAAGCTACAAAGAATTCTCCGGTGTTTGAAGGCCCCAAATCAATTTATCTTACCCTAGGTAAGACAGCGGAGGAAACGTACCTGCTATTAATCAACAAATCAACGTCGGGAGATGAGATTGAATTCCAATTATTGTCACTATTGACAAATTGATGGACACTGAGGTTGAGAGAAGAGTCTGGGACTGGGGATGTAATGTGGGTAATCAAGGGTCCTAGACCTGCAATCTAAAAGTCGAGCCAGAAGCGAGTTGTATGGCTACTGCCAATCATCCATTTCAGTTCGTGAAGAACTATGTGCCAAATTGCCTTTAAGCTCTTTCAGATCATAGAACCACCATTGGCGTTTAGGGATGTGGGGAGATTGCTGGCATCAAAATTATACTTCGTGGAGAGGACTTGAACCCATAAAGCCTGGCTTGGCAAGCAAAGCTCAACCTAATTTTGCTAAGAAGGCGTCGTTGGTGTCGCGAATAGTTTGAATGCCAAGACCCCCTTTCTCTTTTGGTTTACAGACCTCTGCCCAGTTCACAAGATGGATCCGCTGTTTACTATTTGACGAACCCCACAAAAATTGTCACATAAGTTTTTCCAACTCATCGCAGAGACTTCGGGGTAATTGGACCGTCTGTATTGTATAATTGGGAAATACCGCTATAACAGATTAGACTAAGGTAATACGTCCTGCCAGAGACAAAAGGTTGACCGTCTAACTGGATAGGCGTTGTTGAACCCTATCAATGATGTACTGGTAGGTTCTCTTGTTGACCTGTCCATGGAGGAGAGGGACTCCAAGATAACGATCGAGATCATTCATCTGTTTAAAGTTCAATACTCTGCTTAATAACTGAGTCGTAGATTGAGGAACGTTTTTAGAATAACAGCACCTGGATTTGTCTTCACTGACTCGTTGACCTGAAGCAGCACAAAAAGAGTTTAAGATTTCCTGAATAACGGACACTTGATCCATAGAGGCTTCAAAGAAGAGGATGAGATCATCAGCAAAGAAAAGATAAAAAGGGGGGTCCATTTTTGCTTAGTTTGATTGGTTTCCAGTTGCCTTGTGCCACTGCATGTTTAATAGATTGGCCTAAACGCTCTATACATAGGACAAAAAGGTAAGGCGATATGGGGTCTCTTTGTCTTATACCTCTGGAGGGATTGAAGGCATCACTGAGGTCCTCAGTCCAGTTGACTTGAATGGAGACCGTGGCACTTCATTATGAGACTAATCAGCGACTTTGGAATCCTGACGTCCATCAGTTTATCTTGGATGAAAGTCCACGATAGCCAATCATAAGCTTTCTCAAGATCCACTTTAAGGGTCATTAGCCCTTTTAGACCCGATTTTCCTTTTATTGTATGAATAACCTCTTGGGTGATGATGATATTTTCCGTAATTGAATGCCCTGGGACAAAGCTACATTGGGTCAGGTCTACCAGCTCATCCAGATAAGGTTTAAGTCTATTAACGATGATCTTGGTTATGGCTTTATAGAGCACTGAGCATAACGCAATAGGCCTAAACTGCTTAATTGAAGTTGGGGATGGAATCTTGGGTATAAGAACCATAATAGTGTGATTGAGTTCAAAGTCCCAGACTTTATGGCAAAAAATTCTCTGGAGGAAAAGAGTTAGGGAAGGGTCGAGGGTGTCCCACTGGGATTGATAAAAAAGGGTAGTGAAGCCATCGAATCCTAGAGCTTTTTTTAGGTTCATGTTGAAGAAAGCTGCCTTTACTTCATCATGACTAGAGGGGTGTTCCAAATCGTCAGTAGCATACTGGGGAAGGGGGGGAATTGTCCTTGGAGCTGCCATTGGAGTGGTGCGGCCTGTATTCACTATATAAAGCCTCGAGATAAGTTTGCGCTAAGCGTCTAATGCCTTTAAAATCTGATATCACCTTTCCATTTTCATCTTTTAGGGAATAATTCCTTGACTGATTTTACCAGGTCCTTGTGATTGCATGGTAATACTTGATATTCCTGTCTCCCTGGCCTATCCATTAGCTTTGGGATCTTTAGTGCTAATAAAGTTCCTCCTGGTAAAGGACCTGTTCCAATTCCGACTGTTGATAATCTTCAAGATCGCGGAGAGGGGTCGAGTCTGTATCTTCCAACTGTTTTTGGATGCCTTCAAGTCGAGCCATAAGATGTTTTTTCCTATGAAAGATGTTGCTAAAAGTGGTGGTATTCCAACGTTGAAGTTGAGCTAAGAAGTTTCTGATCGCTCCACTAAAGTCATACCTGCTCGGTTGCCAATGGGCAGCGACAAATTGACCAAATTCATTATGTGCTAACCAGGTAGATTGAAAGCGAAAGGGCCTAATTGTCAGAGGAGAAGGCTCACTAGTGCTAAAAGTAATGAGGAGAGGTCGATAGTCAGATTTCAGAAAGGGTAGATGGGAAACTGTAGTATGGTAGACAGTAGAATGCCAAGCGTTGGAACAAAAGGCTCGGTCTAGTCTAGCAAGTAGTTGTCCTTTGCTCGGACCGGAAAAGCTAAGATCCTGAAGATTACAATTGTGCACACAATCTTGAAAGTGCGGATTTACTATAGAATGGAGTCGAGATCCTCCTCGTTTGTCCGTACTTTCCAATTTGGCATTGAAGTCCCGCCCACTAGCTATGGTTTATATGTGATTTGGCAAATTTTACGCAAATACTACTATAAGAATTTTTGTAACGAGTACGTAGGGCTAGCATAAATAGCAGTGAAATCAAACGACAATTAGTCCTAGTCAATGCTGGCGTGCACAAATTGTCAATGAGCTAGTAATATTCGGAACGTAATGTCTGTTTGCCAAAAAAGCAAGATTCCTCCTGAATAGCCTTCGGCTTCCACTCGAAAAGAGTGGGCAAATCCTAAACTTTAAATAACTTTCAACGCCCGTCCAGACATGGTTTGCGCAAAAGGCTCTACCAAAACGACTAGACGTGGTTTGTGGATGTGAATATAGTGTTTGATGATAGGCTTAAAGGTCCTACCTCCAACCCCTTGACAGTTCTCTATTAAAATCGACATAAAGGGATAAAGGGAGGACCTAACGAGTTGACTGCCTTTAGGGCACAAATAAACAGTACCGACCTTGAACAAGTCGACTTATCC
>JANZLD010000237.1:14622082-14637103 GCA_026413575.1 Erythroxylum carthagenense | reverse complement strand
ATATACAACACCTGGATCCCAGAAACCGTATAGACTTGCGTTGGAAACCCCCTTCTTCAACGAGGACAAGCTTAATATTTTTGATGTAGCTCGCAAGGAACGTTAATAGCAGTCCTCCATTTGGGTATCGGATTCGATATGGATTACTGTATCGGCTGCTATATCATCATCCGGGTCTGGTGGTCTTGTTGGGGGTAATATGTTGATGAGGCTGGTCGAGGTCGAGGTCGAGGGGTCTTCCTCCATGTCCCCGCAACCCAAATCCTCTTGCCATGGCAGAGTTAGAGTTGAGTCTTGTAGGATCACTTCAGCATGGGAGGGAATCGATAGGGCTACGTGGCTCGGGCTTGGGCTTGAGCTTTGAGTTTCCTGCGGGTTAGTCTAGTTGGGCAGCAATGGGTTGGATGGTCTGGTGGTTGCCTTAGCTTTCTAGGTTAGGAGGGCTTGCAGTTTTGTCGTGGCCTGTTGGGGCATGAGGGTTGGCGAGTTAGTCTTGGCCTGCTATGGCATGAGGGCTTGCAGGCTTGGGGCCTGCCGTTGGGTGGAGGGTCGCGAGTCCAAGAGCTTGCGTGAACTGGTGCTTGACGTCTCCGTTTTGGAGCTATTGTTAAACGTGGCAGAGCTGGAATTAAACGACACACACTTCATTCGGTTGTCCCATGCTGACGTTCGATTTGGGGATCTCTCTTGAAGGTGCGATTGTAGCGTCGGATGGCTTATGGCGAGTTGGTGATGTTTCTTAGTCGTTGAGGAGAGGACCCCACTTGAGGCTAACGGCTCTAAGATTGACAATGCCGTGAATCTCGAGCCTTGTAGCCCTAGGGAAGAAGAGTTGTTGGAGCTGTCTTGTCTTGGAACTGTTGGGGTGGAAGGCGTCCGGCGAGGTCTTCGTTGTACTTGCATCCAGGTACTAAACTCCGCTTGATGCTTAGCTCCGCTTGAGGATTCTCCTGTGTGGCCTGAATGGTTAGTCGGCGGTGGGCCACCAGTGGAGGGTGTAGAGTCGGGTTTTTCCACCAGGCGGGAGGAACAATTCAACGCGTTATGGCCAACTCTGCCACACCCGAAGCAGATTTGGAGAAGGCCTTCATAGACAACCTTGATGATTTTGTTGTCTAGCTCAAAAACGGATCGGAGTGGGGGGACTTAAATCGATGTCTACAGCAACTCTAGCAAACTTTTCTCGGTGAGCTTGTTGGGTATTGGAATCGATCTTAACTGTACGACCGACCAGATTGTCGAGAGCTGTGAGAATGGAAAGGTGGTATCTGGCAATTGAGAGCTCAGGGAAACACATCCAAGCAACGACGTGCGTAATCTGTCCAATCGAAAGTCGAAATGTCTAATACCAGGATTGAACTGAGAGGGTGTGGCTTGAGATTAACCATGGTCCCTGCGTAAGTGTTTTGATGTAATCTTCCTCTTCTATAAAATTGATGAGATAGAATTCATTGTCGAGGTCAACAATTTTATGGGTCCAATAGGTTTTCACATACTGAATGATCTAGCTTTGAGCATGTTGAATCCTATTTTGCGTCCTAAGAGTTTGATCGCAATTGCATTTTCCCAAACTTTATCAAGCTTTCCTTTGAATGTGTTGGAGAATTCAATTCCCAAGCCGAATTCTCCTTGAATTATCGAGATGTCTCCCTCTGTTGTTTCAATGGGTTCTTCTAAAGGCCAATCCAGGTCTTGTGCTTCCTTGCCTGATTCAGAATGTCCAGTGACCACCGCACTATATCTAAGAGGTTGGCTCGGTACCATAGATGCGCACTATAATTAGGAGGTTGGCTCGATACCACAGATGCAGGTGAAGGAAGATCTTCATCCCTCTCGCGTATTCTATTGTAACTTTTTTTGCCGCATGTTCCAAGACAGATGAGTTGAGAGCATTTGTTTCCATATCGATTCGTGAGTAAAACTACAATGATTGGGTCAAATCGTTTTCCCTTTCTTCTGAGAATTTTGCTTGCAAAGAAGGAAGGGGACTTAGCGCAAGTTATTTCTCTTAAGATGAGGAGATCAAAACAAGTGCTGAGAACACTGAAGCTTTGACCGCTGGAGAGCGTGCAGCAAGGTTCTTATCGATTTTCATTGTAATCTTTTGTTGCATGACAAGAACATAAAATCTCATTTTATTACACAGTATAAAAGTACAAGAATTTTCAAGTTACAATCGGGAGACGACAACATGAGACCATGATCACGTAGGAAATGGTTCCAGGCTTAGCTCCTATTCTCTGCCTTTGTCCATATACCACCTCTAAATCCAACATCCTCAATAGGGAAGCCCATTAAATCGGGACACCAACTAGCATTTACGATCCTCAGAGATGGCATTGCTTTTTGCACCATTGCCCACTCCATTCCCAAGTCCGAGATAGATTCCAGCATCATCCCTTCTATTTTCCACACAGCACCATTCTCTCCCCAGAAACTTTGGTGCATTTTTTCAAGATTTCCAGAAGAAATTGACAAGTACTTAAGCATAGGAAGTGAAATGGGGTTGAGCCAGGCAGGACTAATGCTTCCTGGATAAAATTTGAGGCACAGCTCATGGAGTTCTTGTGGAGGAAAGAGTTTGTCAAGTTTGTCAGTGAGATCGGTACCATGACTGTCAAAGCAACTTATTATCAGAAATTGAAGTTCCTGGAGGTTTTCAAATACATTAACATCTTCGTCATTGATCTCTTTGCCCTGGTTCAAATATAAGCTTAGTGTTCTGAGTCTAGTCAAGTTTCTCAATTCAGTAATCCGACAACCCTCTAATTGACTCGGCATTGAAGGTCTGAAGCCTAACAAAACCTCAAGATTTGACAGCCTTCCCACACCTTTTGGCAAATACTCAAGTGAACCGCAATGGCTTACATCTAACACCCTAAGCTTCTTGAAGGTCATGAGATAAGGTGGCAGAGTTTTTAGATTGTGGCAATAACTGACATCCAAAATCTGAAGATTTTTTAGTTCCTCCAGCGATGGTGGGAGTTGAATCAAGGGGTGTGTGTTGCTCAAGCTGAGGTACGCTAAATGCTGAAGTGAACCAATGCGACATAAGAGACCTGTGAGAGGTGTGTCAAATATGGATTTCCTAATATCCAAAACTCGCATGTATTTGCAGTCACTAAGCCTACAAGCAATGCTAGATGAAACCTTGTTAACTTCACCAGTCTTTGTTGTGGACAACAATGCTCGTAACCTTTGATTTCCAGTGAGTTGTTTTTCTTCCATCTTGCCACTAATCCCCAAATGACGGCAGCCAGTGCCAGTGAGTTTAAAGAATGAATCATCTTCAGCCATTCTGATCACCAGATCACGAACCATATCATGAATTTTGCAAGTGTAGATAGTTCCATTGTAAGTTTTATCAACCACTTCTAACAAACAACGATTTGTCAACCCAGAGAAACAGTCCTCCCCAGCTTCAGTTGATGGCCTACTAACTCTCGATGGGACAAATCCCTCACCAATCCACCAATGAACCAATTGTTCTTTTGTTACGACACAGTCTTCTGGGAAAATGGAGAAACTGAGGAAGCAAGATTTGAGGTATGGAGGGAGCTCATCATAACTCAATTGGAGCGAAGCCATCACCGAGTCATCATTTTCTGCCAATTCATCTCGAAAGTTATCCGCAATTCGTCTCCAGTCATGGTAATAAGGTTTATAGAGCAAGAGTCCTCCAATTGCCTTGATTGCCAATGGAAGACCTTTACACTTCTGTACAATATCATTCCCAACCGTTTCTAGCTCAGGGTATGTGCACTCACCACCATTTGCCGCAAATGCTATCTTTCTGAAGAGTAACCAACTATCACTTTCACTAAGGAAATTAGGTTTGTGGATTCTTGATTCAGGGACTCTCATCTTCTTTGCAACTTCCTCATTTCTTGTAGTTATGATTATGCTGCTTCCGTTACTCTTGGGCAAACCTTCATAGATCCTAGTCCACCAACCTCCTTGTAGGCTCCATACATCATCCATCACAATCAAGTACCTCTTACCTAGAAGATACTGGTATATCTTTCTCAGCAATTCACCTTGATCATCTCCTATGCTTGCATCTCCCAAGCTCCTAAGGATGCTTCTCATTATTTGTTTTTCATCAAATGTTTCAGAAACTGATACCCACATTCTCCTCTCAAAGTGATCTTCTATGCCTCTGTCATTGAAGACCTCTTGAGCAATGGTGGTCTTCCCCAATCCACCCATTCCAACAACCCCAATTGATAACATGCCATAATCTGCTTCAAAAAGCCAACCTTTAATCTTTTTCTTGTCACCTTCCAGTCCAACCACTTGAGTATGGTCATACACTGGAGAGCTCCATCTAGGCATTTGGTCATTGCGAGAATCAGTTCTACTCATTCCTCTATTGATTGAAGGGCCAAGATAAGCCATGATGTTCTGCTTAATGTTACTAATTTTTTCATTTATTTCCTTGAGTTGCTTTCCAGTTCGATACTGGAATTGAATTTTCGGAGGATAGATACACATAAACCAACTGCTCTCCTCCCTTGACTGAAGTTGACAGTCTGCTAGTATATCTTCAGCTTCATAAATCAGCTCTCGCAAATTGCCCATAATCGTACACAGAATCTTGTTCTTCCTCTTTTGTTTGTCTGCATCTTTAAGAAAGGATTGCATTAGTTGAAGCTCACTCTGCAACTTTTCAAATGGTTCTCTTAATTCATTAAATATTGTGCGGCCCTCATCTATCAGAGTGTTCAACAACCTCTCCAAGAATACAGAGACAACTGCATCGACCATGTCTTTGCCTGAAATTCTGAGACAAACAGAAAACTTCTCTAATCAATAGTTTGTTACAAGGATAGAACAATAGCCACCTCTGCTAACAGCGTCACTGACAGAATCTTCCAAATGATGGCTAAATATTGAATGTTAGCATTTACCCAATCCACTTAGAAATTTCCTTACTAAAACTTCTGTACAGTAATGTAATGGCTCTTGGCAAAAAAGTTGGAAGAGAAATGGGAAAATGAACAAGCATATGCTCAGAAACTCTGAGGTTCATGGATTCCTATGGTTACAAGGCATTACTCTTCGGATGCTCCCAAAAGTTGCTCATTTCAGAAGTAGAATATATCCAGCTAGCTAAGTTTTTGAAAAATCTATAAACAACGAAACAAAACAACAGGCAGATAGTGAAAGCAAAAAGTATAATTATACGAAACTAATAACGAAAAGGAGTGTTAAATTAGAAGCGGGGAGAATCCAAAACATACACTTGGTCTTTGTTCCTTGCTGATTTCTGTGGAACAGATAACTTGTGCTGCAGTACCAGACAGAAGCACACCATTAGCAAATTGATTGGATGAGCAGAAGAGAAGAGAAGAGAAGATAAAAGAAACAAGAACACTTACTTGCAATTGAAACTTGTAAGAGCCTCTCGAATCTCACCTAAGTCTCCGACGGATGACACCCCATTAGGGTTAGTATACACACAAGAACAAGAATCCTTTGCGGTGAGGTTTTCAGCTGCAAACTGACGAAAGCATCCTTGTATTAGGCGAAGTTTTGTTCCGACATGAGGGCATTACGGTAATATGAAAAGTCTATTGCTTGTCAACGCCAACGCTTAGCGGCATCTCCAACCAAGACACTAAAACATCAAATTTGGTGTAATGGTGCAAAATAATCCACTCCAACCAAAGCATCAAAAGTATACACTAAAATAGTGCAATAAACAGTATGTATTACCATTTATTACATCAAAAGTACAAAAATATTTGTATCAGTCATTATACATTTATATGGAGTTCATATAAATACTGTATGTGTACCAAATTAAAGAGAACAGAGTTAGAATATCTTAAGTGGAACAAAGTGCTCCAACCCTTTGAAATAGGTCTTAGTTTCTTATTTATTATTATTATTAAAACTAAGTACTTATATAGATTTCTTAAGGATATTTTTGTCTCATAAGTCTTTATTTTTATTCTCAACTTACTTAGAATAGATAAATATTGGGATATAATGGGTTTACTTTACTTATTCTCCAAACCCAATAAATAAGTAAACCTTTTAATTATATATATGTTGTATGTTTTCTTCAATAACTGATTATTAAGAATATACAAGGAATGAAATGATGATTTCAATAAACCAAACACCTCATTATAGTTGGCGACTATAGTACAACTCTCTTCAATCGATTTAAATTATATCGAATTTTAATAAAATTAAATATCTTATCTTCAAACTTTTCAATTAAGTTCAATTTAATTTAAATCAACTTTTTTCTTTTTAACTATTATTTATATGTGATTTATTGGATTTCTAATATATTAACAATGACTATAAATTATATGATTAGAATTAAACAAATTAAAACTTTTTAAATTTATCTTTAATTTTTAATTAAATAATTTATAATCAAAAATAAAAATAAATAAAAGTCTAATAGCATATCATGATCACCCAAGAATGTCAAAGTGATTTGATTCAACCTATATTATATACATAATTATGATGTATAATTAAATCCTTTCATCATTCAATGCTCTAATTGAATATAACGTATGGATTTATTGTCTACTCTTTTAAATCTAATCATATTTGTCTTGTTAATTAGTAATTAATTTATAATTAATATTTGAAAACACCTTTTCAAATCTCAATTCGTTCTAGCTATATAATTCCTTAAATCACTACTAATCAAGAATAATTGAACATTCTCTTTAATTACTTTAGAGTGACAAATCTTTTATTGACTTACTCAACTATTTTTATATAGTTTATACTATATCCAAGTACTACCAATTTAGCTACCTTAAATAGAATATGTTATAAGAATAATCAAAATATTGTAATTACCACATGAGATACTTTGGTAATCTCAAGTCTAGGGATTAATTTTATAACCATCATAATGAGGAAATCTATAGATACATAAGTAATATTCAATTTAAGATCCATATAATAGAGTTAGTTCAGTGAATTTATTCTATAATAATTACCCATAAGTTTATTTAAGTATCTTTATGCTTTAATTTATGAGATTAATTACTTTCATCGTAAGAAAAAATAATGTGTGCTAGTTTTACTATTCTATAAATATCTTGTCTTAATAAATCTACAACTAGAAAAAATTTAGGAACAAACATAAATACAAATTAAGAGGGCAAGCCTTGGAGCAATCGATAAAGTTACTCCTTGATAACCAGAAGGTCATAGCTTTAAGTCTCGAAAGTAACCTCTTTGTAAAATGTAAAGGGAAGGTTGTGTACAATTGATGATTTCTCCTGACCCTTGCAAAGCAGGGAGCCTTGTTCGAACAAAAAAACATAAATACAAATTAAATCTCATTATAATTTCAAATTCATAGTAATTATTACAAAGATTGTATCTTTATTATTAAAACATAAAATATAATAATCAAAACATATAAAGATAAAAATTGCCTTTATTAATTAAAATAACAATGTTACATATAAAATTACAGCCAATCTATTGATTACAAGGACTTAAACTATCTCTCACTTGCACTACCATAACCATTTGTATATTGATTATGCCTCTTTTAAGATAACAACTTAGTGAGGGGATTTGCAAGATTCTTTTCAGTAGAATCTTGCTCTAAAGTTTCAATCGATACTCTCCTTGATTAAGTGAAACTTTATGAATACATGTTTGGACCGTCTGTGAGACCTTGGTTCCTTTGTCTATTCAACGACGCCATTATCGTCACAATACAATACTATTGGCTCAATAATGCTACGACTACTCAAAGTTTGATGATGAACTTCTTTATCTAAATTGTTTCTTTTATCAACACTAACATTGAAATGTACTTGACTTTGGTTGTAGAATAAATAATGGTTGGTTACATGAAACTCTTCTAATATACCTTACCACCATTAAAAATGAAGATGTACTCTGATTTTTATTTTCTATTATCTAAATAAAGTTGAAAACTAGTTGAATACCCCTAAACTCTTAGTTTAACTCTTTCGTAGACTAAGAAAACATCTTTAGTCCTTTACAACTACTTTACAATGCTTTTCATAGTTGTTTAATGACCATTACCAATATTGAATTTAAAACTATTCGTTACACTCAAAGTATAAGAGATATCTGATATATTACTTAGTTTCACATATATGATTGATCCAATTGTCGAAGCATATACAACACAATCTTTTTTTATCTCTCTCTTCTTGTGTCTTTGGACACATTTTCTATGAGACAAATTCCATATGATATAGGTAAGAATACCCTTTTGGAATTCTCTATACTAAACCTCTTTAGTACTTTGTCCATGTACATAAATTAAGATAAGCCAAGCAACCTATTTTATTTATCCCTATAGATCTTTATTCCCATAATATAGTCTGCTTCTTCTATATCCTTCATAAAGAAGTTCTTGAAAAGATAAATCTTCACAAATTGAAGCAACTGTATGTTGTTTCTAATCAGTAATATTTCATCCATATATAGCACTAGAAAGGTGAATACACTCCCACTAACCTTTTTATAGATACATTATTCGTCCATATTTTTTATAAAATCAAACTTTTTGATTGTTTCATTAAAGAAAATGTTCCAACTCTATGATGCTTACTTAACTCCATAAATGATTTTTGTAACTTACTTGATTAGGAAATTTCTTTGATTCAAACTTTCATGTTATATCATATACTCATCATCAAGTAAAATCCTATTAAGATATGTTGTTTGGACATCTATTTGTCAGATTTCTTAATCATGATATTTGATTATAGCCAATAAGATCCTTATAGATTTAAATGTAGCTATTGAGAAAAGGTTTCATCAATATTAACTCCTTTTTTATTTACAACCTTTAGCCACTAACCTTACTTTATATATACACATTATCATCAATGCCAGTTTTTCTCTTAAGAACCCACTTGCATCCAATATGTACACTATCATCAAGAGCATCTACTAAAGTCCATACTTGGTTAGCATAATTAGATTCCAGTTTAGATCTTATGGCTTCATCTCATTTTAAAGAATCAATGATAGATATTGCTTCCTTAAAAGTAATAAGCTCATCATTCATGAGTGATACATTATCTTTCCCTTTTCCAATATATAGATCTAATCTAATAGGGGGATGATGTATCTTACTAGTGCATTACAAACTATATGTCTTTTGAGCTCTTGGTAATATATCATATGTAGTATGTTTTGAGACAAACACCTTTTACTTAATAGGATGCTAAAATTGGCATTTGATACTTTTTTTAAATACCCAATAATTTGCAGTAAGCTAACCTAGCTTGAAATTTATCAAATGTGGCAAATCTTCATATAAGCATCACATTTCCTAATCTTTAGGTGACAATTTTGGTCTATAACTAGTCTATATCTCCTATAATGTCTTGTCAATCAATTTGGATATAACTTTATTTAGAAGCTAAGCAGCAACTTCAAGGGCATATCCCTAAAAGGAGATAGGAAGGATTGCATGACTTACCATAGAACGTACAATTTCTAAATAAAGTATAGTTACTCCTCTCAAACATTCTATTATGTTTTGAAATTCTATGAGGATTCTATTGTGAGATAATCACATTTTTTAAGTAACCCAAAAACTCATAGTCTAAGTACTCAACACCTTGATCAGATGTAAGTGTCTTAACACTCTTACCAGTTTGTTTCTTAGTCTTAGGTCTAAATTCTTTAAACTTTTCAAATGATTCAAAAATTTGTTTCATTAAATACATATAACGATATTTGGAATAATCATATGTGAATGTAATGAAATATGAATATTTACCTCTATTATGATTAGGCAAAGGGCTAAATACATCTGAATATATAAGATTGAGTAACTCATTAACACGTTCTCCCTTTCCACTAAACGGTAGTTTGGTCATCTTTTCTTACAAATAAAATTTACAGGTTTCATATGATTCATAATAAAAATATCTAAATATCCTTTTTATGTAATTTGTTATTCTAGTTCTGTTAATAGACCCTAACATTTAATGTCATTAATAATATATATTTTGATCATTTAACTTTTCTTGCTATTTATGCCATGGATTGGCCTTTTTAGATCTGATTCATATAAATAATTTGTAAGTAATCCATTTTCATAATAAACATCACCTTTATTCAAATCTAAATAAAAAGCAAAAAAAATATTTCTAGTAACGATTGGAACATAATCTAATGTATTATAAGGCCAGAAGGTAAAGTTAAATTACAAGTTCTTACAGCTAATGCAATAACTTTTGCTTCATTGCCAACTCATAAGTCGAAATTGCCTTTCCTCAATGATCTACTCCTTGTTAACATTTGAATGTTATTACAAATATGAGAACCACACCCTCTAATATGAAAGAATATAGAACAGAAGTAAAAAGATTGATCTTAATTATAAATATACATAACAAGTAGTTCATTAAGCTTCTTATCTTTTAGGTTAGTAAGACAAACTTTGCAATCTCTCTTCCAGTGTCCATTGCCTCTATAATGTAAATATATGCCCTTATCATTATTCTTTTTCTTGACACCACTTTTTAATTTTTCTACTTTATCATAAGCCTTTTGTTTTTCGTTCTTATTATTCTTGAAACCCTTTTCATTACTCTTAAAAGAATTCTTAATAAAAACAAAACTTAGTTCATAACTCTCCACTTTATTTGTATACAACTCCTTCTGATGCATAATTATAGTATAATCATCTATGTTTTCACGCTACTTCTAAAGCTCAGGAGATAAGTTAGTCAATATAACATATTTCTTATTTATCATTATAAATATGACATTAATATGTCTCTCAAACTTCATTAGTTGTATATGAACTAGGTTCTAATGGAATTAGTGTCAAGAACATAAAAAGTTCTTTCTTATCTGGGACCAATTCTTAAGTTTGAAAACATGTTCAAGAAATTAGGTATAATAAGCTTATTATCATCTAAGATGCTGCTCCGTAAAGACAAATTGGTATTAATTTTCTTTAACAATTAAAAGATATAAAAGAGCAAGTATTAGTTTATATCACAAAATCAAACATAATAAGGACTTTATGTATTAGGCTAAGATTCCATTCAAATTTAGTTTATCATAAATTTGCTTTATAGACCAACTAAATTTAAATTAGGTAGATAATAATTTTTTCAATCACATATTGTATGACTCCTAGATCCATTAGGTAACAACTTTTGTCAAAATATATCTTATATGTTATTAGTTAAGTATGACTCATTAATTTAAGATAAAATATACTCAAGTTTAGGGTGTCATAAGTTTGCTTAACAGGCCTTAAAATAAACATAATCTAATTTTATTCTTAACTAATAGAAGACGACTGTCACGACCTTAATGTGTACTTAATATTTAATTGAAAGATTAATTTTTTAAAAAAACTAGGTCTTAACAAAATTAATCTAATATCATTATATTAATTATTTATAACATAATCAAATTATGAAAGAAAACATTTTAAAACCTTAACTTGATTTTAAGTATTGTTTTGATAACTAATTTCATTTAATAATACAACTCTTAAAAAATTAAAGTAAATTCTGAAATTATTCTTAAGCGAATCCTCTTCAATCTGCACCCATCCAAATCTCCTGATCTTGATGGTTTTTTTGCTCTATTTTTTCAGCGAACATTGGATATCATAAGTCAGTTATTTACTGCTGTGATACTTGAGTTTTTTGGCTCCTCATAATTGCTTCAAGAGATTAATCACAGTCATATATGCTTAGTCCCAAAGAAACAAAACCCTTGCATAATGACTGAGTTCAGGCTTATTTCCTACTATAATATCGTTTATACAGTGATTTCCAAGATTCTTATAGAAAGACTTAAGTTAGATAGGAAATCCTACTCAAAGCACATTCCTCTTAGACAGATATCTTGATGATAACATACTATTAATTCAAGAGATATTGAAGGAATATACTTCAGGGAAAAGGATTAACAGTTGATTAATCAAAATTGAGTTTTTCAAGGCATTTGATACGATCAATTGGAGATATATTTAGTTCTGTCTTCATGCTCTAGATCTGCCATCTCAATTCATAAGATAAATACTTGCTTGAATTTAATCTCCTACTTTTAGTGTGCTTATTAACAGTGTACCTTTAACGATGTTTAAAACCTCTAAGGGAATAAGACAAAGGGACCCTTTATCCCCCTATCTGTTTACCCTTGTCATGGAAGGACTCTCATGACTTTTAATCAACATTCTCCTCCGTAATGATAGTTTTAAATTTCACTTTCAGTGTCAAGCTGTCAATTTGACACACCTTATGTACGCGGATGACCTGATCTTAATGTGTGGAGGTGATCCTCGTACTGTCACCATGTTAATGCAAGTGCTAGACATTCTTTCTTCCTGGTCAGGATTGAAACTCAACCATGCAAAGAGCCACCTTTACATATCTGCTGACGTGAGTAATCTGATTGATATACGAACTCTCACTGGACTAAATATTCAGAATTTTCCTTTTTCTATTTAGGCATTCCTGTTACATATGCTAAGCCGAAATATTCTGACTGCCTACCATTAATTGAAAGGCTAAAATCTAAAGTGTTAGCATGGCAAAATCAATTCTTATCTTATACAGGTAGACTTACACTTATCATTTGTGTTCTCTCAAGTATGCACATTCACTAGACCTCCCACGTTGCCCTTCCATGAAGGGCCATAAAAGAGATGGATAGAGTCACGAAAATTTTGGTTGGGAAGCTTGACGATTCCAAGAAAGCTAAACTCAAATGGTGTGCGGTTAATATAACAAATAAATTTTGAGGCCTTGGTATCACTTCCATCTCCAATATGCAAAAGGTGTTAATGTGTAAAGGGATTTGGCGATTAATTACTGATTGTAGAGCCCTCTGGATCAAATGGGTACATGAATTTTATCTTAAGCACAAACATATGGCAAATTGATTTTTCAAGAGAAGGCTCATGGATTGTTATGCAAATTATGAAACTACGAAACCTTATCTATCCTTGTGTTAAGCACTGAATTGGGAATGGAGAGAGGACATAGATTTGGTTTGATAATTGGTTGAATATCAGTTATTTATTTCAATCGAACGACTTTTAGCGCCTCATAAATAGGTTGCCACTTAATGTAAGAGTTGCTTCATTGATTGTACACAAGAATTGGCACGGAACATTTAAAGGCTTTCAATCTCTGGATGATCATCTCCTAAGAAGCACGAATACGGACACAAACACGTGACACGACACGGATACAGATACGGACACGAGGACACACCAACTTCTAAAATTTGGTGGACACAGATAGGGTATATATATATATATATATTAAATTTTATAGTCAAGAAAAAAATTCAAAATTTATGATATGATATACATTGATTAATATGTTTCAAGACTTCCAACATCTTGATAGTTCATACATATTTGGTACTTTATAAGTCCCTCTCAAAAAATATGGAGCATATATTTCATTAAGTCGTGTCTGAGCGGTCTCCAGACGTGTCCGAGCTGTATCCTCGCTGATAAAAATTATTTTTTAATTCTGACACGTACGGACTCATGTTGGACATGTGTCCACCGCATGTCAGTGGGTTTTTGACATGAAAACGTGTTTAACACATGGACACGGCTCCATTTTGCCGTGTTCATGCTACGTAGATCATCTCCCTACCTTGACCACAGGCCACAGTGAGGGTGGCATCATCTGGACTTTGAATTCCAGTGGTCTTTTCTCTAACAAATCTTGTTATAAACTATTCATTAATCACAATATGGTGGTTCCTTGGTTTGACATTTTATGGACAAACTCTATCGATCCTAAGGTGACTTTTATTACTTGGCTTGTTATTAAAAATAGACTTAGAACAAAGAACAAACGGCATGGTAGTGATGATGATTTATGTCTATTATGCAACCAAGTTTTGGAAGACCATGAGCTTCTTTTCTTCCAGTGTAGTTTCTTCAAATCCCTATGGAGTAGAATGCTTCATCTGTTGCCACTTCATAGCAGTGGATATCAATGGGAGCAGGTGCTGAATTGGATTGTCAAGAATGCCAAGCTTGATAGTCCCAATTCCTCTCTTTTTAAGGCAACTTACATCATCACCATCTATAATATTTGGAGAGAACGAAATCAGAGACAATTCACTAGTAGAGGGAAAATAGAGAAATACTAGCTAGCAGAGTGCATTGTTAACCAAATTAGAGCTTACGTATTAGCCCATGACATTCAACACAACCTTTCTATGGAGATGAAACATAAATGGTGTTTATAGTTGTTTTTTTGTTCCTATCTTATCGATTGATGCTCTTCCATACTTAGTGATCTATTGTATATGTAAATATGATTATTGGCCTTCGTCCATGAACTTTCTATTATGTTGATATAGTTTCAACAATAGTATAAAATTTATACTTATAAGACTAAAAATAAAATTGAGTGGGATAGTTTGACACATGCTAGAGCTTTATGTTTAGGGTTGACTTGCATATATGACTTAGGCAAACATGATCCCCTTGTAGGATGCGCATGACTGTTGTTTCCCACTATCTAGGTTTTTTTAGATTTCCTAGTTAGCTCCTTCTTCCTAGTGTTGCGCCCTATACTTTTGATTTTATCGCTACCTGTTTCCCCTCTCATTGGTGGTTTATCTCTTTCTTAGCCACAATTTCATCACATTTGAGGTTATTTTGCCCTTCTTGAAGGGTGATTTCATCAATTGCCATTGGTTCACCAACGTTTAACACTGCAATTTGTGGAAACCCATATCTAAAAAAAAAATAAAAACTAACACCATAAAATGCAATTTCCAAAAAATTCAATCAAGTTTCAGAACCTTCAATCTCGGAATTGCCATACAATTTTTAGGTCTTAGGTTCTCCAAAAACATAAATTGAAGAAATATGCATTCTGATTCTTTAATCTAACTATTCATAAAATGTAACATCCCATCACCGATGGGAAGGGTATTTTAGTAAATTGGGACGGGGTTAGGAATAAATTATTGGCATGCACAGGCATCTATGGTTTCTATAGTGATATGACTGATGAATTGTTGCACATG
>JANZLD010000237.1:14548651-14575710 GCA_026413575.1 Erythroxylum carthagenense | reverse complement strand
TTACTCACCAGTACTACAAATTTAGTTGTGCAGAGTTAGGTTTTATTTTTTGATGTGTTTGACACGCATCCAAAATTTTGGTGTCATTTTTAGGGAGTGAAGTGATTTAACTTTTGTTTTTTATTTTTAATTAGTGTTTTTACATATATTTGTTTATAATTGGTTTTTTTTACAGTTATTTCTTAATCTTTTTATATTTTTTTGTGTTTGCATATGGTAGTGACTAGATATCCTCATTAAGACCTTGTATAATTTGATCCCGAGATTGAAAGGACACTGCAAAGTTTGCGTAAGGAAACTAGAAAAACTCTAGGAATACAACAAGCAATTTAACTTGAGGAAGCTATAGCTAATAAGAAAATTTTAAGACTGTTGGCTTCCCCAGACTTTACTCAAAGACCTTTATGCTTTACTTTTCCAAATTTTGTTGAACATATTACTTTTGAGCTCAAGTCTAGCTTAATCCATCTATTACCTAACTTTTATGGAATTATAGGTAAGGATACTCATAAGCATCTCAAGGAGCTTAATATGACCTATCTTAGTATGAAACCTCCAGGGGGTGATTGACGAGTAGATTATATTGAGAACCTTTCCATTTTCACTGAACGATGCAACAAAGGACTTACTTTATGATTTACTTTTAGGGAGTGTGAACATATGGATCAAAATTAAGAGGTTACTTTTGGAGAAGTACTTTTTAGCATCAAAGATAGCTAATATAATGAAAGAGATTTGTGGGACAAAGTAACATCATAGAGAATCCCTTTATGAGTTTTAGGAGTGCTTCAAGAAGTTATGTGCCAACTTCCTACATCATAATATCACGGAGCAACTCCTTATCCAATACTTCTACGAATGATTATTGCAGATAGATAGGAGCTTGGTAGATGTAATAACTAGTGGAGCACTATATGAAAAGACTGCTGTGGAAGCCAGAATTTTAATCCAACGTATGATGGCAAACATTCAACATTTTGGCATCTGCAACAATGTTTTTAAAGTAAATGAGGTAATTCATCCATAGAACATCGTTTGATAATCTAACATCTTTTCTTAGACAAACTGCTACAGGGTAGACATAGGTGAAAGCTTGTAGTTTATATGAAAATGTGAACCATACAATAGATGGTTGTCTAACTCTGTAAGATGGAAAAATGGAGTATGTCATTGTTATAGGGAAAATTTTTCCCATCAATATAATCCATATTCCTAGACCTATAACTCAGGTTGAAAAGACCACCTAAACCTAGGTTACGGAGGAAATAGGTAGTAGAACTACTTATCACATAGGCATGGACAACATTTTCAACATAAACAATAAGCCTCCTCCTATACATCGGGTATGTCTTTGGAAGATATTGTTAAGTATCTTACAATTAACACTTTTCAATTCCAACAAGATGTGTAGTATTTTAGTTAGGAAACCAAATCTATTTTTTTAGTAAATGAAGTCTAGCATTTAGAATTTGGAGAACCAAGTAAGTCAAATGAAAGTAGCTATCAACTGTTTAGAAGCCAAAGAAGAGGAACACTATCATCACAACCTGAGATAAATATGAAGAATGTTATTTTAATCACCTTGAGGAGTGGTAGGATGCTTAAAGATCCTAAGAGGGCTACACAAAGGATGGCTAGTGAAGAAAAAACTGAGAAGGAGCTTGATGGAGAAAGGGATATATCATCTAGCTCAAAGGTAAATACTGAGAAAGGTTTTCACAATAATTCCTCTTAAATGAACAGTAACTTTCATTCTCAAATGAATAGTGACCTTTCAATTGTGGCAACCTTTTTGGTGAGTTTAAGGTAGATTTTAGGTAACTTTCTATTAAGGGAAGCTTTATGGAAGCCTTTAAGGGAGGTCCCTCTCTTCTAAGAGAGCTACAAAACCAATTTCCATCTTTACAAGAGTCGATGAATGTTAATCTTATGAGAGATCTAAGAAAATAGAAAATAGAAAATAAATGATATGAATGGAGTAAAGAAAACATGGATAAATGTAGTTTTAATAGAAATCTGTCATGAGAAATCAAAGCACTTTCTATCAACTTTAGTAAATGGCATTGTATATCCCCCTTTTTAAACTGCAAAACACTGGGTAATACACTTCTTGGTTTCTTTCTAAGTAAAAGACTAGTTTTCCCTCTTATGCAGAATTGGGCTTAAGGTAAATGGGGAAATAAGGGTCTTAACAGAATATTGCTCACTGAAGAAGATACCTTTCTATTCAAATTTGTTAATGAAGACCGCATGAGTAAGATAATGGATTCAGGATCTTGACATATGGGATTCGATAGAACAAGCATAAAACTATTCCCTTATTGATTAGTTTGTATAATTATACCCTTGAATACTGAAATTAAAGTGGATTAGTTTTATAGCTAGTTTTGTTAGGAAGCCTATAGCTTTTGATTCAGCGACTGGTAAACTTTAAAAAGTATAATATACAAGAATATGTGTGGAGATCAATCCTAAGAATGCATTACCTGCAATGAAGATGAAAATTGCTAATGAAATGGTTAAAGATGAAATCCAATTATCTTACAACTGCAAGCCTCAGTTAGGAAAATAAATTTGGAAACTTATAGGAAAACTATTCACGTCAAGTGATCACTACGAGTGAATGGGGATTAAAGATGAACCATCATCTCAAAACAATAAAGAAAACATCATTGTTTCTATTCTTGAAAAATAGACAACCATATAAGCAAGAGAGGTCCAGCATACCAAACAAGACATGATTAATGATCTTGATCTTGCTGACATATTGTTGGAAAACAAGGAAAGTGGAAGACTAAAAAATGATCCAATCAATAGTGAGCTTAAAGAGGAGGCTCCTCATAAAGGGCTTTCTTAATTGAATCAAGATTATATTACGCAATTTGCTCCAGGTTTTAGCAGAAAGTCAAGGAGAAAACTGTAACATCCCTTTATCCATGTTAAGGACAAATTAGTATATAAGTGAGTTTAATAAGAAATTAGAAAGTGCATTTCATACTTATGCAAAATATGACATACATATACATGTGAGTATTGAGTTTTGCACATTAAAATGAATGTACATGCATTCATTAACTTATTCGGGATATGAAAAAATGTTAAGTGATCACGATGTGAATTACATGTTGGTATGTCTTGAATTTTGGTAGGTTCGGATTTCAATTAGTAAATTGGAATTAATGTTATGGATTAGGAAATTGATGGATTAAAATGTACATTTGGACTAGGACAAACGTCATGTGGTAGGATAAATTGATGCATGAAAAATTTGGATGATTTAGCCTATAATTGAGTGACTTTTGGCATAGGTAATTAATTGACAAATGGCAGCAATGAATGAGTGACAAATGGACTAGTAACTAGGTGACGTTTGATAGCTTATGGAGTGGACAAATAGGATGCATGCTTAAGGACAAATGTTATTTGGAAAAGGTGACACCTAGCTTAGCACCTAATGTGTCAAGGTAATGCAGAAATGTTTCTATTGAGTTCATTTCCTTCTTTCCTTACTCTCTCCATCGAAAACCAGAATATTGTAGTTCTTATTGTGGTCTTTTACCCTAGCCGAAATCCTTTCTAGTTTCACCTTGAATGTGTGATAATTCTGCATGTTTGGAGTATTGATTTTTCTGAGCTGGGATTAGAACTGAACAAGTAAGTAAAAGATCAGTGTTTATGGCATGTTATAATAGAGATTGATTGACGAGTTTTGGATGAAAGTGAGGAAATGTGCTGGAATGTTAAACTTGAGACAAATGTCTACAAATTTCTTGAAGAAGTAGAACTTTAATTCTGTCTTTAAGACCTTCAAAATTGACATGAAATTGAGTCTTGGCTTAGGTTGTAGCACTACTAGGGAAAGAAATCATGTCCTATTGTTATTGAATAAACTATATTGATGTAGGTCGAATTAGACTAAGATGTTCACCAAAGTTGTACTTATTTTCTTAGCTTTAAATTGGTATAAATTTTGTAATTTCTGGATATTGAAATTGAGAGATATGAGGTATACAACTTGAATGCATGATCATGCACTAGCCAAAATTTCAAATGTACAAAATCTATGGTATTATAAGCATAACTTATAGAGTAATGAATCAAATTGAATGATTTTAGTGTCATTAGAAACTTAATATACAGAGGAACAATTGTCTAGAAGGAAGTGTTGGAACAATTGTCTAGAAGGAAGTGTTGTCAAATTACTCCATTTACCTAGTGTGAATAATCATGAAAGGTTGACTCGAAAGTTTGTTTTCAGAAAAATCTGAAATGATCAATGGGGTTATGAAATTGGATTCAAATTGTCTTATTGAGGAGCACACCCTAAGTAAACATTACACTTAGGTGAGTTTTGATATGTGAATGATAATGTGGTGAAAATAATGAAAAGATACCCTAAATATCATTAAGCATGCATTGTACATAGTCCATATACACATTTGTGCATAAATGAATACTTATGATTATGCAAAGTTGTAATGTGTGTGCAATGTGGATATGACATAATGTTGATGTGTAGGATAAACATCCATATCTAGACGTTTCCAAATCATGGAAGCTAATGCTAATCTGGAGTGTACTGTGAGTAACCTAAGATGGTCTCACCTTCTTATTTTGTATATTACTAAACTGTATTATTATCTTATTGAATTGTATTAAAATGTGCTGATTGTATATTGGATTCTGGACAATATTTGTCTAAGGTGTTTTGGTACGTAGAAATGATATTGGAAGTGCTGTTTGAATGTGAGCGACTGACTAAATAATTTTCTGATTCTCAACTGAAAATTTGAATGTCGGACTTAGTTCGATGACTACTGCTACTGTGAATTGTTACTGTGACTGTTAAATTGTCATAATACTGGCAAAAGATAGTGATTGAATTTGATTACTAAATTGTGACATGCATTTCATTCCAATGCATATAATATAAAGGAGTTGTGACTGATACTGTTACTGATAAGAGTTATAAGCTCCCGCATATGTGGTTTGAGCCTATGACTCACTGTGATTAATAAACCCTATATCCATATTGGGTAAGGGATAGATTGACTGACTGAGCCCGATAATTTAGGATACTGTAAAAGCACATAGTCACAACAATATAAAAATGAATATAAGTCTCATACATATCGCATCCGTATATAATTTGAATTGATTGAATGAGTTGCAAAGCTGTAAGAATGTTACATTTTGAATACATGGTATTAAACCAATGATTGTGCTTTATTCAAATGTAATGAAGTGATAGTTTGATTACATTGTTTGACTGAAATATATTGGACATGTATTTGAATAAGAATGGGATACGTGAACATATTATAGACATGTATATGAATGAGATTGGATTATTTATGTAAGTGAATGTAAGAGGTATGTGACACAACATGATACACTGGTAAAAGTGATGTAAATTATGTGGTTATATGTACTGAATGTTTATTGTGATCGAGTGAGCCATCGAGGATGGTCACTCACTGAGTTTGCAAAAACTCACCCAAAATTTGCAATAATTTTCAAGTTTAGAGGACATGTTCAGTTAGGCTAATTGGAGTATAGCCACTGAAATCAGATATGGACTAAGGGTCAGGATGAGTTTGCATCTGCATATGTCTTTAGTGATTATTGTTTTGAACTATATTTCTGCAAGTATTGTACAATGAATATGTAAATGATTTGGTAATGAAATGACATTATGATTACAAGTGTTTGGTATCTGAAATAGGCCCAAATGGTTGTTGAATTATGATGATTTGTAAAGTGTTTGTAACACTTATGAATAGAAACGTTTAAGAATAAAGTGGGCCCAATTTGATTATTGATTTTTTGCATATACATACATTGTTTTAAAAAAATTTGTAATGAGTTTTAAGTAAATGACTGATCTAGCATGCCACCCTTGCTAGGTACATACTTGGATATCACTCAGGATATCGGATATGTTTCCTACAAGAGTGGGGTGTTACATTTTGGTATCAAAGCCTAGATTTAGTATCTTACATAGGCGTTAATCGAAAAATGTGTCAATTTATATACATTTCAGTCATGTCATAAAAGGCAGTAGCAACGAATCCCCAGTATGAGTTGCATTTCTACGAGTCACATGTATGAGCATTTGTTAAGAATTTGAGTTGATTGAAATAGAGAAAAGACTGATGATTTGTTTGAATGTGAGAAAATGAAAGTTTTTGGATATTTAGAAATGGGAAATATTATATGATTAGATATGACAAATAATGATTCAACACATTTGTATGGGTGGATGTATTATGGAATACCACATCAATATTATATTATTATAATATATCCCCGAAAGTGATATAGAAGTGAATACATTATCGTGGATTGGTTGAGGAAAATAAAGAAATAAATGGAAATGATGAGATTAAAGTAGACAAGCAGAATGAAATGGAAACAAAAATTTATTATGATCTTAAGAAGATGAACTTGGAAATGAATTGGTTGTTGATTAATGTGACAGGAGTTATGATCCACTATATTTGATAGTGGAATTTAAATCAAAATTTTAGGATGATTATGCATCTATAATTCCAAATTGATTGCAAACATACGTATGTATGACGATTTAATGATAATTGGAAGGTGAGATAATGATAGTGATATATGTAAAAGTTGTCAAGGTTAAGTTGATTTGTTATTTTGTGAGTACATATCTAATAATGGGATCACCATGACAAGTGAGAGTATTGAGCACATATGTATTATATGTGTGGAGGTGATATAGGAAGTGATCTATGACTTATTGAATAATTGTTAATCATAGTTCTCATAGTTTAGAGTCTAAAATGAATTAGAGTAACACATGAAAGTGCTTACAGTGATTGATCGGGATAGACTGAGATTGTTAATGATGTTATTATGGGTGACGAATTAAAGGGAAAAAGAAAAAAGGCATGATCATGGCATAATTCTCACGATCCAGGACAGGCGAAAAAAGAGAAGTGTTGTCCTGAATGAAATGCAATTAAGGTATCCTAAGCATAAGTTATTAAGTAGTGAATTGTCATAAATACATCCCTAAATAAGATGTAATGATTTTGATGATATATATCAAGGTACAAGAGTAAATGAATTTGCTTAATGCTTTACTGAGCCTTATTATAAAGGATATTCTGATCATATAAGTTATAACGTAAATTGATCTTATTGAGATATTATGAATAGTTGAAATTGATCTTCTTGAGGTACTAAGCGTGGCTGACAAGCAATGAAGAAAACATTTGATTGATAAAGATTACATAAATAGTATAGATGATAGTAGCAAGAAGTCTTCTTTCAAAGAAGAATTACACCGAATTAGGTTAAGTAGACCAGATGGTTTACTTCTAAGAATGAACAAAAATGAAAAAAAAATTAAAAGTGAATATTGGAGTTCTATTTCTAATGGAAACTCAAGCATAAGATGGGGAATATGCTACTGAGATTGTATGCATTTTGTTTGATATAAAGTATCCAACTACATGATTGGATTCTTGAATTTGAGGCGAAACTCTTGCTAATGTGAGGAGAACTTAGGCCCACATTACATTATATGCAAATATGTTCATGGGATATAATTTTGATTTAAGGAAAGTGTTACCAACATAGGAAGTTAAGACTGTAATAAATTGAAATGAGTGAGGAAACTAGTAAGAGTAGTTTGACATTGCAATAAGTCAACGTGAAATAAGAAGAAATCGAATGAATAGAGAAAATTATTCGGGAAAATAATTCAATTGGGAAACTGAATATAACATGAGATAATATTACCTCATTGAGGAATTAATTACTTAAGGAATTACGAGAACTAATCATGGGCATATTGAGTTTTGGCAATATTTGTTAAAGTTAACAATACCCCTGAAAGTATCATGGTATTGAAGAATAAAGTGATCCAATTTTGCTTGGATCAATTAGTGACTATGATCATAGATGATTATGATATCTTCAATGTATTCGAGAAGTTGAGAAGAATATTTTGAATACTTAAGAAAATATGCGGTTTTGAATGAATATGAGATTCTGTCTGTGCATTAAAAGTGAATGTTGTACATGGTATATTCTGTTATTTGATGCATTTTATATAATGCATGTTCTGATAAAGGCGTTGTGAACAGAGTAGCTAGTTTAAAAGAGCTTCAAGCTTAGAATTATGCACGTAGAGCTTTGCTCTATGATTTCTGTATCTAACTTAGCCCAAAGGGCCAATATCTGTATCTGAAAGGCGCTCGATCATAATAAATAATAACGAATTTGGAGATTTTCTAATATACAATGATGTTTCGCATCAGAAATTAAGATGCAATTTATTGCAACATAATAAACTGAATTTTTATGCATAGAGACAATTAAAGTCTCGTGAGTTGATTATTTGATACATGATTTGAAACTTGCTGAAATAGCCATTGTTTTGAAAGTTTGAAGACACTATATGTACAGTGAAATATTTCGGATCTATATAAGTATACAAATCAATAAAGTTTGAGGTACTTATTAAGTTTGAAAGAATTGAATACGAGAATGAGACAATGGATAGAAATATTGAAGGATTATGATTGTATAAATTAGTACTATCTGGTAAAGCTAGTATATATCTGATGCTTGAACAAAAAATTCAATAAAGAAATAACACAAATTCAGATATTATGGTTACCAAATCTAGTGCAATGAAGAGCATAGAATGTTGAGTTGACTTTTGGGTAAAACAAAGTACTATTAGCTATTGAATTTAAGATCAGTTTCACATGAAAAGATTAGCAAAGTTGAAATTGATTATTCAGAATTTATGAATCTTAATGAGGAAATTAAAAATTGAAAATGAATCCAAATTTTGAGTTTGAATTGGAAAATGATACTTTATGACTGAAATGAGAAGTATGTGTACACGATAAAGATAATTGAGTAAAAGAGTGTTAGAGAAAGCACAAATAACAACTTATGATATACATCCTAGTAGGAATACGATGAAATAACATTTGACGGTTAAAGATATAGAAACAAGTGACTATATGTATAAGTTGCCAATAGTCTTAACTGTTTGAGATATGCTTAAAGCTGATATTTTGGAGTTCATAGAAATATGAGGTCAATGTATAGTTTTAATTGACTTTAAGCATAACAATCATTATCACAGTGATATCATTAGAATATCGTATGAGGCGTTATACGACAGAAAGAGTCTTTCGCCTTTATATGTGGATTAATAAGGCCTTAAAATAGTTGAAGGCTAAAATTGATGGGAGATGTTGATGATAAGTGAAATTGATATTTATTAGAAATTAAGCGTCTTAAGAAAGATGAATGAATTAGGTGGATCAACACCAAAGATTGGAATAAAGTGAGATAGACATATGAGTTAAGTGTATTAACCATAAAGAGATATGAAATATGAAGCAAAAGATGAATTGTTTCTAATAATATCACCTTGGCAAGGTGTGCTCGGGTTGGAAAAAAGTACACGCTAAGCCTGACATAAATTGATCCACATGAAATTATTATAAGAATAGGACCATTAACATATGAGTTTGTATTACCAAGAAAGATGTCCTAAATGCATGAAGTGTGCTATGTGAATATGTTAAGAAATATTAATATGATCTGATATTGGCGTTATCGATTCTGAAAGTGAAATTGTGAGTAATATGAAATACATTAAGAAAATAGTCAAGATAGAGTGATATCTAAATAAGGAACTGGAAAATCGATTGATTTCATTGACTATGGTCATTTGAAAAAAAATTATTATCCGAGTGATAAAGCTAAATGGGAAACAATGGAACATACAATATCCCCACCTATTTAAATCATCAGGTAAGAATTTTGAGGACAAAATTTCTTTTAGGAGGGGATAATTGTAACATCTCATATTCGGGGCTAACCCCAGAATAGTGAATTGAGTGTACTATGAAAATTATAAGTACATAACATGCTCATGCATCATTGTATATTCACACATGTGTGAATATTTATTTTTGATACATTAAAATAATTGTACATGCATTCATTGACATGTTTCGAGTATAATTGAATTATGAATGCGATTAAAATGTGAATTATGGATTATTTGTGTTGAAAATTTATTTAGGGAGTTTTATGATTAATTTTGAATGATTAATTTTGAATTTTTTGGTTAATTTTAGAGAATTTATGAAAATTTTAGGTATTTTGGAAAAAAAGAGACAAATGGGAGGGTAACAAATGGCCCACATGTATGGGTGCCATATGTCATTATGTTATCCATCCACGCAATCATCTTATTTGGAGAAAAAACTTCTGCAAATCACATCTCTTCTTCACCATCGAAAACATCAACTAAAACTCTTTTCTTTATTCTTTTCATCCATCATCAAAACTACCTGTTATGCATGTTGTGTATTTGGCTTCTGACTCTCAACTACTGTAGAACTAGATAAAGATGATTATAAGTTTGAGTTGATGTTTGTTTGCTTGAGAGGATGAGAAAATCTGGGATTTGTGATCTGGAATTTCATTGAATCAAGTAAGTTTTTGATGAATAACATTTGATGATGTTTTAATATTTTGTACATGGGTTCATGCATGAGTGATACGGGAAGAAATAAATTCAATACTGAGAATGAAGAAGCATAGAAACATGGAGAAAAATGCAGAAAATAAGGAATATGAGTGAGGGATGTCAGTTTTGATGTTTATGTTTAACTCTTGGATTTTTGAATTGTTTGTGTTGAGATGAGTTGAGATGAAAGTTTGTGAAGTTGTTAACTTCAGAAAGATGTGAAAAATAGGTTTTAGCTTCTGTTGATAATTGTTACTGTTCATGAAAACAAAATTTGCAGTAGAGAGAGGAAGAAGAAGGTGATGGTTTGCATGTATGAGTTTGGTTTTTGTAGTCTGAATATGAACTAGAGTATTTTTACTGAATAGCTTTGTGTCTTTTGACTATAACTTTTTCGTCCAACCTCCAAATGACTTGAAACTTGAACTAATAAATTTCTAACACATTGTTCTTCCTCTTCATGAAAATATAGAGCCATCTGGTGTTTGTAAACTGCAAGTGCACGGTTGTTGAAGTGAGTAATAAATTGGAAAGAATCGAGTCGTGTCTACAGGGATTATAAAAAAGTTCAATTCTATGCTAGCTAACGGTAATTGAAATCGGGTTGGGTGAAATTTTGAAAAATTTAAAAGCAATGTAGAGAATAATTAAACAATTAAAGGAAAATTCTAAGCAACTACCCAATTTAATGTGACCACAATAAATATGAATGTGACAAATCTATGCAAAAACTAATTAAGAAAAGAGTGCAACAATTGACTAATTAAAAGTATTAATGGAAAAGGGGAATGACTTTCTCTTAGGGAATGATATTTTTGTCAACTTTAATATTGAATTAACTATCCTCCACAAATGAAATATCCTAACCTTGTAGGTAAATTTTAAGAGTAATTAAACCCCTTCTCCCTAAAGTGAATTAATCTATCCACTCTAGACATCATTTAGTAATCCCTTATTTGAGTTCTTCTTAGAGTTTCTTAAGTCCCAAAACTTCAATTTTCACCTCCTAAGTTTCTTGGGTCTCCCAACCCATAAGAAAATCCTAGTCGAATTTTCCTTCAATCATCTAGCCAAAACTCCCTTTTGCTAAAGGTGAATTTATACCAAGGCGATTTCCAATAATCTAAAAGAAGAACAAATAAACCCAAGAAAAAATCAACAAGTATATGAATATTGAGTCATGGATTCAACAAAATTCAATATTAAAGCATCAACAAAATATCAAATCCTTTAGAGAAATTCAGAGTTATAGCCATAAATCATCAAGCCAAGCAATTCAAAAATATAAATGCTAGACAAATTCATAAGGAATCAATTATAAATGAAGAACACAGCTCCCAAACAGCTACAAAAATCAACGGGCTATCTAATCTCCTTGCATGGCTATGTTGTCTTGCGGTGGATGGTGATGGAAGCTACATTGGTGAGTGTTGAGCTGCTGCTTCAATCCATGAGTGGAGGCAACTTTGTTTATGCTGGAGCGTGGAAGCTGTGTTAAAGTTGTAGCTTAAATGGAGACTGATGTCTTGTTGATGTGGGTGAGGCTACTTCTTGGTTGTTTTTATGCGTGGAAGTAGCTGCCTAAATGGAGACTGTAGGCATTGGTGCGTGGGGTGAATGGAGAGTTGCTGTTGGAATAAATGGAGTTGTCTACATGCTGTGCACTAAGGAGGAGTGTATGCGTGAATCCTTGGCTGGTGAGTGAATGGAGTGAAAAGCCAGCCCTCCTATTTGTGAGTGGAAAATGAAAAACATATGGAGCTTCTACCAGCGTTATGGGAGAGAGGGTTGTGCATGACAAGTGGGGGTTGGTCAATAAAGGCTGCATGTTTTGATGGAAGTAAATGGGGGTTGGACCCTTGCGGAAATCAGTGAGTGAAAGTATGGATAGAGGCATTTTATCTGTGAATCCAGGCTGTTCGGAGTGGGGGCTGATGTAAGTGGAGGTGTGAAAGAATAAAGTGTGGGGGCTGTTGCATGTGAGTGTATGGGAGCTACGGTTTTTTATGGAGGTTGTTGCATGTCCCTCTCTTTGCTACTGGCTTTCCATTCTTTTTCTGCTTTTTAAACACACCGAACCCTTCTGTTGTTTGTTCCCTTACTGCCCAATGTTTTTATCTTTTCTCCTTTTAAAACAAGCTGAACCCTTCAAGTGTTTCTTCTCTTACTGTGCACCATTTTTATCTTTTCAAAATGCTAAAGACTCCTCTTTTCTTTCTTGCTTTTCACACATGCATAATCTTCAATTTGCATATTAGTGTATGACTTTTTGTGCATTCCAAATTTGCTATCTTTTTGCTTTAAAGGCTCCTAACACTCAAAGATAATAAAAAAATAATTTAGCATAATATTTATCCCAAAATATTGCACAATTCACTTACATTAATGCATCAAATAAAAGCCTATCAATATCTTTATCAAATATCCCTATTCTTGAACTATTGATTGTCCTTAAGCAATTTAAACACAATAATAAAAAAATTCATCAGTTCTTTTTCAAAGAAGATTGAGTGTGTGCTTTCATTCAAACTTTAACAAACTCAAGCTTTGGGCTATTATACATATCATAATTTTTTCATCAACGCACATAAACAAGGTCAAAGGCAGACACCATTGATCAAAGGCACATATAAAATTCAAATGGATTTTTCTCATGTTTTCACTCAAATCACTCAAATGTTTAGGGTTAGTGTTTCACTCAAGACTCCCTCTAAAAGACTACACTACCGTAGGCTTGCATATTCACCAATTCTCTACTACATAAAATACACACCAACATAGATCAAAAGGACTTTTATTTATGGTTGTAATGGGGTTTGGGTAGGATAAAAATGGTCACAGGTTAATTCACAGGCATTAATAAAGTACTAAGTAAAAGGGACAACTAAATACAAAGTTTGAGATATGCAAATGAATGTATGAGACTACTACTCATCACTAACTAATGCTACTATGTTTGCTTCTTTTTCTATGTCTTTTTTTCATTTTTCTTTTTTAAAAACAAAAGAAAACCAAAAGTAGCATAACTCAATAAAATATGAGTAGGAGTGCCTCTATAAACATCTCAGAAAAACAAGTAAGCTCAAAATTTCTAAACTATAGACCAAATGATCACTTAACACTTCATTTAACTTGTGATCAGGCAAGGCCAGTGAATTTTGGGTCTAACTATAGACCAAAAGGGTAAAGGTTCAAAAGGGGTTGCAAGGGATAATATATAAGGTGGGTCATTTAAGCTAATGGGTTTAAAACAAAGAATTCCTTCATCATTTCCATAAAGCATGCATCTCATAATTTCAAACCGGTTCAATGCAAGTTCTAGAGGTAATCTTCCTAGGGGAGTATCACATATAACAAAAAAATGAAATGAATATAAAATGCATTCATGTAGGCTCAAAATCTCACATGTGCTTATGTGAAAATCAATAAAAATTTTATACATTACCTAATCACTCAAGTATCAAATTATTGGCTGAGTTTATGCAACTAACTACTTCAGTCAATATATATAATTCACCTTCCACTCAAGTTACCTAAGTCAAATTCAAGGACACAACTCAATCCTCAGTCTAACTACTATGACAAAATGACATGATTTAGCCTTCATCACAGTTCAATTGCAAGATTGCAAAAATTTTAAAATTGATCCCAATCCCACACTTAAATGGGACATTGTCCCCAATGACCTAAAAAATTAAGGAGATGAGAACATAGGGATTCCCTGGATCAAACAGGGCTCAGCGACTTGAAATCAGAATTCACAACTCCAATCTTTCATTCCTAAAAAAAGATAAAAAAAATAACATACTCAAATGAAAGCAATAAAAAGAAATTGAAATTAAAAAGAACTAAAATGAAAGGATAAGATTGGGGTACCTCCCAACAAGTGCTATGTTTAACGTCAATAGCTTGACGTAGTCATTTGATCACGGGTCCTTAAGTAAAATACTTGCAATGTTTCTTAACTCTTGACCATAATAATGCTTCAATCTTTTCCCATTCACCTTGAAAGTTCTTCCATCACTTCTCTAAACTTCAACCACTCCATAGGAGGTAACATTCTTCACAAAAAAGGGCTCCGACCATCTAAAGCGTAATTTACCTAGAAAAAGTTTCAATCTTGAGTTCAAAAGTAAAACTTTCTCTCCTAGAGCAAATTCTTTCCTCATGATGTGTTGGTCATACCATTTCTTGGTTTTTTCCTTATAGATTTTGGAGTTCTCATATGCTTCATTTCAAAATTCTTCCAATTCACAAAACTGAAGAGACCAATTTTCAACTGATTTTTGCTAATCAAGATTTAACTTCCTAACTGCCTAATAAGCCTTGTGTTCCAACTCCACCGGAAGATGACAAGCTTTTCCAAAAACCAAACATTATGGAGACACGCCAATTGGAGTCTTGAAGGCCATCCTATATGTCCAAAGAGCATCATCAAGCTTGAGAGCCTAGTCTTTCCGGTTAGGGTTCACCATCTTCTTAAGAATATCCTTGATCTCTTGATTTGATATTTTAGTTTGGCCATTTGACTGTGATGGCAGGGTAAGGGAACCTTGTATCGAACTCTATATTTGGTTAAAAGATTACCTAGAAGCTTGTTGCAAAAGTGGGTACCTTCATCACAAATAATGGCCCTTGGAGCGCCGAATCTTGTGAAAATATTTTTCTTGAGAAATCTAAGAAAAACCTTGGCATCATTTGTTGGTGAAGCGATGGCTTCAACCCATTTTGATACATAGTCCACTACCAAAAGGATATAGGATTGTCCACAAGATTTGGGGAATGGTCCCATAAAGTCAATACCCCACAAATCAAAGAGTTCTACCTATTAAATATTGGTCAAAGGAAGCTCATGATGTCGTGAAATATTACCCATTTGTTGACATCGGTCACACATCTTAGTGAAAGCATAGCTGTCTTTATGGAGCATAGGCCAATAGAAACTGGATTGAAGAACTTTTGTTGCTGTTCTTGTTAAGCCAAAGTGACCTTCATATGGTGATGAATGATAATGCTCCAAAATTGCTAGGACTTCATCTTCCGGGATACATCTTCGAATCACTTGATCAGGACGTCTCTCGAACAGTAAAGGCTCATCCTATAGATAACTTTTTACATCAAATAGGAACTTTTTCTTTTGAGATGGACTTAAATCCGAAGGAATCAAAACTGTAGCTAAATAATTCACCACTTCAACAAACCATGGAAGCTTTTCATTAACTCTGAATAACTGCTGATGTGCAAAAGTCTCTTGGATAGGTATTGGCGACTTCGATTCCTCAAGCTCTAATCGAGATAGATGGTCGACCACTACATTTTCTATCCCCTTTTTGTCTTTGAATTCCACATCAAACTCTTGCTAAAGCAAGACCCATCGAATGAGTCGCAGTTTATCATCTTTCTTTGCAAACAAATATCAGATTGCCGCATGATCTGTGAAAACCAAAACCTTGGACCCATTGATATATGACCGAAACTTATCTAAAGCAAAAACAACTGCCAACATTTCCTTCTCTATAGTAGTGTAATTTTGTTGGGCATCATCCAAAGTCCGGCTAGAGTAGTAGATAACCTTGAACACTTTCTCTCACCTTTAGCCTAAAGCTGCTCCCACTACAAAGTCACTCGCATCACATAATTTTAAACGGTTGTTGTCAATCAGGTGTGATCATCACAGGAGATGAAATCAATTTTTTCTTGATCAATTCAAAAGCCTTGCAATTCTCATTGAATTCAAATTTCACATCCTTTTCCAAGAGATTGCAAAGGGGTTTGGCGATCTTGGAGAAGTCTTTCATGAATCTCCGGTAAAACCTCACATGTCCAAAGAAACTATGGATCCCTTTACATTTGTCGGTGGAGGAACCTTTTCAATAGTTGATGTTTTGACTCGGTCTACTTCAATGCCATAAGCAGATACTTTATGACCTAACACAATTCCTTCCCTCACCATAAAATGACATTTCTCCCAATTGAGCACCAAGTTAGTATATTGACATCTTTTCAACACTAGAGATAGATTATGTAAGCACTTATCAAATAAATCACCAAAAACAGAAAAATAATCCATAAAGATTTCTATGAAATTCTCATCCATATCTGAAAAGATAGCCATCATGCAACACTGAAACGTAGCAGGAGCATTGCAAAGACCAAAATACATGTGCCTAAATGCAAATGTGTCGAAAGGACAAGTAAATGTGGTCTTTTCTTGATCTTTAAATGCTATGGCTATTTAGTTATATCCCGAGTACCTATCTAAAAAATAGTAAAATACATGTCCAACAAGTCTATCCAACATCTGATCTATAAATGACAGAGGAAAATGATCCTTCTTAGTGGCTTTGTTCAACTTCCTATAATCTATACAAACTTTCCATCCAGTGATTGTCCTAGCGGAAATAGTCTCGTTGTTATCATCTTTAACTACAGTAAATCCACCTCTTTTAGGAACAACCTGAGTAGGACTAACCTATAAACTATCAGAAATTGGGTAAATGATTCCAGCCTTAAGCCACTTCTGAATTTCATTCCTAACCACTTCCTTCATTGCTAGGTTCAATCTTCTATAGGGTTCAATTCTAGGAGTGAATGACTCCATCAAAATTTTATGCATTACAATAGACGGACTAATTTTCTTAATGTCTGAAATTGACCAACCCAATGCATTTTTTAAATCCCTTAACACCCTAAAGCAATTTTTCTTCTTTTAAAGGAGTTAATGAAGATGAAATAATGACAGGAAAAGTTTGATTAGCACCCAAGAATGCATATTTCAAATTTTCAGGCAAAGGTTTCAAATCAATTAATGGTTGCACATATTTCACATCACCAACAACATCAGCATTAGTTACACAAAACAAATGCTCAGTTTGATCAAAATTTTTCAAGCATTTAAAAGAATCCAATACCATCATAAGACAAGCATCATCATCATCCATAGCATCTTTTCTAAACATACCTTCCAAACATGTCAATAATGGGTCTTTAGGTATAAGGGAAGGAAAAGGTGTTATCGCACAAGATGATATGACATCCACTCGGCTGCAAGTCGGTATATCATTTGGATGTTTGGGTGATCTGTATATGTTGAACCTCACCTTCTCTCTATTTACATGCAAGGTTAGTTCTCCTTGTTGCACATTAATCACTATGCCTTTAATAGCCAATAATGGTTTCCCTAGTATGATTGGGATCTCCTTGTCTTCTTCTATGGCGAGCACTACAAAGTCTACAGGGAGAATAAATTTGTCAACACAAACAAGAACATCTTCTACAATACCTTGAGGATAAGTGAGAGAACGGTCGGTTAGTTGGAGGCAAATTGTCGATGGCTTGACTTCTCCCAATCCCAACTTTTGGAAGATGGAAAGAGGCATGAGATTTATGCTTACCCCCAAATCACAAAGCACTTTACCATAATGTGTGTTGCTGATTCACACAAAATTGTAAAGCTTCTCGGATCTTTCAATTTTTGTGATAACTTTCTTTGCAAGATTGCACTACACTCCTCGGTCATCAATACCATCTTATATTCTCCAAATCTCCTCGTTTTGGTAACAATGTCCTTGATGAATTTTTCATATTTTGGTACTTGCTCAATAGCTTCAATCAAGGGAATGTTGATCTCAAGTTTCTTAAAGACTTCAAGGAATTTTGCAAATTGATCATTGATTTTCTTCCATTGAAATCTTTGAGGATATGGCAGCTTGGAGATGATTTTTGTTTGCAGTTCTCCTTCTAGAGTCTTTTCCAAGTTAACTTCCTTCTTAACTTGTGTAGGTGCACTTGCTTCTTTATAAGTATTCTTTCCTTCGTTCTAGTTGGATTTAGTCCAGCTCTGTTCTTTAGGTTTCACTTCTTCCAATTCTTTTCCACTTCGAAGAATGATGGCCTTGCACTACTCTTTCGGGTTAGTTTCAGTATTACTAAGAAATATCATCTGATTCAAATTCCCAATAGCATTTGCAAGTTGTCCCAATTAAACTTCCAAACCCTTAACTGAAGTCCCAATACTGGTTACTTGCATCTTTAGTTCATCCATCTCCTTCTCATTCTTGTGAAAACGGTTTCTTGTCTCAGTTACAAAAGTGCCAATCATTTATTCCAAGGAAGGTCTCTGTTCTGCCAATAGTAGTCTATATCTAGGTGGGTGGGGCATGTTCCTTTGAATACCATAGTTATATTGCTCCTTAGAGTTGTAGCCTTGACCATATAGATTTCCCATTGGTTATGACATAAATCCCACGTTCCTTTGATTAACAAACTGAGCTTGTACCACTCCCTCATCATTGGTGTAGAATGATTGACTAGCAACTGCCACCTGCTCATTCTGTTGTTCCTTTGACATGAATTTTGAAAATTGATTGGATAGAGCTGCCAATTGAGTAGATAACTGAGTCACTTGGTCCACTTCTAAAATTCCTCTCTTTCCATTAGTTCTCTCAGAGGGCCACTGGTAGCTGTTTGAAGCTATATCTTCCAGCAATGCACATGCTACTTAAGATATTTTTCTCATCAGAGTACCACCTGCTGCTGTATCTACAATAGTTCGAGTATGGCCATTCAACCCGTTGTAGAACATTTCCACTTATACCCACTCTTGATATCCTTGATGTGGACACTTTCTCAAAAGATCTTTATACCTCTCCCAAGCTTCATGCAATGGTTCCAAGTCATGCTATCTAAATGTACTGATCTCAGCTCTTAACTTCGCAGCTTTACCAGGTGGAAAATTTTAATCAAGAACTATTGTGTCACCTCTTGCCAAGTTCACATTCTATCAGCAGAAATTGAACGAAGCTAATTCTTTGCTTTGTCCTGAAGAGAAAATGGGAACAAAGTGAGCCTAATGTCATCTTGCGTTACCTCTTCAGTCTTGATAGTGTCACATAATTCCTAAAAACTTACAAGATGATCATTTAGATCCTCCATTGGTGCCCCTCCAAACTGATTTGTCTAAACCAAATTGATTAGTCCAGGTGAAATATGAAAATTCTGAGCACGAACGTTAGGTCTTTAGATACAATGATCATTGTCTACCACTGTAGGCTAAAAATATTCCCTGATAGCAATTGTTTTTGTTCATTTCTGTTATCTCCTCTTCCATTTGCTCCGGTCAAATTAGTTGCACCAAGTCTAGCCTCTAACTGAGCTAATCTTCAAGCCATTTCATCCCTCTCTCGTTGAATTCTCTGAATTTCTTCTACATGATTTTTCATTTTCTTTTGTCAACGAATTGACCTCACTGTTCTTTCCAACTCTAGGTCAAACTGTCTTTCTTGTCCTCCAGTAGTTCGGGGCATACAATCCTTTTACACATAAGTACGCAACAAAATGAAAATGCAAAAAGAAAAAGAAACAAATAAGTTACTCTGGGGATAAAAAGAAAACCAATAAGTAAATATCAAACTAGCTATAAAATTAAACATTCAAACATTAATTCCAGGCATTGACGCTAAAAACTTATTCGTGAACCGCAAGTGCATGGTTGTCGAAGTGAGTAATAAATCAGTAAGAATCGAGTCGTGTCCACAAGGATTATGAAAAAGTTCAATTCTACGCTAGCTAAGGGTATTTGAAATCGGGTTGGGTCAAATTTTGGAAATTTTAAAAGCAATGTAGAGAAAAATTTCAAACTTAAAGGAAATTTCTAAGCAACTACCCAATTTAATGCAACCACATTAACTATGAATTTGACAAATCTATGCAAAAACTAATTAAGAAAATAGTGCAATAATTAACTAATTACAAGTATTAACTACAAAGGGGAATGACTTTCTCTTAGGGAATGATATTTTTGTCAACCTTAATATTGAATTAGCTATCCTCCATAAATGAAATATCTTAACCTTGTAGGTGAATTTTAAGAGTAATTAATCCCTTTCTCTCAAAGGTGAATTAATCTATCCATTCTAGACGTCACTTAGTAATCCCTTCCTTGAGTTCTTCCTAGAGTTTCTTAAGTCCCAAAACTTCAATTTTCACCTCTTAAGTTTCTTGGGTCTCCCAACTTATAAGAAAATCCTATTCAAAATTTCCTTCAATCTTCTAGCAAAAACTCCCTTTTCTCAAAGATAAATTTATACCAAGGCGATTTCCAATAATCTAAAGAAAGAATAAATAAACCCCAGAAAAAATCAACAAGTATATGAATATTGAGTCATGGATTTAGCAAAATTCAATATTAAGCATCAACAAAATATCAAATCCCTAAGAGAAATTAAGAGTTCTAGCCACAAAATATCAAGCCAAGTAATTCAAAAATATAAACACTAGACAAATTCATAAGGAATCAATTATAAATGAAGAACACGACTCCCAAACAGTTGCAGAAATCAACGGGCTATCCAATCTCCTTACATGGCTATGTTGTTGTCTTGTGGTGGATGGTGATGGAAGCTACATTGGTGAGTGTTGAGCTACTGCTTCAATTTGTGAGTGGAGGCAACTTTGTTTACGTTGGAGCATAGAAGAAGTGTTGAAGTTGGAGTTGAAATGGAGAACGATGCGTTGTTGATGTGGGTGAAGCTACTTTTTGGTTGTTTTTGTGCGTGGAAGTAGCTGCCTGAATGGAGACTGTAGGTGTTGTTTAGTAGGGTGAATGGAGAGTTGCTGCTGGAATAAATGGAGCTATCTACATGTTGTGCGTAAAGGAGGAGTGTATGTGTGAATCCTTGGCTGGTGAGTGAATGGAGTGGAAAGTCAGCCCTCCTGTTCGTGAGTGGAAAATGAAAAAATATATGGAGCTTGCACCAGCGTTGTGGGAGAGAGGGTTATGCATGACAAGTGGGGGCTAGTCAATAAAGGCTGCATGTTTTGATGGAAGTAAATGGGGGTTGGACCCTTGCGGCAATCACTAAGTGAAAGTATGGATAGAGGCATTTTATCTGTGAACCCAGGCTATGTGGGGTGGGGCCTGATGTAAGTGGAGGCATGAAAGAATGAAGTGTGGGGGCTGTTGCATGTGAGTGTATGGAAGCTGCGACTTTTTGTGGAGGTTGCTGCATGTCCCTCTCCTTGCTATTGTTTTTCCATTCTTTTTCTGCTTTTTAAACACACTGAATCCTTCTGTTGTTTCTTCCCTTGCTGCCTAGCATTTTTATCTTTTTCTCCTTTTAAAACAAGCTGAACCCTTCATGTGTTTCTTCTCTTGTTATGCAACATTTTTATCTTTTCAAAACACTAAAGACTCCTCTTTACTTTCTTGCTTTTCACACATATATAATCTTCAATTTGCATATTGGTGTATGACTTTTTGTGCATTCCAAATTTGCTATCTTTTTGCTCTAAATGCTCCTAACACTCAGAGATAATAAAAAAATAATTTAGCATAATATTTATCCTAAAATATTGCACAATTCACCTACATTAATGCATCAAATAAAAGCCTATCAGTATCTCTATCATCTGGATTCGTTCGAGAAATATTTGATTAATGGATTTAGGATGAAAAAGAGGAAATATGCTGGAATGTTATGAATCGGAGAATTTTCATTAAACATGCTTCGGTATTTTGATTATATCTTGATCTGTAGATTTCCAAATGAGTCGATTCTTAATTCAGATTAAACTTGAGACATATGTATACAATTTCTTGAAGAAGTATAATTTTATTTCTATCTCTAAGACTTTAAAAAATGGCTTGAGATTGAGTCTTGGCTTAGGCTATAACACTACTAAGGACAAAAATCATATCCTGTTGTTATTGAATAAACTGTATTGATGTCGGTCGAATAGACTAAGATGTCTTCACCAAAGTTGTAGATTATTGTCTTATATTTAAATTGGTATAAAGTTTGTAATTTTTGGATATTGGAATTGAGAGATATGAGTTGTATAACTTGAATGCATGATCATGCACTAGCCCAAATTTTAAATATACTCGGTCTATAGTATTTTGAGCATAACTCATAGAACAATGAACCAAATTGTATGATCTTAGAGTCATTAGAAACTTAAGGCACAGGAGAACAATAGTCTAGAAGAAAGTGTTACAAAAATCCATCATTTTCCTTATCTTATTGATTATGCAAAGTTGACCCGAATGAGGTGCTTTCGACAAAAGCTGGAATAGTAAATGAGTGTATGAATTTTGGCACAATTGGAGTACATCAATTTGTTACAGAAATATACCCAAGAATTTGTCATTGCACATACATGATACATGATACATTTATATATGTATTTACTTAATTACATAAGCAATACAGTATTGTGAAATTGTGTTAATGTATATAGGAGAACAAGTAGCATGACCACTTCCTGATATTGCCGGAACATCAAGGCAATAAGCTTAAGGGAGCAATTGTGAGTAACCTAAAATGGTCTCACCTTGACTTGTTTTGTTTATTACTGAACTGAATTTGAAATTGATGAATGTGTACTGAATTGTGTACTAAATTTCGAACAATAATTGTCCGAGGCATTCAATGAATGTAAACATCATTAGAAGTGCTACTTGTATGTGAATAAGAATGACTAATTGAATTTGATATGTGCTGATTGTGTTCTAAATTCCGGACATAAATTGTCCAAGGAGTTTTGATGCATGTGAATATTATTGGAAGTGCTACTTGTATATGAATGAGACTACCTAAATGATTCTCAACTAAAAGGTATGTGACTCAACGTGATACATTGGTAAAAGTGATGTAAATTCTGTGGTTATATGCATTGAATGTGTATTGTGATTGTGTGAGCCATCGAGGATGGTCACTCACTGAGTTTGCAAAAACTCACCCAAAATTTGCAATAATTTTGAGGTTCATAGGACATATTCAATTAGGTTAATTGGAGTATAGCCACTGAAATCAGATATGGACTAAGGGTCGGGGTCAGTTTGCATCTACATACGTCTTCAGCGATTATTGTTTTGAACTATATTACCACAAGTATTGTACAAGGAGTATGTAAATAATTTGGTAATGAAATGACACTATGATTACAAGTGTTTTGTATCTGAAATGGGTCCAAATGGCTGTTGAATTCTGATGTTTTGTAAAGTGTTTATAACACTTATGAATAGAAATGTTTAAGAATAAAGTGAGCCCGATTTAATTATTGATTTTTGTATATGCGTACATTGTTTTTAAAAAAATTGTAACGAGTTTTGACTGAATGATTGTTCTAGCATGCTACCCTTGTAGGGTACATACTTGGATATTACTCAGAATATCGAGTACATTTCTTGCAAGAGTGAGGTGCTACAAAATATATCATAAATAATATCAAAGCATAGCAATCCCCATACAAGATAATTTTGATAATCTCAAGTCAAAGGATCACTTATACAATCATCACAATGAGAATTTCATAGATATACAAGTAATATTCCAAATGCATTTCTCATATCAGGTTTGTTAAGTGAACTTGTTCTCTAGTAAGCACTCACACGTTTGTTTAAGTATCTCTATACTTTAACCTATGAGATCAACTATTTCATTCTTAAGGAAAAACAAAACATGTGTTAGTTTTTTTACGTTTTATTAATGTCCAATCTTAATAGAAAAATAACTAGAAACATTTAGGAATAATACATAAATACAATATGAATATCATAATTATAATCTCATTATAATTTTATTTGTAATGTATAATTATCCCAGAGTCCCAAACTTTATCATATAAATCTAAATATGTACAAGATAAAGAATGTCTTCAATTAATTTGTCACTAACCTACAACCAAAGTGATTGATTGTAAGACATATATATCACCGTATACATATCCTCGCACTGAGATGAGGAAAATAAAGGTGATATTAGCAAGTACTATTCGGTGGTAACGATGAAAATGGGATTCCGTAAAACTCCATGATTGACTTCGCCATTACAGACTTACACCATAAAGGCACGGATGAATCGAGTCAGAACTTATCGAGTAGACTTACCGAGTCAAGACTTATAGCGCGTTTTGTTACCGCGTTCATACCAGCTAGCCTCCTGTACTTCTATAATTAAAAGGGTGTCCATTAAAACGGGATTCTTGTACAATCCTGGATCAGTTTACGAAGACGGATCAAACATAACGTAATTTTTGCTCAATACTATTCTTTCCTCTCTTGTTCGTTACAGTAAGTTAACAGAGAACATGGAAGAGGAAACAAGAATCGAGGTTCGTTCCTTCTCCTTTCCTTTCATTTCACCAATTTTCTGATCTGACTCAAAATCCCAAGATCAAGTAGTTTGTTCCCTTCATCAGTAAAAATGCTTAATTTATATTCGTTACTTATGAAAGGGTTACAGGGCTTTTATATGTCACTAGTAACAGAGCATGCTTAATTCATATTCTTTGCTTATGAAAGAGTTACAGGGTTTTTATATTTCACTAGTAACTCGAGAAAGTGACGGATATATTGGAAAATATGATACGATCTTGTAGATAATATTTGAGTGTAGGATATCTATAAATAACGATAGACTTTTTTTTTTTTTTTTGGTAATTGAGTAGAATAATTTCAGTTAGGAGAAAATGGTAAAATCCTGTAATGTATAAATAGAGCACAGAAAAATAGGAATTGAAATTATTAATTACATGGTATCAAACCTAGGAGGAATTCAGTTGACCTCAACAGAATCAATAGTTGATGCCACAGCTTCTAGAGCTGGGGATCATCGACAGTTGTATTAGTGTCTTCTGTAAACAATGAAATTGCAGGGTTAAAAATTGCAGTGCTTTTCTTCTCTCGTATGAAGGGAAGAAATTTATCCTATTCTAAAATAAGAAATTTATCCTATGTTTGTTCAATCAACAATTCCTATATTTACTCTTGTATACAATATTTCATGTCCACACTCCCCTCAAGTTGGAAGATATATACCCAACCCCCTCAAGTTGGAAGATATACAACCAACATGTCCATCTTGTCAATCACATTATTGAAAGTCCTTTTTGAAACTGCCTTTGTAAGGACATTAGTAAATTGACCTTCAGACTTAATAAATGTCAACTTTAACATGTTTGGTATGATTATGTTGTATAGGATTCTGAACAATCTCAATAGCGGTCTCATTATCACAATAAAGATTCTTGGGTTTTGTATGCTTAATCCCCAACTTTGATAAAACACGCTTAATCCATAATAATTCACATATTTTATGAGTTGTGCCTCGAAACTCAACTTCTGCACTTGACGTTCCAACAACCTTTTACTTCTTGCTTTTCCAAGTTACAAGATTTCCTTCCACATAAGGAAAACAACCAGAAGGAGATTATCTGGTTGTTTGATCACTTGCCCAATCCCCATTTGTGTATCCTTCATTGTTGGAAGCATTATTCTTTGAGAATAACAAATCTTTTCCCAGAGAGTCTTTTAAGTACCTCAAGATTGCTACGCTACATCCATGTGTTGTTCACTTGGTTGATGCATAAATTGGCTGACAACACTCAGTGCAAACGCTATATTCAACTCAACATGAGATAGATAAATTGACCTCCTAACTAATCGTTGATAGCACCTTATACTCTTTCATTTTGATTTGGAAAAATTCGAAGCTTATGATTCATTTCTATAGGCATTTCAGCTGGTTTGTAGGCAAGCATTACAGTCTCAGTCAAGAGGTCAAATACATATTTTCTTTGCAAAAGAGAAATTTCTTGATCTGTCCTTATTACCTCGATAATTACGAAGTAATTAAGCTGTCATATGTCCTTCATTTCAGATTCAGTAGCTAAGTGTTCTTACAAAAGCTTCATTTCTTTATAATAATGCAAGTAATATTTTCTTAAAAAGGAATCATCCTTGATAGTAGGAACCTCCCAACAAAATAAGTGTGTTGAGAGAAAACATAAGCAAGTTTTGAATGTAGCAAGAGGTTTGAGATTTCAAGCAAAGTTACCTATAAAGATGCAGAAAGTGCATTTTTGTTGGATATTTGTATGGAAAGAAGGGATGATGTATATATAATATTGATTAGGAAGAGTATTTTGTGTCTTGTGATGTGGTATTCTATGAGATGAATTTTTTCTTCAAAGAAGTTGATATGGGACCAAATAGGGAACAAAATAATGTGATTACTTTTCTAAATGGAGGAATGATGGTGAGATGGGGCAAGATTTTGAATTTGCACCCAACATAGAAGTAAGTGGGATGAACATGGGGCAAGGTGAGCTGAGAGGTGTGGAAGTTAAGGGGAGCGAAATAAACCCAAGAGAACATATTACAGATAACATAGAGGAAAGGATGGAGAAACTAAGGTAGGGACAAACAAACATACCACAAGGCAAGCAGTGTAATAAGAAGAACTTGGAAAAGGACAACGTCATAAGTAACGGCCAGTGAAGCTCAAAGATTTGTCGTATAAACCACCACAACATCAAAGATCTCAAGTACTCCTTATCATATAGCTAAGTATGTGACATAATAATTTTTTTGATAAACATCGAGTTTTCTTAGTAGCAGTAACAATAGGGACTGAGCCTACAAGTTTCTCGGAAGTGGTACAAGACTGATAAGAGAATTTGTGGATAAGTAGTTGAGAACAAGAAGAGAACAGAGTAAAAGCAAGAATGAGAGGAATAAGAA
>JANZLD010000237.1:14528156-14548551 GCA_026413575.1 Erythroxylum carthagenense | reverse complement strand
TAACTTTTGTTTTCTCACTCTTCTCCCTCTTCAAATCACGTTTTTCACCTCTTAACAAGCAAAACAACACATCCTTTCTCTATTCCTACCCTTAATAAGCCCAAAAAGTCCATCTTACCCTTCCTTATAAGCTTATGCTCTTCTATGCTCAAGTGATCTCTCAAAAATGTCCTTATTACATCGTTATTACATCAACACTTTACTTTCATTTATCCATTCAACAAATCTTACTAACCTTGGCACCATTATAGTTCCAAAAATTAAATCTATCTAAACTCCAAAATTATTTTGAAATCATGCTTATTTAAAGAAAAAATTTTCCGGGGTCCAACATGTGGCATGCACTTCATTCCAATGCATGTAATATAAAGGAGTTATGACTGATGTTGCTACTGATACTGTTACTGATAAGAGCTTTAAGCTCCCGCATATGTGATTCGAGCTTATGGCTTACTGTGATCAATGAGTCACAGATTGACTGACTAAGCCTGATAATTCGGATACTGTAAAAGCACACAGTCACAACAAGATAAAATAAATGTGAGTCTCATTCGTATAGCATTTGCATATTATTTGAATTCATTGAATGATTTGAAAACTGTGTAAATGTTGTTATATGATTGAATTGTTTAACTGAGAAATGCGATATCTGTGATAGTAATTGATACTTATCAAGTGGACTTGAACTGTAAAAATATTACATGTTTGAATACATGGTATTAAACCAATTATTTTGTTTTATGCAAGTGTACTAAAGTGATAGTTTGATTAAAGTGTTTGACTAAAATATATTGTATTTAAATTCGAATGGGATATGTGAACATATTATAGACATGTATTTGAATGAGATTGGATTATTTGCGTAAGTGAATGTAAAAGGTATGTGTCTCAACATGATACATTGCTAAAAGTGATGTAAATTATATGGTTATATGTACTAAATGTGTATTATGATTAACTGAGCCATCAAGAATGGTCACTCATTGAGTTTCTAAAGCTCACCCAAAAATTTGCAATAATTTTCAGGTTTAAAGGATATATTCAATTAGGCTAATTGGAGTATAGTCACCGAAATCAGATATGGACTAAGGGTCGAGATCAATTTGCATTTGCATATCTCTTCAATGATTATTGTTTTGAACTATATTTTCACAAGTATTATACACTGAGTATGTAAATGATTTGGTAATGAAATGACATTATGATTACAAGTGTTTTGCATCTGAAATGGGCCCAAATGGTTATTAAATTAAGATGTTTTGTAAAGTGTTTGTAACACTTGTGAATAGAAATGTTTAAGAGTAAAGTGGGTCCAATTTTGATTATTGATTTTCATATATGCGTACATTGTTTTAAAAAAATTTGTAATGAATTTTGACTGAATTACTGTTCTAGCATGTCACCCTTATAGGGTACATACTTGGATATCACTCAAGATGACGAGTACGTTTCTTGCAAGAGTGGGGTGTTACATTTTGATATCAAAGCCCAGATTTAGTATCTTACATGGGTGTTAATCGAAAAATGTGTCAATTTACATACATTTCAGTCATGTCTAGCAGAAAGTAGCAACTGATCCCTAGTCTAAGTTGCATTTCTATGAGTCACATGTATGTGCATTTGTTAAGAATTTGAATTGATTGAAATAGAGAAAAGACTGATGATATGTTTGAATGTGAGAAAATGAAAGTTTGTGGATATTTAGAAATGGGAAATCACATATGCTTAGATATGAAAAATAATGATTCAATGCATTTGTATTGGTGAATGTATTATGGAATACGACATCAATATTGTATTATGGTAATATATCCCTGAATGTGATATAGATGTGAATACATTATCATGGATTGGTTGAGAAAAATAGAGAAATAAATGAAAATGATGAGATTAAAGTAGACAAGCATAATGAAATGGAAACGAAAATATATTATGATCTTAAGAAGATGAATTTGGAACTAAATTGTTTGTTGATTGATATGACAAGAGTTATGATCCACTATAAGAATTTGATAGTGAAATTGAAATCAGAATTTTAGGATGATTATGTATCTATAATTCTGAATTGATTGCAAAAATATATATGTATGACGATTTAATGATAATTGGAAGGTGAGATAATGAGAGCGATATATGTAAAAGTTGTCAAGGTTAAGTTGATTTGTTATTTTGTGAGTACATATCTAATAATGGGATCACCATGACAAGTGAGAGTATCTAGCACATATGTATTATATGTGTGGAGATGATATAGAAAGTGATCTGTAACTTATTAAATAGTTGTTAATTATAATTTTTATAGTTCAAAGTCTAAAATGAATTAGAGTAACACATGAAAGTGCTTACAGTGATTAATCGGGATAGATTGAGATTGTTAATAATATTATTATGGTTGATGAATTAATGGGGAAAAAAAGCAAGGCATGATTATGGCACAATTCTCACGATCCAGGATAGGTGCAAAAAGGAGAAGTGTTGTCCTGAATTAATTGAGATTAAGGTATACCGAGCATAAGTTATTAATTGGTGAATTGTCATAAATACATTTCTAGATAAGATGTAATGATTTTAATGGTATATATCAATGTACACGAGTAAATGAATTTGATTAATGCTTTACTAAGCCTTATTATAAAGGATATTATGATCATATAAGTTATGATATAAATTGATCTTATTAAGATATTATGAATAGTTGAAATTGATCTTCTTGAGGTGCAAAGAATGGCTGATAAGCAATGATGAAAATAGTTGATTGATAAAGGTTACATGAACGTTACAGATGATAGTAGCAAGAAATCTTCTTTTGAAGAAGAATTTCACCGAATTAGGTTAAGTAGGCCAAATGGTTTACTTCTAAGAATGAACGAAAATGAAAAAAATTAAAAGTGAATATTAGAGTTCCATTCCTAATGAAGATTCAAGCATAAGATGGGGAATATGCTACTGAGAGTGTATGCATTTTGTTAAGTATCTATCTACGTGATTGGATTCTTGAATTTGAGGCGAAACTCTTGCTAATGTGAGGAGAGCTTAGGCCCTCACTACATTATATGCAAATATGTTTAGGGGATACAATTTTGATTTAAAGAAGTTGTTACCAACACAAGAAGTTATGATTGTAAATAAATTGAAATGAGTAAGGAAACTAGTAAGAGTGGTTTGACATTGCAATAAGTCATTGTGAAATAAGACGAAATCGAATGAATGGAGAAAATTATTCAAGAAAATAAGTCAATTGAGAAACTGAATATAACATGAGATAATATTACCTTATTGAGGAATTAATTACTTAAGGAATTACAAGAACTGATCATGGGCACATTGAGTTTTGGCAATATTTGTTAGAGTTAACAATACCCCCGAAAGTATCATGGTATTGAAGAAAAAAGTAATCCAATTTTGCTTGGATCAATCAGTGAATATGATCATAGATGATATCTTCAATGTATTCGAGAAGTTGAAAATAATATTTTGAATACTTGAGAAAATCTGCGGTTTTGAATGAATATGAGACTCTATCTGTGCATTAAAAGTGAAAGCTATATGTGGTATATTCTATTATTTGATGCATTTCATATAGTGCATGTTCTGATAAAGGCATTGTGATCAGAGTAGCCAGTCTTAAAGAGCTTTAAGCTCAAAATTCTGCACGTAGAGTTTTGTTCCGTGATTTCTGTATTTGACTGAGCCTAAAGGGCCAGTATCTGTATCTGTATCTGTATCTGTATCTGAAAGATCACAACAAATAATAACAAATTTAAAGATTTTGTAATATACAATGATGTTTTATATCAGAAATTAAGATGCAATTTATTGCAACAAAATAAACTGATTTTGTATGCATGGAGATAATTAAATTCTCGTAAGTTGATTATTTGATACATGATTTGAAACTTGCTGAAACAACCATTGCTTTGAAAGCTTGAAGACACTATATGTATAGTGAAATATTTCGGATCTATATAAGTATACATATCAATAAAGTTTGAGGTACTTATTGAGTTTGAAAGAATTAAATACGAGATTAAGACAATGGATAGAAATACTGAAGGATTATGATTGTACAAATGAGTACTATCCTGGTAAAGCTATTGTATATCTGATGCTTAAATAGAAAATTCAATAAAGGAATAGTACAAATTCAGCTATTGTGGTTACCAAATCTAGTGCAACGAAGAGCATAGAATGTTGAGTTGACTTTTGTGAAAATCAAAATACTATTAGCTATTGAATTTAAGATTAGTTTCACATGAAAAGATTAGCAAAGCTCTAATTGAGGATTCAAAATTTATGAATTTTAATGACGAAATTAAAAATTGAAAATGAATCCAAATTTTGAGTTTGAATTGGAAAATGATACTTTGTGATTGAAATGAGAAGTATATGTACATAATAAAGAAAATTGAGTAAAAGATTGTGAGAGAAAGCACAAATAACAACTTATGATATACATCTTAGTAGGAATACAACGAAATAACGTTTGAAGGTTAAGGATGTAGAAATAAGTGACTACATGTATAAGTTGCCAATAGTCTTAACTGTTGGAGATATATTTAAAGCTGATATTTTGGAGTTCATAGAAACATGAGGTCAATAAATAGTTTTAATTGAATTTAAGTATAACAATCATTATCACAGTGACATCATTAGAAAATCTTATAAGACGGTATACGACAGAAAGAATGGTCCACCTTTATATGTGGATGAATAAGGCCTAAAAATAGCTGAAGGCCAGAATTGATGGGAGATGTTGATGATAAGTGAAATTGGTATGTATAAGAAATTAAGTGGCTTAAGAAAGATGAATGAATTAGGTGGATCAACACCGAAATTGGAATAAAGTGACATAGACACATATGTTAAGTGTATTAACACTAAAGAGATACGAAATACCAAGCAAAAGATGAATTGTTTCCGATAGTATCACCTTGGCAAGGTGTGCTCAGGTTGGAAAAAAGTAACTAAGCCTCACATAAATTGGTCCACAAGAAATTATTGTAAGAATAGGACCATTAATATATGAGTTTGTATTACCAATAAAGATGTCTTAAATGCATGAAGTTTGATATGTGAATATGTTAAGAAATATTAATATGATCTGATATTGGCATTATCGATTCTGAAAGTGAAATTGTGAGTAATCTGAAATAGATTGCAGAATCAGTTAAAACAGTGTGATATCAAAATAAGAGTTTGACAGATCGAATGATTCCATTGACAATAGATAATGGGAAGAAATAATTCGACTAAGGAAGCAACCTAAGAAACGGAGGATTATATGAAGAGACAATATCTCTATCTGTTTGAACAATCAGGTAAGAATTTCGAGGACGAAATTTCTTTTAGAATAGTAGAATTGTAACATCCTGTTATCCATGTTAAGGTCAAAATAGTATATAAGTGAGTTTAATGATAAATTAGAAAGTGCATTTCATACTTATGCAAAATATGACACACATATACACGTAAATATTGAGTTTTGCATATTAAAATGACTGTACATGTATTTGTTGACTTATTCTAGGATATGAAAATACTAAGTGATTATGATATGAGATGTGTTTTGATATGTCTTAAATTTTGGTATGATTGGATTTCAATTAGAAAATTTGGAATTAAATCTTATGGATTGAAAATTTGATAGATTAAAATATACATTTGGATTAGGAAAAATTCCAAGTGGTGGGATAAATTGATACATGAAAAATTTAGATGATTAAGCCTAAAATTGATTGACATTTGGCATAGTTAAATTGGTGACAAATGGACTAGTAACTAATTGACAAATGGGTAAATTATTGTGTGACAAATGGATTAATAATTAGGAGACATATGGACTGATTAATTAGTATGGCAGCATCTTGAGTGGATTAGTGGCAGCATCTTAAGTTGGCAAATGTAAGACATGCCTTAAGATAAATGTTATGATGTAAAGTTGACGCTTAGCATGTTGATGGAGCAAATTCCAACTGCAATGTTTCTGTTGTTTCTCTCACCTTTTTCCACCGAATTTGCTTCAACTTTCTCCTCTGTATTTTGCCTAACCCTAGCCAAATTGCTGCACCAAAACTAGTTTTTTACTTTACACAAAATAGATAAGAAAACCAGCTAAAAGTTACCTTCATCTTGCTTTCTAAAATCAACTTGTTTTCATCTTAAGTTGGTGATGAATTTTGCTTGCATGGAGACTTGAGTTAATATGACGTGTTGAGTTGAAATTGGAAGCTTAAAAAGTAGGTAATAATATGATCTTTATGATATATTTAGTAGTATGAGAATGATGCTTGAATTGGAATGACATATATGAGATATTGGAGAAGATGTGTGCTGGAATATTATGAGCTGAAGAATTTACATTGAACAGACTTTGGCATTTTGATTATATCTTGAACTGTAGATTTTCAAATAAGTTGACTCTTGATTCAGAATAAATTAGAGATATAAGTCTACAACTTTCTTGAGAAGTCAAATGTCAATTCTATCTCTAAGCATTTCAAAGTTTGACTGGAAGTAGAGTTAGGAGTTCTATTATAGTTTAGAAACAGTTTGAACTGTTTTGGGTATAACTTTCAGTATACTGAATCAAATTGTACGATTTTTGTGTTATTAGAAACTGTAAACATAGTGGAACAATTGCCTAGAAGAAAGTGTTATTGAAATACACCATTTTTCTTATCATAATGATCATGCAAAGTTATCCTGAAAGGAGTACTAGCATGAAAATGTTGAGGTGTGCTGGAATTTGATAACTGTAATGTTTTTATTGAACATGCTTCGGTACTTTGGCTATATTTTGAACTATAGATTTTCAAATGAAATTATTATTGATTTAAATTGAACTGGAGACATTTGGCTATAAATGTTAAGAAAAAATTGAATTTGAATTCTGTCCTTATGGGTCTTGAAATTTGGCACGAAATTAAGTCTTAGCTTAGGCCTTAGCACTATCAAGGACAGGCATCATATCCTATTATTATTGAATAAACTGTATTGAGGTAGGCTGAATCAGACTATTATATCTTCACAAAAGTTGTAGTTTATTCTCTGAGCTTTAATTGGTATAAATTTTGTAATTTTTGGATACTAGAATTGAGAGTTATTATTTATATAACTTGAATGCATGGTCATACATTAGCCAAAATTTCAAATGTACATAGTCTGTGGTATTATGAGCATAACTCATAGCGTGATGAACAAAATTGAATGATTTTGATGTCATTAGAAATTTAAGACACATAAGAACAATTGTCTAGAGGAAGTGTTGCCAAATTACTTCATTTACCTATTCTGAATAATCATTCATGAAAGGTTGACCTAAAAGTTTGTTTTCAGAAAAATCTGAAGTGATCAATGAGGTTATGAAATTGGATTCAAATTGTCTTATTGAGGAGCTCACCCTAAGTACACATTATACTTAGGTGAGTTTTGATATGTGAATAATAATATGGTGAAAATAATGAAAAGATACCTAGAATGTCATTGAGCATGCATTGTACATAGTCTATATACACATTTGTGCATAAATGAATACTTATGATTGTACAAAGTTGTAATATATGTGCAACGTAGGTATTGTATAATGTTGATGTACCAGATAAACATCAACATCCAAACGTTTCCAGATCATGGATGCTAATCTGGAACGTAATGTGAGTAACCTAGATAATCTCACCTTATTGTTTTGTATCTGTACTGAATTGTATTGCTATACTATTGAATTGTACTAAAATGTGTTGATTGTGTACTGGATTCTGGTCAATATTTGTCCGAGACATTTTGATACATGAAAATGACATTGGAAGTGCTGTTTGAATGTGAATGCGACTGCCTAAATGTTTTTCTAATTTTCAACTGAAAAGTTGAATGCTGAACCTAGTCCGATGACTACTGCTACTGTAATTGATACTGTGACTGATATACTATTATATTACATGTAAATGAAAGTGTTTGAATTTGATAACTAAATTGTAGTATGCACTTCATTCCAATGCATGTAATATAAAGGAGTTGTGACTAATGTTGCTACTGATACTGTTACTGATAAGAGCTTTAAGCTCCCACATATGTGGTTCGAGCCTATAGCTCATTGTGATTAATGAGTCACAGACTGACTGATTGAGCCCGCTAATTTGGGATACTGTAAAAACACACAATCACAACAAGATAAAAATAAATGTGAGTCTCATTCATATAACATTTGCATATGATTTGAATTTATTGAATGATTCGCAAAGCTATGTGAATGTTGATATATGACCGAACTGTTTAACTGAGAAATGCGATATCTGTGATAGTAATTGATGCTTATCAAGTGGATTTGAACTGTAAGAATATTACATGTTTGAATACATGGTATTAAATCGATGATTGTGTTTTATGCAAGTGTAATGATGTGATAGTTTGATTAAATTGTTTGACTAAAATATATTGGATATAGATTTGAATACGAATGGGATATGTGAACATATTGTAGACACGTATTTGAATGAGACTGGATTATTTGCATAAGTGAATGTAAAACGTATATGACTCAACATGATACATTGCTAAAAGTGATGTAAATTATGTGGTTATATGTACTGAATGTGCATTGTGATTAAGCGAGCCATCGAGGATGGTCACTCACTGAGTTTGTAAAAACTCACCCAATTATTTGCAATAATATTTAGGTTTAAAGGATATATTTAGTTAGGCTAATTGTAGTCTAGCCATTGAAATTAGATATAGACTAAGGGTCAGGATAAGTTTGCATCTGCATATCTCTTCAGTGATTATTGTTTTGAACTATATTTCCGCAAGTATTTTGCACCGAGTATGTAAATGATTTGGTAATGGAATGATATTATGATTACTAGTATTTTGCATCTGAAATGGGCCCAAATAGCTATTGAATTATGATGTTTTGTAAAGCGTTTGTAACACTTGTGAATAGAAATGTTTAAGAATAAAGTGGGTCCAATTTTGATTATTGATTTTTGCATATGTATACAGTGTTTTAAAAATAACAAGTTTGGACTGAATAACTGTTCTAGCATGCCACCTTTGTGGGGTATATACTCATATATCACTCAGGATGTAGGGTATGTTTCTTACAAGAGTGAGGTATTACAGGATGACTCTGATTTTGTTTTTAATTATTCTACCTCTAAGTGTTAACCTTATAAAAAATTTTAATATTCGTGTAAAGGCAAGTGGTTGGAGACAGTCATTACTTAAGTAATTTTTATACTTTAGTATTAGAATCATTAGAGTTTATGGTATAAACTCTAGATCACTTTCATATGAACGTCTTTTGTGTATAATAATATACCCTTTATGATATATCATATAAGATATTCACTATATAAGTATAGTTTTTAGTATCATTGTTTTCCTATACTTATGCTGATTATATACATTATATGTTTTTCAGTCATCTTTTCTATAAAATAACAATAATGTTATTATTAAAACCTTAACCGATTTTAATTTAAAAGTGGAAGCAAGATGTAGAATTCGGTTTAGAGATGACAAATATTAACATGGTCTTGGTAAAAAAAAATCATTTCATTGTTATACTTATCAGTATAAAAGTTAAAAAAAAATCATATATAACTTGAAAAAGGTCAAATGGAATGTGCTTATTGAATATCAAGAGGTCTATACTTGAACATCTTCTTGGGAAGACCATTTGTGTTGTTTGTTGTTTTATTTGCTTGAGGACAAGCAAATGTTTAAGCTTGGGAATGTAGATAAGTGTAAATTGCATCGTGTTTTAGGGCATAGTTTAATATGTTTTTAGTTGTTAGTTCAATCATTTAGTATGCGTTTAGGTTAGAATTGTGTTAGTTTGTTAATTATTTACTTTTTAAGTGTTTTATGGGTTAATACAAGTCTTTGACCTTAAATATTATGTTTTTGAGGTACCTTGATGTGTTTGCTAGTATTTTAGGGTCAACATTAAAGAACAGAGGTCTTTTGGAGACATTCAGGCAGAAACAATGGCCCACGATTGTGACATGTCGACCTACGATCGTGACAGAAGCTCCAGATTTAGCTTACAATCGTAGCCTACATGTCATGATTGTGACAAAAGTCTAGGGAATGACCCACGATCATAAATATTGAAAGTCACGATCGTGATAAAAGGCTCGAATGTGAGCCACAATGTGGTCTACAGGGCCACAGTCGTGGCCTGTGTCAGTAGATGCGCAAACACTCACAAACACAAGTTTCCAGGGATTTTTCTAACCTTTCGAACCCTAGATAAATCCTAGAGTCACCTAAAACATAAAGAAGTATAAAAATGACATTAAGAGGCAGAGAAAGAGCTTTTGCATCAGCCACCTTGAGAAACCCTAAAGAGAAATCATCGAGAAATAGAGGAAGAGAAGAAGGAAGACAGAAGATAGAAGACAGAAAAGGAGAAGAAGTTGACTCAAAGTACTTCCCAGATCAGGAGGTTTCTCGACATCGCTATCTCTCGTAATCCATTTTAGATTGTATTTCTTGTTCTTTTTAGTTTTATTATTAGATATAATTGGATTGAATAGTTGATGATAGGATCTAGAATGTCGAGGATGTTCTAAACTCACATTCGAAATTTTATTGTTGAATTAATGAGAATATGATTGTTTATGTGTTTATTGGATATTGTTGTGGTTTAATTTTGCTATTGCATAATTCGATAATAAACTGATAGGGTGAATCAAATGAAAGATGATTAAATTGGACTAACGAAAATTAAGTAATTTAATAGAAACCATAATTAAATCATATCATTAATTTATGTGGAGAGTGATCTTGTATAAGTTTCTAATAATTTATTAGAGAACATTAGAACTAATTAGGGTTTTAGATAGGTTGTGAATTGAGAGATTGCAACCTCCATAATCTAATTAGGGTTTATAATTTAGGATTAATGGTTATAACTCGAGGGAGAGTAATCAACCTTACGATATTCTAGAACCAACAATCCAATAATTCATAATCAATTAGATTAGCATTAAGGATAAGTAAAATTCTCTTTCTCTCAATTGGTAATTTCTTTCAGTTGATTCTTAGGTATTCTTGGGTGTGTTGCAAATTGCTGAATAATTAGTATTTTCGTGTTTGATTCTTAATTTGAATAATTGAATTAAATTCTCGTATTGGTTTCGTTGCATCTTAAATTTCTATTGTTTATTTCTGGCCTTAGATTTTAGGATTAAATTAGTTTTCTCCTCATGGGATCGACACCTTTGGTACTACGCTAATGAACCGTGCGCATGCCAATTATCGAAGGTTAATAATTAAAACTTACACACAACCAAACCGCAATCAGATTACCTAAAATTTTTTATCTATCTCCATTTATATAAATTCATAATTAGTCTAATAACAATAATTTCTAAATGAACCATTTTCATTATTACCATTATCCTCGTTTTGATTACATGCTTCTTGATTGAAATTAATATCCTTAATAACTAATAGAAATTTATTTCCTATATCTAGTTACATATCTCTTAAACCATCATCCGACCTAACACTTCCAAGTTAAGTTATATCATATTTCAAGTAATTGGCCTTAGCTTCTTACGATTAAACTTGATTTCTAGCTCTAAGAGGACCATACAATCGATAACCCTTTTCACAAACCTTACTTACTCTTCTGTAGAAATCTTTCTTTAATAGTAATATGTCTAGATTATTCATTATAGTGCCAAAAGTGGACAAATTGTCGAATTCAATACTAGTCCAATTGCTCAGTAGCTTCTCTTAGTGAAGAGCTATAAGACCTCTTCTTCTTACTTCAAAGTAGCTCCATGAGTGCATAGTACGTGAATCAAGTCCTTCTTACGGACAATATCTCTATCCTTGTCTTCAAAACTTGAAGCATCTATCCTCATTATTAGAATAACATCTTTGTTTTCCACCACTTTGATCATCATTTTCAGTAAGAAGCTCCTAGGTAACCTCAATCCCATCAAAATTATCAACAATCTCCTTTTGGTGAACAATGGAATTCATCAAATCCTCTTGTTTTCTAAATTTTCTATTTCTTATTCTTATTTTTAAGTCAAATCTTGCTAGATAAGAAAATGGGTTACAAATTCAATGAGTTGATTATGATCAAAATAGTCACACATGTCATCAATAATGATGTGGAGTAAGACGAGGAGCTTTTTGAGAAAATAAATAGCTTAGCTTATTATTGACACACTCTTTAACTTCTCATAGCTTAGCTTATTATTGACACACTCTTTAACTTCTCATGAATCAATGCCTTATAAGTGTTTCATAGCAACATAATTATTCATCAATGTAAAGAAGGAAGCATATTAGGAAACCAAAGAGGATCAGGATGGTAGCATCCCAGCATATAGTAGGATAATGACTATCATGATTGGTACGTAGTTCTTAGAGTCTTGAAAATAAGAATAAACAAGAATTACTCTTTTGGTCTCCTTTGTTCAGAGAACTAAATATCAAATGTTCCTATAGTGTAACTATTACTAAATCCTCCTTGCCATATTAGAGTTATTTATATGAAGCGATTCTTGGGAGGCAGATGAACTATAACATGAAATTGATATATATCAAGACCAATTATTGAGTAGATGATACATTTACCCATATGATATTAATATGTTACGATAAACTATTAAAGAGAATTTTTTTTAAGAATTATCATTATAGTGATCTTTATAGTTATTATGGCTCATATAAACTAAACTATTTATACATACTAACAAATAATAATATAGTTAATATGAATTATCATATCTATATAGCAATCTCAAGTGCTATATAGATTGAATCTAATTTCAAGTGCCCAACTAAACCAACCAAAAAAACACTAAAATTAATCTATAAGGAATTTTGGAGTTTTTTGAATGATTTATCTTATATTATAAAACCGAACCTTTAGAATCCTTCTTCTTTTTTTGTTTCGATTTATTTACTAAATAGGATCTAAAAGATAAGTCAGCGCATATAAAGATAACTTGAACTTACCATCCAGTTATTACAAATTACATAACAAAACAACAATGATTCTAAATAGTAAAAGAACTCATATGTGCCCCGATACAATCGAACAAAAATTAATAACATAAACAACATAAAATTGAACAATGTAAATAATGCTAGATAACATAAATTAGAGGAATATATAAAGTAAAAGACATAACATTTTGTAATGGCTTCATTAATTTTACTAAAACATTTTATGCTTTAAAAGAATCGTGAAAAAAATCTTATATTTTGTGAAAAATTCAAAAGTCAACCATTATATTAAATTGTCATGATAACTTCAGTTAACATGATAATTTATGGACACGTGAACAATTATGTCACAAAGAGATGATTGAAAATGAAGAAATTTACACATCGTTATTTATTTATGTTTATTAAAAACTAATTATATTTATTAATTTTTTTACATTTATTCGTTTAATATGATAGTAAAATAAGGCTTTTACTAAAATTTAATCATTACAATAAAATAAGATAAATAATAAATAATAAAATGATTGATTTTACTGTTAATAAATATTTACAAATTATTATTTATATCAAAAAGTATAACTAAATATTTAATTATCAATTTATGAATAATCCATATTAATAAATTTAAAATAATAATGCATTAAATCATTGATTAAATTCAGTCTACGATAAAATAAAAAATTGAGGTCAATTTGAAAAAATAAAATGAAGGGAACCATAGTTAGTAGTGAGCCTCTTGGATTTGAGGTTTGGTCTGCACGAAGTTTCACGAGCTTAAGACTTCGTTACAAAAAGAGAAGGAAGGGGGCTTTTGACGGTCTAGCCACCGTTCAAACATGAGCAATAATGTGCTTGACATAGACCCATGGCTATTCCAAAAAGATATTCTTACCTTTAATTTTTATATTTGATTAATTAGGATTGAAAGATGTATTCTAGATGACCTAATTTTACATTCCAGTTCTTTAGAAAAATACGAGACTTTATCTGACAATTTGGACAACTTCAAGGGGTAATTTGGTTATGACATTTGTAAGCTCTCATGAACAATTTCCTTTTGCAAAAGGCAAGCAGATACAGCTAAGCAAATGCTTTTTCCTTACAAATCTTGACTTTTGCAGGAGCAATCCTAGCAGACTTCCTGCACCTCATCTCAAGTTTCTGTCTTTTAGCTTCTGGAATCACAGCCTTATTTTCATTTTGTGCAACTCCATTAACCAACTCGTCTCCTTCCAATCTCTTCCTTTTCAATAGCTTGACTAGGCCTTCAAGTGCAATATCAGCATCTTCACTCTTCATCAGCTCCTCAGCAACTTGTGCAGGAGTGACCTCTGTGTTGCTAATCAGAGTTTCAATCTCTGGAAACAGCCTATGGTAGCCATTTATTCCCAGGTAATTGGAGGCCAATAATTTGAAACCCTGAGTTGTGCAATATGACATGTGAATGTGCATGTCCATTCGACCTGGTCGCAACAATGCAGGGTCTAGTCTTTCCCTGTGATTTGTAGTAAATACAATTATTCTTTCATCCCCACAACTAGACCAGAGTCCATCTATGAAGTTCAACAGTCCTGAAAGCGTCAGCTGACACAAAAAGAAAACAAGTGATGTGTCAGTTAAAGGGCGAGCCACATTCAGGAGCTCACATACATATGCTTGTGCCTGTAAAAACTATATAGATTCATGTCAGGATACTTGTCAAAGAAATGCGGAACTATATGAATTCAAGGTTTTTCCTCTTCAGACTAGTTGAAAGCACACACCCCCCCCCCAAAAAAAAAAAAAACAGATTATTCGTACTTGAAACATTGCCTCGACAATGCATTATCGTCAAAGTTGTCGTTACTGGGAAGAAACGTAAGTGGTTTTGGTGCCATTCCACAATTGATCAAAAACATACTTTCCCATTTGAAGTAGTGGTTCGACCTTGATTTTTGGGAGGGAATTTGTGGAGGTGGGCATTTTCGTGATAGTGATAGGATGATCAAGGGAGATTGAAGCGGTCGGATGATGGCTTTGTGACTAATCTAAAAGCACATAAAGTAACTGCTTAGTGGACAAATAAGAAAAAGAAATACCCACTTTCCTCAATGAAGTTATTGGACAGGACTGGGACTCTGCCTGAGCACATACTTTTGAACAAAAAGGAGAGAAAGAGGGGGAAAGAAAAAAGGCAAAAGGAAGACGCTAAACCAATGAAAAATGCTCACATACCAGAATTACAATTTGCAGTGATCCGTTAGATGTTTTGATCATAAAGAAAGAAATGAGGAACAGGGTTGATTTGAATTCTTTGAATTGTTATAACTTAAAAGTTCTTTAGTCTATAACCAAAAGGGGATGGAACTCTTGACCTCAAAGAGACATTAGTGCACTTTTTTTTCTTTGGAAATTGGCATTAGTGCACTTGATTACCGTTTTCTGTACTAAAAACAATGAATCCTTTTTAACATTAGGGAATGGATTTATTGAAGAGAAGATGAAAACTAATTATAAAAAAAAGTCAAAAGTATAAGGGAGAAATGGAAGTTTAATCCTTTTGAGCAGCCTGGGAAAGAATGTAATGAACTTGATCAAGGCTAAAACACAGTATTTTGACACTAAAAATGACAAAGCCTGAACTGAAAAATAAAATCTAGCAAAACATAAATCATGATGTTGGCTTGAGAAAAGAATCTTAGAAACTATTTGGAAGACATCAAATTGCAAGATTTTAGTGAATGCAAAATAGAAAAATAAGGTGTTCATCACAGTACCATCACTAACCTGCACAGGTATCTGGATGTCATGCTGCTTCCGTCCCTCGGTATATAATCTATCAGGTAGATCCACACTACAGTCAATATCTTCAATCACAAGTATAGATTTATTCCCAGTTGATAGCAACAATCTTCTCAGGTCAGAATCTCTCATTATGTTCCCGAGTTGTAAATCATAGACATCGAACTTCAAGTAATTGGCCATTGCAGCGACCAAACTTGATTTCCCAGTTCCGGGTGGTCCGTAGAGCAAGTACCCTCTTTTCCATGCTCTACCTACTCTCTTGTAAAAATCTTTTCTTTTAACAAACCTGTTTAGGTCCTCTATAACAGCTCTTTTCAAGTCTGGCTCCATCGCCAAGGTCTCAAAAGTTGCAGGGTGTTCAAGATTGACCGACTCCCACTTAATGCCTTCGTATACTTGACCACAATTAAGGGTGTGCATCTTCAGAACTCTTTGTTCATCTTTAAATTCCTTGGCCTTTTCAAGAATGTAAGGAATGTATGAATCCAACACCTTTTCCTTGTCTTTCTTGTTGAAACACACTTCGAAGGACCTCCGCTCAATCGACCTTGAAATTATGGGGTTATTGGGATCATTTCTTTCGTTTGCAGAGCACACAAACCTCCACCTAAGATCAACTCCTTCATATAAATCAACAACTTTCTCTCCGTTCTCAAGCTTGATGGTCAGGCCTTTCTCTTTTGGTGTCTTGCTTATCTTGAGCCTTTCAGTGTTGGGACTGACTTTCGTGCACAAGTAGGTCTCTGCTGCGTCATACACTTGGTTTCGGGCCATTCCTGTGGACTCTTCGATGATCAAGGTCAGTAAAGGAGATGGAGGCTTAAACAAGTAACGAAGAGCTGACAAAAGATAGCCCCTAATTGGATAAGGTATGAGATCATTTGTCATGGACCGAACAAGCATCATTGAAGTGGCCATGGAGGCGTATGCGGAGAACAATGATGATGGCGAAGGCAATTCTCTTGCAGAAAACATCATGCCAGACTCTTTTGTAGCCCCTAAAACTGAACTCTATATATTGTTTTCACAGAATCAAAACTATTGTGATTTCTCTGTAACTTCAAAAGATTGGCTCTGAAGTATGAAGTTTAGTTTGATCCCACCTCTTACTCAGTTTGGATTCTGCAAATTTGAGAATATGAAGGATAAGACCAGACTCTAGTTTATAATCCTATTGAGTACATAAAATAGATTATTATTATTATTATTAGTATTAGTATTATTATTATTTGTGGTGGAGAGTGAAGTAAGGTCTCTGTCAGATTCCATTTTAGTATGACTAGGAACCCCACTACAATATACAACAAAGAGAATTCCACTACAGTACATCAGAAAGAGATTTAAAGCTTAAATAGCCAAGGAACAAAGTTCTTAGACACCGAGTAAGTAAATAGTTACTACAGAGATGATGGGAAGTGCACTTACTGTTCCATTTCAATGACAAATATAAAACGAATGAACAAACAACTATGTGCAATATTGAAGGAAAAAAAGAGAGACAAATATAACTGATTTATCAATAGGCTACACTCATGTCCTCCAAATGAACTAGCTGCTTATTAGCAAGTTACGCGTGAATTCTGAAAGTTTCCAAAATTATACCGTCGAGTGATGTATCTGTAAACTATCAGTAGCAACATATAATTAGTGGATCAGGTCTGAATAAAATTCTACCGATTCTTAGATTCTGATTAAACTTTAATCAAATATCTAATTGACCGTATACAAACACAAAAGTTTGCGTATGTACTTCTGATGCACACAAGACTCCGCTCTGGAGAGCAGCACTATTATTGTACCAGTGAAGCTAAAGGATTAGTAACTCACGTGGGAAGCACATGTCCACTGTCTGATACATGCAAACACATCCGAAAGCCATCCTCTTCTTCACCTAAAAAGGAAGCAACTCAAGCATCAGGCAGGGCACCAAGATACAAAGAAAAATCATCTTTCACATTCCACATTGTATTCCATTATCAGAGAATGCAAGAAAAGAGTGAAAAAGTTTGAGAGTTAGCTAGAATACTTACTAGTGAGTACTAGGAGAGTTAAAAGCCTCTTGCAAATGTTTATGAATAAACACTCAACTCTGTAAACTGTTTTCATCTTCTTCATTACTAGTTGAAACCACTAAAAGTGGAAACCTTTGATATAGATAGCAATTGAAGTGATTGAACCTAGTAAAAAGGTCTTGGTCTTCTTTACTTTCTACAATTTACTTATTTGCAAAGTTAACAAATCTTTATCAGTTTTGTTTGAACGAAAATAGCAGTACAACAAATATATCCCAACAGAAGTGGTATCAGAGCATTCAGAAACTTCTTGGGGCATTTCTTGGTCACTCCAAGCATCAAAGAATCATCAAGAACAATCAGTAAGTATAAAGTCTTTTAGTTCTTTAAACTACAGTCACAATGGTAGGAAAAGAAGTGGATGTATTTACTGGAAAAGAAGACTTTACCATCTGGAAACTCTAGATGCAAGCTCTTCTTGAATTAATTGTTATGGAACTATAGAAGATCATTATGATCTTGAGACTGATTCGTAAAGAAACTCAAAGTGCAAAGACTTGCACATTGCAAGTTAATGCTTCACTTATCACCAACAATGATAAGGAAAGTATAGAATTGTAACACTGCACAAAAGCTAAGAACTTTACGTAAAGAAGTGTCTTCCTAACAAGATGACACTTCTTCACAATCTTGTTAACTACAAGATGAATACCTTTGTCTCCTTAGATGACAACTTAGACTATTTCTTTATGCTAGTTCAAGATTTAAAAGCTACAAATGAAAAATATCAGAGGAGCATCAAGCTGTAGTGGTTCTAAAGGCTTTACCTTCTAAATCCAATACATTCAAGAAGGTAATTAAGCATGCTAGTGGAGAATCCCTTACTGTAAAGAGGGTGTTAAACTTACTAATGGAAGAAATAGTGGATGTTAACCCTTTTAAGAAAGAGGCAGAAGTGATGTTTGTAGAGAACAATCATGAAAAGAAATCTTATAAGAAAATAGCAAGAAAGGAAGTGGCAGAAGGGAAGTGGAAAGGATAAGTACACCAAGGAAGGTGATGAAAAGAAGAAAAAGGGAAAGGAAAGAAGTGCTTTTATTGTGATAAGGAGGGACATTTTATAAGGGATTACAGAAAGAAGAAGAGAGATAAGGCTGCAGAAAGTGGAGTTTTAGGGAAAGTGGAAAAACCAGAAGATTCAAGTGGTGATGAAATTCTAGCTGTCACTGACGACAGTGAAGATCTTAGTAGAGAGTGGATTTTTAATTTAAGGTATACAATGCATGTCACTCCTCATAGAGACTGGTTCACTACATTTGAACTAGTCACTACCAAGGTTAAAATGACAGATTCTGGGTAGCAAAGGATAGAGGGGATTGGAAATGTTTTCATCAACATGTTTGATGGAAAGAGAAGGATCCTAAGTAATGTCAGATTTGTGCCTGGAATAAGGAGAAATATGATTTCTGAAAGCTTGTTTGATAAGCAAGGGTTTCAGATCATATCAAAAAATGGACTCAAAGAAATCCTAAGAAATGGTATAGTCATCATTAGAGGAATGGAAAGGGGTAGGCTATACTATGTTATAGGCTCAAAAGAAGTCAATCAAGTTTCAGGGAATGGAAATCATGAACCAGCCAAGCAATGGCATGCAAGGTTGGGTCATGCAGGGAACAAAAGCTTATTCCATCTCTCTAAACAAGGATTAACCCCTGAACAAAACCTACAGAAGTTGGAATTTCGTGAATCATGTGTGCTTGGAAAGCATCACATATCTAGTTTCCAAAAGGGAGCTTAGAGAGCCACAGAGATCATGGAATATGCTTACAGTGATCTCTGGGGGCTAGCTCAAGTGAGTACAGCAGTAAAGAACTTATACTTCATGTCTATTATTGATGACAAATCTAGGAAGTGTTCGGTATATCCTATAAAGAGAAAGGATGAAGCACTAGAGAATTTCATAACATGGCATACACTTATGGAAAATCAGACTGGGAAGAAGTTGAGATGCCTATGGACTGACAATGGATTAGAATATTGCAATAAAGAGTTTGAGGAATATTGCAACAAGAAAGGAATCCTAAGGCACCAAATAGTAAGATCTACACCTCAGCAGAATAGAGTTGCTGAGAGACTGTAACATCCCGTCACTGATGGGAAGGTTACAATGGTAAATTTGGGACATGCTAGGTTGTTATATTGCATATGTGTTATGTTTGTTTATTTGACCTCTAATGTTAGAGGAACGAGTCATTGTATACGCATGCATTTTAGTTATGTACAATTTAAATTGGTTAATGATTGCACTGGTTCAAGTGCAGACATACATGTTTGATAAATCCCGAATTGATTTGGATAAATTGAAAAATTGGAAAATTATGTCAAATTAAACTGTGATAATTGAAATTGGAGTTAGGATTGAGAATTAGGAAATTGAATTATGAAATCGGAATACATGACTATGTATTTTCTAATTTTGAGAATTTATAAGAATTTTTCTGGAATTTTTGGAGTAATAGGTCTGGACCGAAAAATTGACCTAATGACTGATTGAATTGATTCCGGTTCCGAAATTGATTATCTAATTGCATAGAATGATTAGAAACTTGGAATTGAGAAATTAG
>JANZLD010000237.1:14490426-14505933 GCA_026413575.1 Erythroxylum carthagenense | reverse complement strand
GGACTGATAGACTTATCTATTCTGTTATTGGATGACTGTACCAGATTAATATTTTGGATTTCATAATTTACTGATTTCTGTTTTATTGTGGTTTAAATTATTGCGATGCCATGTGGATTATTAGTGAAATGTTCTGGTAGTGCACCTTTATTGTGGGATACGTGTCGGAGCGACCTGCGAGCGTCCCGATATGTACCCTACGGTGAGGGGGCGCTACATATTTAGTGAACATTTTCCAGATCACTACTAATTATATTTCCAAATCTTTCTCAAATCATACCTAGATCACTCTTTTCACTTCCTCTACTTCTCATTTTCAATAAGAACATGTTTAAAAACAATCATACCTGGAAGTTGTCAATGAATGCATTTACACTTATTTTTGTGCAAAGATTCAATATTCATGTGTATATATGCTAACATTATACATAAGCAAGAAAAATGCATTCCTTAGTCTCTCTTTAAGCTTACAAGTGTTGAAATTTCGAGTCCTAACCCTTAATATGGGGACGGGATGTTACAAAATATAAGTATACACTATTTTATTTTGTATGGTGTTTTAAACTCTTATACAAGGTATGTCAAAATGGTTACCTCTTTAACATATTGATAAAAGTTAGAAAATTGAAACTAAATGACAATCCGGACGAATAAAAGAAATCATATATCACATCGATTTCAAGTTTTCTTTAGGGTGATTTATTAATTTTTATTATATAACTTATTGTTTTTTTCCTAAATTGTTCTCATCTTAATTTTTATAATGAATATTATTAATTTCGGGTAAAACATTTATCCAATTCTTCAATCTTTTAAAGGGAAATAAAATTTTAAATTGATTTTGTCGTATAGAATATCATAATTACAAAAATAATGTTATTGCTATTGTTAGATATGAGGAATAATATATGAGATTTTTGCTTTTTCAGTAACAATTATTTTTAACAATTATTTTATTTTATTTATTATGTTTGTATCATTAAACTAAAATATGTTGTTTTTCTCTATCGTTATTATAGAAAAAGGGTACACATTACCCCATAATATTTCCTAAAAAGTTAACCCTTAACTTTACCTATAGTATTACATTAAACTTTAACTTTTTCAAAATGATAATGGTATCACCTTAAATCCTAACCAAGTTTTTGGTAGCTTTTAGTATACGAGTCCTAAATTCAATCTACGTCACATCACAACTAGACAATTTCAGCCTATTATGCATTAATGTGATCTTAAAAATAGTTTTTGACATTAACTAAAGGTATAATTTTCACCTTCACACTTCACAAAGGTTTAAGTAAGTCCATATTATTATTTATGTTGCCACTTTTCATATACAATGAGTACTATTTTAATAATGTTAGGATGCAATGAATATTATTTTAGTATAACCAGGATGTAAAATTATTTGAGATAATAATGGATACTTGATTAGGCTTTTTGTAAAGCTATTAATCAAGAGACAGGATCATCTATCTAACTTTATTCTTTCCAAATTTGTCCAGTTAATAATACGTCGTCATTTTAGATTAAATTTTAGGCAACTCGATCACTTAAATGTAACTATTACGTCCGTCACATAAATGTCACAGGCATGACACAAGTCACAGCTATGACACTTAAATCAGGCCCATGAGTCTTTTTTATCATTTTAATTTTAATTATACTACTATTAGTTTAATAAAAAATTAATTTAATTTTAATTTTAATTATGTTATTATTAATTTTATAAAAATTAAAATTAAAATGATTAAAAAAAAAATTGGTTTGTACCACAGGCGTGCCTGTGACACATTTTTTCATTTTTTGTTTTTTAATTATTTTAATTATAATTTTTAAATAAATTTTTTAGATAAAAATTAAAATTTAAAAATTGATTAATTTAATAAAATTGTGTAATTAATTTATAAATTATAAAAATATTAAATTAAATTAAAATTTTTGATTAATTGTATTATTATTATTATTATTATTATTATTATTATTATTATTATTATTATTATTATTATATTAGCATGCATGCATATTAATGTAATATTAAACATCTCGTACATTTATGATAAAGTTTTTCTTTCTACAGAGAATGCTACTAAAATGCAAAAAAAATTATACAATATATTTTATATGTAGAATAATTTATTTTGATTTCAACAACTTATTTTAATTGTTTAATTTACTAATTTTTTAATTAATTTATAAATTATAGACAAATTTTAAATTAAATTTAAAAATTGATCAATTTTTTTTATTATTATATGTTATATTTTTTTAATTAGATTTATAAAATTAGTTTTTTTGTAAAGATAAATATTTAAAATCTAAATTCTTATAAAATATTCAAAAAATACTAAGATATAATACTCATGTTCCTATAGCTTTTTTAAAGTCATGTCCTTATAAGTCATTCTATATATAAACAGCTAATACTGAATAGCTAATTTTACTAGCTGCTTATTAAAAATGTTTAATAAAATTAAATGTTTATATATAAAATTCTATAATTTATAAATTAATTAAAAAAATTTAGTAAACTAATAAATTAAAATAAATTAATCAAAATAAAGTACTCCACATATATAATATATTGTAAAATTTATTTGTATTTCACAAGCATTCTCTATAGAAAAAACTTTATCATAAATGTACAAGATATTTGATATTTCATTAATATGCACGCGGGCTAATATAAAAATAATCAAAAAATTAATAAAAAATTTTAATTTAATTTAATATTTTCTATAATTTATAAACTAATTAATCATTTTAATAAATTAATCAATTTTTAAAACTTAAATTTTTATCTTAAAAATTTTGTTTAAAAATTAAAATTAAAATAATAAATAATAAATAATAAATAATAAATAAAAATATATCATAGGCTTGACTTAAGTGTGACGTGGTGACACAAATAATCAATTATTTTTTATTATTATAATTTTATTTTTTATAAAATTAACAGTCACATAATTAAAATAAATTTAAAATAATTTTTTTTATTAAACTAATACTAATATAATTAAAATTAAAATGATAAAAACTTTTCTAATATTGCTCTGTCCAACTCAAAGCACGTCGTCGTTAGAGGTTGTGACTTAACTTGTACTTGCATGGCCGTACACTTGTGTATTAGACAAAATTTGGATGCGTACTAGTACGGGCAAGCATCTTTATGCAGCGCTTGTGGATACACACTTGTAATCTCACGAGTCCAGTTGAGTCCCCTCTTCTAGGAAAGGGCTGGTGATTCTGCAATTTTGCTTAATATTTGATCAACGCAGTTCGGTTAAATTCTGTACTCTGTATTACTACATTCTGCAAACGGATAGTTTTGAATTATTTTAAAATGTAAATCTCAATCTATGAGCCCTCCGGGGAAGAACTGACAGGAAAATGTAATGTGAAGATCTAGGAGTTTCCTTTTATGATTGAAACAGTTTTCCCAACAGAAGCAATAGTGGAATGAGTTTTGAATCTTCACTGTTACGACTTGCATGCATGTCATTGTTCTACGTGTGTAAGGGCCCGCAATTTACAACCGTAACTTGGATTGATGAAACAATTTCTTAACTAGGTCAAAAATTTAAATTGAAACCGTAAACTTGGAAAGAGTAGGAAAACGGGTTTCCTGATTTCACTCAATAGAAATTGATTTGTACTGCTGCACTGTGCTTCTTATAGCTTGCTCAACGGGTAATCTTTCCATGCTTGAAGCACCATAGAACCCATGAACTCCCTTGGTTCTCTTCAGTATAAATTCTGCCTCTCTCGGACCAGATATTGGACCTGAAAATGTGTTGAGAGGAAAGATTGTAACCTTCAGTTCGAGTGGTTCATTGTTGACATGAAGATGCCAAAACTTTCAAAACTCAAGCAAAGACAAATGTTTAAATAACAAAAATCGGTTTTTACTGATTATGCATAGAGTGCAGCTAATTTCTAACAGATGTAACTGCTGGAACTTCAGTTATGAAAATTAAGTAGCTTGTTAATTTACCTCCATGGCACAAGACAATAACATTAGGGTTGATCCTATGTGCCGCATCTGCAATAGATTGTACACGAACAACGCTTTCCTCAAGTGAGACAGCTGTTTTCGCACCAACAGATCCAGATGTTGTAAGCCCCATATGTGCCACAACGATGTCAGCTCCAGCTTTGGCCATTTCTGTGGCTTCATTTTGGTTAAAAGCATATGGCGTTGTCAAAAGACCCATTTTATGTGCCTTACCAATCATCTGGACCTCCAAGCTGACCATTAAAAGGGGAAATATTAGCTAGCATAAATACATTGAGGATGACCCAGCAAATTATCACACTTTAAATAATACCCATATCCCATTCCTGTCTCTTCCAGATTTTGCCTAAAATTGCCATCAAACAGGCCAACAGTTGGGAAATTTTGTACCCCAGAGAACCCAATAGATTCCAGCTGCCTTAGAAAGTAATCCATCTGGCGAAAAGGATCGGTAGCACAAACTCCAGCTAGAACTGGAGCCTCCTTCACTACCTGTAGATGCATTGATCAGTTCCAGCATTGGAGTATTACTTGAATAAATCCGCTGAAGGTTTATGATCACAAAATTTAACCAACACCAAGTTATTGTGACTATAGGCCAAATTGAAGATGAAGAAGAAACGAGGAAGGTGAGGAAAATGAGGGTGCTCCACATCAATCCTACTGCAAGCCCCAATTTCGGAACCTATTTGTATTTCACAATTTTGCATGTTAGTTATAACCCAGATTGTTGCAAGGACAACTGATTTTCAAGCCTAAAGTTAGTAGATCTTGCAGTCGAACTACTTTTCCACTTTTCTGCTTACTCAAGGCAACTATTCACTTTTGAGTTTAATGATACAATAAACATCACATTAGCACTTTTATTCATTTTCTTGTCTTAGTTTTCCCTAATTATCATCATATGCAAAAGCTAACAACCAAATTCCAAATAATTATAAAATGGTTCACAGTACTTACAGGTAAAATTTCATTGGCCATGTCAACTACTATAGCATTAGCATCAGCAAAAGGCAATAAGCCAGCTAATGAACCCCTTCCGGCCATGCGAAATCGACCTGAGTTGTACAGAACTATTAGATCGACGCCACCAGCTTCTTCAAACTTTGCAGATATTCCAGTTCCAGCACCAGCCCCAATAATGGGATACCCTTTATCTATTTGATCTTTCAGTCGCTGCAATATTGCCCAAGTCCTTCGCAAAGTTTCTGTTATCATATGGTTTGTAACTGATAAAGTTTGCAACCAATTATGTTTCTTTGCAATTTAATCATGGTGCAGAATATGCTGGTCAACTTGTCCATTTATTAGATATGTCCAACTGATAGCACAGGACTTTCTCTCTATTGTTTCTTAGAGCTACAAATGACATAACCAACACTTTTCTACCACCAAAAAGAGCATAGCTAATAGATATGTTTGGATGATAATCACACTGAACTCTACCGAGCTTAATAAATTCATGATATTAATTAGTAGAAGTGTTAGAAAACTGTCATTGACTCTATGATTTTGTTCCTACTTAATAAGGATTTATGATTATAATTAGATGGATCAATGCTAACAATGTGTTGGATAATTATCGTAGATAAGTTTAGAAGTATCTTCTAGGAGGTAAGTTTATCTTCTAGTAGATAAGATAAGATACACTATAGATAGGATAAGTTAGTATATACGAAAAATCTAGTAGTTTGTAGTATTAGAATAGATTATACTCATGTATAAATAACATATAATCAGAGAAATAAAGTGGGTTTTCTTCTGATATTTTCTATACCCTCTTGTTTCATGGTATTAGAGCTACTGATTTTGATAGCCTAATTTTTCCAGCCACATCATGGCTGAAGTTCAACCAACTTTCGGTTCCTTTAATGAGTCCCAAACACGTAGTTACGTAATACCTTCAGCCCAAAATCCATCTCCTTCTATTGATAATCTTCATTAGAAATCACACAACATAAATTAAATGGAACAAATTTCAGAGAATGGTCCCAATCGATCATGCTCGTAATCAAAGGAAGAGCTAAGGCTCAAAAGCTAATAGGGGCAATTCCTTAACCACACGAAACAACAGTCACTTATGATGCTTTGGAAGCTGAGAATTCTACTGTCATGGCTTGACTTATAAATTCAATGGAGCCAAAAATAGGAAGAACCTACCTATTATGCAAAACTGCAAGAGAAATCTAGGAGGCTGTGCAAAAAATATATTCTAATTTGGAAAAACACTTAGTGCTTTGAGATCAGATCAAAAATCAGAAATACTCAACAAGGTAATATGTCACTTACCGAGTATTATAAATTTCTCACTGAATTATGGCAGGAAATGGATCTATTTTATGTAGTAAATTGGGAGTGTTGTGCTGATGCCAAGAAGTATGAAAAATTACTGGAAAAGGCAAGAGTTTTTGATTTCTTGTAGGGACTTAATGTTGGACTTGATGAAGTATGAGGAAGGTTACTTGGTTTAAAACCATTGCCATCATCTGAGAAACGTTTACTGAGGTTCGCAGGGAAGAGAGTAGGAAAAAGGTCATGCTTACCTCACACATTTCTGAACAAACCTCTCAAGGCTCAGCTTTGGTGGCAAACTCTCGAAAAGAGAGCAAGAAACCAAGAACAATCAGTGGTGTGACCCTTGTGATAAGCCCTACCACACCCATGAAAGTTGCTGGAAATTACATGAGAAACCACCAGATTGGAAACCTAAAAGCCAAAGAGTTCAATAAAAACGTTGAGCAACACATGTAGTAGAATTCGATATCAGCAAATCCATAGGGCTAAATATGTCCCCCCAGTAGATTGAACTACTCCATCAACTCTTGAATCAGACAAAAATCACAACTGAGAAAGACTCACATGACCAACAAACTTCTACTACAACACTAGTGCATAAAGGTAACCTGTGTTAATCATTATTATCAAAGTCCCTACGTCAAAATCTCTAGATTGTGGACACAAGCGCATCACGCCACATGAGTGGGTTTTTGAATGTCTTTGAAAATGTGAGCCATGTAACTAAAAAATTAATGTCTGGGTCATGGATGGAAAAGGGTCACCCGCTATTGGTCAAGGGAGAGTTTGTTTGCCAAAACTGACATTAAATACTATTTTCTATATGCCTAAGTTAACTTATAATCTACTACAGTCAGTCGATTAACCAAGGAAATGGACTGTATTGTGACGTTCTTTCCAGCTCATTGTGAATTTCAGGACCAGTGTTAGGGGAAGATGATTGGCAATGCTGAGGAGAAAGATGGACTTTACTACTTCTCAGGAAAGAGTACTCCTACTAAATTCAAATCACCACATAGGATTTCCCTTTCAGTTATGTCAAATTCTGATGTTATGTTATGGCATTAACGCCTTGGTCATCCCAATTTCCCATTTTTGAAAATCTTATATCCAAATCTTTTCATCAATAAAGATAATATTTCTTTATATTGTGAGCAATGTGTCCTTGCAAAACAAAGCAAAAACACTTATCCCGTACACTCATAAATACCCTCAAAACCTTTCCAATTAATGCATAGTAATATTTGGTGTCCCGCTAGAGTGACAAGTCTAACCGATACTCGTTGGTTTATCAGTTTCATTGATGATCATATAAGGGTATATCTAATGAAAGACAAATCTGAAGCCTATCATATCTTTAAACAGTTCCACAAACTCATCCAAAATGTATTCCAGACCTCTATTCAAGTAGTGCATACAAACAATAGGGGAGAATATTTTTCAACTGATTTTATTCAATATCTTAGTGAGAATGAGATCATTCAGCAGAGCTGTTATGCTTATACCCCACAACAAAATGGGATAGCTGAGAGAAAGAATCGTCATCTTTTAGAGGTAGCTCGATCTATGGTGTTTACCAACTTTGTTCCAAATTCCTATTAGGGAGAAGCCATTATAACTGCCTTATACTTGATAAATCGTCTTCCTTCAAAAACTCTTAAATTCCAAACCCCATTAGGTGTCTTCTAGAATAATTTCCTCATATTAAGCTCCTTAATTCTCTTCCTCCCAAAGTCTTTAGGTATACTGTTCTCTCACTCAAAAGGGTTATAAGTGTTTCTCACCTCCCACAAACAAATTCTTTGTTTCATATGATGACACTTTTTTCGAAAAACAACCATACTTCACAAATACCTCACTTCAAAGGGAAACATCCAATGACGAAATTTATTGGGACCCAAGCATATCACCTCCTATCTCACAAACCTTCCCACAAAACCCACAAACACCGCAAACACCTACCATTGAACCTGAAACTGTCCAGTCCAATTTAGTGGGAGAACCAATTCTCGAAAAACCAACCGTAGTGTATTCTCAAATGCCTAAAGCTCCTCAACAAGGCCAATCATTGGACCAGGAACTGGGCCATAGAGAGACTATGGTAAGTGACCTAGATGTGCCAATTGCATTACGAAAGGGGGTAAAATAATGTACAAAATATCCTATTTCAGATTATTTGACTTATTCACAGTTATCTTCAAAGTTTTAAGCTTTCACTACTAAGCTTGACAGTGTAAGAATTCCAAGAAATGTACATGATGCATTCCAAGAACCTAAGTGGAAGGAAATTGTACTTGAAGAAATGAAAGCTTTACTTGATAACAAAACATGAGAGATCGTGGATCTACTCGAAGGAAAAAGGTGGTTGGTAGCAAGTGGGTGTTCACCGTGAAGTATAGGGCAGATGGAGAGATTGAAAGATATAAGGCTAGATTAGTGGCTCAAGGCTTTACACAAACCTATGGAATAGATTATGAGGAGACATTTGCTCCAGTTGCGAAGTTGAACACAATTAGAGTCCTTCTATCATTAGCTGCAAATTTAGATTGGGAACTCCATCAACTCGACATTAAAAATGCCTTCCTAAATGGTACATAGATGAGGAAATATATATGAGGATACCACCAGGTTTTGAAATTGAAGAAGGAAGGGGAAGAGTTTGCAAACTGAAAAAATACTTATATGGCCTTAAACAGTCTCCACGAGCATGGTTTAAAAGGTTCAGTGACACTCTTTGCCGGTTTGGATAGAAACAGGGACAAGTTGATCACACAATGTTTGTGAAGTGTGGAAAAAATTGAAAGAAATCCATCTTGATTGTGTATGTAGATGATATTATAATCGCCTATTATAATCACAGGCGATAGCACTAGTGAGATCAATGATCTTTATTAAGGCTGGAATTTAGGGTAAAAGACCTCGGAGCATTAAGACACTTTCTTGGAATGGTGATTGCTAGAAGTAAGGAAGGTGTTTTCATATCTCAAAGAAAATACATTCTTGGTTTACTGGAGGAAACAGGAAAGATGGGTTGCAAACCTATGGCAACTCCACTTGAGAGAAATTGGAAATTCAAGAAAAATGAAGAAGATCCTCTTGTTGACAATGGAAGATACTAAAGGTTAGTAGGAAAACTTATCTATTTGTCACTAACCAGACCAGATATTGCTTATTCTGTGAGTATTGTTATCTCAAAGGTCACTAACCAGACCAGATATTGCTTATTCTGTGAGTATTGTTATCTCAAAGGTAGTCCAGGTAGAGGATTAATGTTTCGAAAAAATGAGAAAAGAAGCATAGAAGGGTTCACAGATGCAGATTGGGCTGGTTGTATTGAAGAGAGTAGGTCAACATCTAGTTATTGTACTAAACTATAGGGAATCTTGTCACATGGAGAAGCAAGAAGCAGTTAGTAGTAGCAAGAAGCAGTACAGAAGCAGAGTTTAGGGCAATTGCACAAGGAATTTGTGAAGTTTTTTGGTTAGAGAGGTTGATGCAGGACCTACAGATCACCACTTTCTCTCCACCAAAGTTTTCAGTGATAGTAAATCAACCATCAGTATGGCGAAGAATCCAGTTCAACATGATCGAACAAAACATATTTGAATTGACAGGAGCTTTATCAAATGTGAAATAGAAGAAGGAGGCATTGATCTATGCTATGTCCCTACTGAAGCACAAGAAGTCGATATCTTATAAAGATCATGCCTACGCCTAGATTCGAGACAATTCTAAGCAAGTTGGGAATGATAAATATCTATTCCTCAACTTGAGTGGGAGTGTTGGATAATTATCTTAGATAAGTTTAGGAGATTATCTTCTAGGAGATTAGTTTATCTTCTAGTAGATAAGATAAGATATACTATAGATAGGATAAGTTAGTATATACGAAAAATCCAGTAGTTTAGTAGTATTAGAATAGATTATACTCATGTATGAATTATATATAATCAGAGAAATAAAGTGCGTTTTCTTCTGATATTTTCCGTACCCTCTTGTTTCACAATGAACCTACTTAAAAAGGATTCATGACTATAATTTAGGTTTCCATGCATGAATGGCATCTCCATGCATATATATACATTGTACCTGCTTTCAATATAATCATAAACAAACATAATTCTATTCTCTGTATATTTTCCACAAGAAGAAATGACCTGGTCTTGCATCTGGATAGTTGCTTGAGCTATATTGGACACCCCCACAGGTCAATGGTTCCACAACCGAAATATCATGAGGCTCTTCACTGTGTTGACTAATAGCAGTGAGATCTGTGAGTTTCTTCAAACTAATGTCTAAAAATGAGTCAACTAAGGCATTTGCAAACTCAGAGTCATTGATATGAAAAGGAAACACCTTGACCTATAATGAACATTTATCAACATAATCAGGTTATAAGATGGACCATGTATCCAAACACAGAAAATGATATCACTTGTACAACATTGCTCAAACAACCATCTACCTGTCGATCTTCATTTGTAATTAATAGACTCTGGATTTCACCTAATAGAGTAGCAGTAGCCTCAGGATCATGGAAGGGCTTCCCAGGTGCATCCAAAGCAGAAAAACCTTTTTGTGGCAAGCAAACATGGAGCTTTGATGTTGACTTGTTAAGTTTATCAGCAATGAAGCCCGCAAATTTCTTATTCTCGTCCACTGTAGTTCGCATAAGAGAAACCTAAAGTTGACAAAAGAATGGACTAAAACATTCTACCACCTCCACAGCAATCAAGAACAATTAATCAGTCTGTGAATTGTTAGACTGAAAAGAAGAAACAGATTTGATTTTGGAAGTCCAGCAGAAGCCATCACTCTAGTCAAAGCAGAGTGGAAAAACATACAGTCCGCCCACTACTATTACTTTCATGTAGCAGACTTGATGAGCTGAGTTAAGCAATCATTTGTGATCCAATGCCATTAAACAAAATCACTCATAGATGACGTAATACAATAAAGGCTTGAATAGTCGCACAACCAGAAATTATAAGGCATGAGAATTAGGTTTGTGAAAATATGTTACCAGCTCATTGTGGATATGAATCTTCCTTCGCTTAAATTGAGAAGGTATGGTATCCATAGCTCCAAAATTCACCATGTCTAGTGCTCCAACACTCAAGACTAAAGGAACCTTCTTCTCTATTATGGCATCAAATCGAGAACTATCACAAGCCATGACACCACCAACAATATGATCAGCTACCTCTGTTGTCGTAATATCCAAAACCCCCTAACCAAAAATAGAAGACAAGATAGGATCTTTGAAAGTGCAAACCACCGACAACAAATTCCATATCAAGAAAGAAATACCAAGCCACTAGTAAACATAAGAAACAAGCACATAACAACAGTGAAAACGAATTGCACTTTAATAAAGCTTAAGATTTTCCAATGCACACAAACTCCGAACAAGGGATACCTGTATAAATCCCTCTCTAACAAGGGACTCCATGGCTCTGCCACCAACACCGGTGGCATGAAACACAAGTGTTTCATAACCTTCTTTTTCCAGTCTTTCCTTAACAGCAGTCACACAAGGGGTTGTAACTCCAAACATAGTAATTCCAACAGTAAACTTCTCACTGTCACGAGTAACACCACTCTGAATCCGGCCGATCACCATCCCCGCAAAAGCAGCTCCGGCATTGGAGAAAACAACCCTACTCACACTATTAATCCCACAAACATCGACAACAGAAGGAAACAGCACCAAGTCCGACGTCCCAACATAAGGCTCCGTTTGGCCACAAGCCACAGTGGATACAATAACCTTAGGAATCCCAATCGGAAGCGACCTAAACGCCGACGACATCAGCGCTGTGCCTCCACTGCCTCCCAATCCAATCGCTCCAGCTATCACATTCTCCTCACAAGCTTTCTTCAGAAAACACTCAAGCCCTCTACTCATCACAGTAACAGCTTGACCTCTATCGTCTGGAAGCAAGACGTCGCCACAGCAAGCGAGAACTTCGTCCCTCGTCACGAACTTAAAATCGCCGACACTCTGCGTCTGGTTTTGACCAACTGAGACATCGACAACTACAAGCTCCACCTGAAATCAAAATCTCCAGATTCAGGAACTAGAATATTCCGCTTTAAAAGGAGATATCGCGAAGATTGTGTACCTTGGAGGAAGGGTTGTTGATGGCGAAGGAGTTGAGACTGGACCAAACGGACTCAGAGAGAAATCGGAGCTCGGCAAGCTTAGTGTCGGCGGTGCCGACGCAGTAAACTCGGGGAGTTTTGTCTAAATCGGCCATTTGCGCAATCAAAATGGTCGCCAGCAAGTGAAGAACTGAAGACCGATGAGGTGATTAACTTTTTGATGGCTGTGTTGGTGGTTGGATGTTGCCGTTGTTTCAAGGAAAGAAACGGTTAGACCGGGTATTGCGAATGGGTTCTTTTTTTCTTTTTTCTTTTTTACAAAAGAGGTCCGATTACAAGAAGGTATATTTAAGTCATCTATATTTAAACTAATTCTCACTCGAACTAGGCAGATTTTTTGTGGGAGACAAAGCTCTGACCTCAAGTTTTAAACGGTTGCTTACATAAGACATTTGTTGGAGTTTGTGGTTTCATCGGAATCTCTTCTGTTGGAAACAGCAAGACATTCCTCCTTATTCTATTGTGACTTTTGCGGATGATTATTTGCGTGACTGGAAAAAGGCGAAACGTACATTTGGGAAGGTGCAGGTTGCTACTAATAAGCCCCAGGCTCCTGCAGGCTGGCAAAAACCTCCGTTTCGATGGGTAAAATGCAATGTTGATGCCTCGGTTGATAAAAGGCGAAATAAGTCAGGCTTTGGGGCTATCCTTCGAGATTGTCAGGGCTCCTTTATGATAGGTTTTTCGGGGCATTTTCCTTCTTGTGCCAATGCCACTCTTGCTGAAGCCATGTCGATAAGAGAGGCGTTAACCTGGCTTAAAATGCTTAATTTGGATCATGTTTTGTTAGAATCAGATTGTTTAGAAATTATTGATGGTCTTAATTCTTGTTCTGCTAATTTCTCTGAGGTTGGTGTTGTGCTTTCTGACTGCCAGAAGCTTAAGACTCATTTTCAGCATCTGTCCTTCACTTGGACGCCTCGAACTGCTAATAGAGTTGCTCATTCTTTAGTAAGGATAGCTCTGTTACATGCAGATCGCTTTACTTGGTCTTCGTTGCCAAGTTTTCTTTCTTCTTTTGTTATTTCTGATGTTTCTTCCGTTTGCTGTAATTCGAAGGAGGTCTAGGCCTGGGTGTATAGGGTAAAGCCTATTGGTTTCGGGTTTAGTTAACCTCTTCTTTTTAGTTTCGTTGTTGTTTTATGATGTTTTTTAATGTCAAAAAAAAAAAGAATGGTTCGAACTAATATCTTTACTTAATTCAAGAGAACCCCTTACCAACTCACTTGCATTATGAGGTTGTGAATGAGTTCCTTTTTTTTATATTTATTGCTCACGAGATGTCTTAGAAGAGTTTCAATTATGAGAAAACACCTTTAAACCATCAACACCTAAACTAATCTCCACTAAAACCGAGTAAATATCTTATAAAAGGTAAAATTCTAACTTCAAATTTTAAACAAGTGTATATATAAGTACAGTTCAAACAAGAAGAGTCGCTTACCAATCCCGTATAATACCGACCACTAAACGGATTGACGAACACGAAAATTATCGCGCTGTCAAAATCATCGAACGGTTATTGTTTTCGCCGATTCTTTTCGCCGGTATTATTTATCCCTCATCCTTTCATTTCATTGTTTTATAACTGGGATATTATTCAGCATTTTTTTGGTCTATTTTTTTTGCCGATATTTATTTATCTCTCAAGTCTTTTATTTCTTTTTCTGTTATTAATTTTTTCTTATTATTTGTCACACTGCAACCATTAAGTTATAGGTGTAAGATCTGTTTTTTTTATTTATTTATTCTTTTTATTAGTCACGCATTTGAGTAGGATGTTATTCAGCATTTTTTAAATCATTGACTAATTGATAATTAGTATATTGTTAATTAGTATTAATTCATGATCAATCAAAATTAATTTTTATTTTAAAATATAATTAATTAATTTACATTCATTCTTAGTCAGTAGGATGTTATTTCACTTTTTATTTAATCAATGGTTAATTAATAATTAATATATTGTTAATTAGTATTAATTAATTATGATATATTTAGCACCAACCAAAAATTAATTTTTACTTTAAAATATAATTAATTAATAAACTAAATAGATAATTTCCTACCGAAAATTAAAATATAATTAATTAATGTACAAGTTATTCCACTTTTTGTTTAATCATTGATTAATTAATAATTAAAATATTTTTGATTTTGTGTTAATTTATGATAATATATTTAACAGCAATAAAAAAACATTATACTTTAAAATATGATTAATTAATTAACTAAATAGTGAATGTCGGTTTACTTGCTAGAAAATAAAATAAAATATATTTATTTATTAAATTATTATTACTTTAAAAATGATTATTTATTATTATAATTGATATAATTAATAGATTAATTAAAATTTACTAACCCTGCATTATTCGCTAATTAGCTTATATATTTTTAAAATTTTTAATTAAGATTCGTTTAATAGATTGATTTGTTAAGTGAGTATAGAATGACTTCCACAATTATGACTATTATATCGCAAGCGTGACTAGGATGTTATTCCACCTATATATTTTTTGTTTAATCATTGATTGATTAATAATTAAATTATTGTTAATTAGTTTGAATTAATGATGATATATTTAACACCAATCAAAAATACTTTCTACTTTAAAATACGATTAATTAATTAACTAAATTGATAATTTCGATTTAACTACCGAAAATTAAAATATAATAAATTAAACAGACGTTACTCTTATTATGGCACATATAATTTATTTATTTATTTATATTTTTTAATACAGATAATTAATAAAATAATAGGTGTGTTGAATCAATTAAGTAATATTTGGTATATATGTTACTAATGATAATAATTATCTCGTATATTTTTTGCCGTTTTAAATTAATTGTCATTTATATAAAATTAATTTACTAATTAAATTATAATTAATTGATTGATTACTTAATTAAGTATAGATTGAATATTTTTTCATCCTATAATTTAAATATACTTAAATAATATTTAATGAATTAATTTTGACATAATTAATAGTTATCATAATATAATCAATTAATTATAATAT
>JANZLD010000237.1:14423188-14447984 GCA_026413575.1 Erythroxylum carthagenense | reverse complement strand
TATTCCCGGGTCAAAGGGGTTTGATCCGGTTAGGTTTTCTGATCTCTGCGTGGATACCTTTAGAGATAGTCTCTATTAGCTATTCAGGTTTGAGTTTTCATACCGATACCGGGATCCTGGGTTTCGGGAAGGTCCCGGTGACAAAAATTTTTGTTTTCCGCACTGGAACATGTGATGTTCCTCCCGGGATTTTCCTACAGAATTTACCTGTTGAGCCTCAATAGCTTCATTTTGTTCCAAATTGTGAACTTTATCATGCAAAATAATTTTATCTTGAACCTCAATTATTCTGTTGTTCAATAGGACAAATTTCCATCGTTGCTCATCAAATGCCATATGGTTTGAAACGATTATTTTTTGGCAATGATAAAGAATTAGAAAATTTAAGGAAGAATGTTTATACATACAATAACAATGTAGCTTTTACTTCTTATAGAGCTATGTATGATCGAGAACTAACAAAAAACAAGAAAGGGGTTTATACATTTCGTGTTCAAGGATAAGTTTATCATTTCCTTGACAGTTTAGTGTCAACAACCAATAAGTTATCTGGAATCTAACTCTAATTCATTGACACTGACGAGGAACTAAAAAGAAGGACTAACAGTTGTGATAAACTTTGTGAGAGTACATTAAAACTGATTATGACAGTTCTACAAGATAATCCTTATGCCAAGTTCTTTCGAAGTCTTAGAGACATTCCATCACTTGAGAATCATGAAATAGTTCTAAGATCTTATCCTGGCCTTGATCAATGTGTTTATAATCTTCCTACTGCATCATAAATGGCTGCTATATGGATTGAAATTAATGATGAACAAATTGATAAATGCCCTCTCATCCAAGTCTATGCTTACTCGGGTACAAGTTATAGAATTCAGTCTTATTATGCATGTTATGACCGCTCCAATATCCACTTTTGTTTCCTCAAGGTGAATCTGGATGGCATCATGGTTGATTTCACAAAGAAACAGGAGCAATGTTTTGGATAAAGGGAGTGATGTTCATTTCAACTCCTTTACTAATCCATCTGAATTGTTCATTGTGGAAAACACAGGCAAGTTTGTCTTTTCATTTTGTCATTTTTCAAATATTATTTAATTCCACCATTTTATTTATCAAATTTATCTTCTTTATTACTAGTTGTTGAAGAAGGATACTGTGAAGATGGTTTTGTTTATGCTAGAGAATATTATTGCTATCGGCTCCAAATGAGAGAAAATGATGAATCTATACTGCTTCACAGCTTAAGACTTCTTCAACAAATTGTTATGGGTACTTATATAAAGATTGAAATGTCCCGACTTGATTTCAATAGAAAAAACAGAATGAGATGCGGATAGAAATTTTGAAAGGTGTTTTAGATAGTATTACCGTTGGTCAAACAGAAGGTTCTAGATTTAGTTGTCGAGTTGTGCTTCCAGCTTCATTTATCGATGGTCCAAGGGACATGAAACGAGGTTATCTTGATGCAATGGCTCTAGTAAAAAAATATAGTAAACCAGATATTTTCTTGACCATGATTTGCAACTTTATATAGGGAGAAATACAAGACAATATTAAATTTCATGAAAAGGCACAAGATAGACCCGATTTATTGGCTAGAGTATTCAGAGTTAAATTTGAATTTCAAAAAATGAGTTGATCAAAAAATAGATCTTTGGAAATATGGCTATATTTGTTTATGCTATTGAATTTTCATAAGTGTGGATTCCTTCATGCTCATTTATTGCTAATACTTAAGCCGCATGCTAAATTGCTAAATCTAGATTCTTACGATAAGATCATATCCGTTGAAATTTTAGATCCTGATCAAAATTCATGATTATATTCTCTTAAGCATATGATTCATGGTTCTTGTGGTTTTATAAATAAAGATTGCCCTTGCAAGAGAAATGGTGTGTGCAAAAACCATTATCCCAAGAATTTTGCTCCTTTTATTGTTCATGGTGAAGATAGTTATCCATGCTATAGATGAAGAGATGATGGCATGAAAGCCAAAATTTATAGACAAGAGATTGATAATAGGTGGGTGGTTCCTCATAATCTGTACCTTTTGTTGCTACTTGATTGTCACATAAATGTTGAAATATATTCAATTGTGAAACTTGTTAAGTACTTATACAAATATATTTTTAAGGGCCATAATCTTGTCAATTATTGTTGTCGATCAAGAGAGCACAGCTGATATTGATAAAATCAGTAATTTCCAATAAGGTCGTTGAATTTCACCTCCTAAAGTTTTATGGTGTATATATGAATTTCGTCTAACAGATATTAATCCATCAGTTTATATACTGTAGGTTCATCTCCCAGATTCACAGTTTATTTGCTTTGACAAAAATGTAGATTTGTTTTATTTGTTGAGAAATATTGACTTCTCGAAAACAATGCTAACTGAATTTTTCAAGATGAATTTGACAAATAAAAAGGCAGAAAAGATGAAATATCTATATAAAGATTTTTCAGAACATTTTGTTTGGAATCAAAAAACAAAAACATGGTTGGAAAGAAGTAAAAAAAAAAAAGTAATAGGAAGATTGGTTACTGTTGACCCTAGAGAAGGAGAAAGGTATTACTTGAGGTTATTACTCACACAAGTTAAAGGACCAATATCATTTGATAATTTGTTGACTATTGATGGTGAGAAAAAAAAAGCTGTTTTAGGGAGGCTGCACTGCAATTAGGATTGCTAAATTCTGACTCTTATATACAACACACTCTTGAGGAAGTTGTTATGTTTCAAATGCTAGCATCACTCAAACTTTTATTTGCTACACTCTTAGTCTATTGTTCATCGACAAATCCTAAGTAGCTCTAGGAAACATTCAAAGACAACCTTTGTTTTAACTACCAGTATGCTTCTTCTTCCTATAGTATGTATACATCTGATGACATTACAAAAATGGCCCTTCAAGATATCAATAAATCTCTAGAGCAAATGGGGAAAAGCTTAACCAATTATCATTTTGCTGATCATTAGTTTCATGTTGATTATCATCAACATCAAAGTAAAGAAATACAAAGTGAGAAGAATATACAGGTTGATCCAGAAGACCTATTATTACAATCAAGGTTGAATAATAAACAGAAGTACATATTTGATTTAATTATGAATTCAATTTTGGCTTCAAGTGGTGGAAGTTTTTTTTTAATTGATGTTCCTGGTAGAACTAGAAAGACTTTCTTATATCGAGCTCTCCTTCCAAATTTACAGTCACAGGGACATATTGCAATTATTGTTGCTACATCGGGTGTTGCAGCATCAGTCCTTCATGGTGGTAAGATAGCTCATTTAAGATTTAAAATCCCATTTGATTTATCGAAGGAAAAAGTTTGTCAATTAAGTAATCAAAGCAGTATTGCAAAATTGATATTTGAATAGAGTCTTATCTTATAGGACAAGGCTTCTATGGCAAAATGAGAAGCCATTGAACCGTTTCATAATTTGCTTTTAAGATATCATGGACTCTAATCGACCTTTTGGAGGAAAAATTGTTGTATTTGGTGATGATTTTCGTCAAACCTAGCTAGTTATTGACCAAGCTGCAAAACAACAACTGATTGATTCGAGTCTTCTAAATTCACATCTCTGGCCACAAATGTCAAAATTTTCTTTGACGATAAATATGAGAGCTATAACAAATCCAACTTTTTATGAATTTTTATTATGTGTAGGAGAAGGCACTGAGCTAGTAGATAAGCAAGATCAAACATCCTTGCTAAAAGAACTGGTTATTCTATATGATAGCAAGGATGAGTCTCTTAACATGTTACAATTTTTTTCATTATATATTTTACTATCTTTTTTTTAAAGAATTACAATGACATTTTTTAATGCATCATTACCTTGACCAGGTTACTTGAAAATGTCTTCTTTGACCTAAGCTTGTATTCATCTGATCCGTATCAGATGATAAACAAATGCGTACTATGTCCAACAAACAATTGTATTGATGAAATTAATGATATGCTGATTACAAAATTGTTTGGAAATATGCATTCATAAATGAGTTTTGACAAAACGGTTGACCGAAGACATTAGGCTGATTATAAAGATTTTCTGAATTCTTTAAATCCTAAAGGCCTACATCCAAACAAACTCTTACTCAAAGAAGGCTCCCTAGTCATGTTACTAAGAAATTTGAATCCAACTAAGGGACTATGCAATGGGACAAGGTTGATTTGCAGTCAATTAAAAGACCATACAATTTCTACAGAATTTGTCTTTTGACCTCACAAAGGAAAATTGGTTTTTATACCTAAAATTCCCTTGCAATCTTCAGAAAATGAAAAAAATGGAATACCTTTGATCAAAACACAATGCCCTATTCATTTGTGTTTTGCAATGACCATAAACAAATCCCAAGTTTAAATATTTGATCATATAGGAATTTATCTCCGTCAGCCTGTATTCTCACATGGACAACTATATATGACTCTGTTAAGAGCTTGAACTCCTTAATCAATTAAAGTTCTGATTATTTCAGGAAATTTTGAATTTTCAAAGTTTGATCAAAAGATAAGAAATATTGTGTTTGATGAAATATTTCAATTAGTCAAATTATAAAAGATAAAGTTGTCAGGAGGTATGTTAATTGTTTCTTTTCAACTTGATATAATTTCATTTCATATAAAAAAATATTTCCCCTAACTAATTTATTAAAAGAATTTTTTTAAGGATGGAAAAATGTTTATTGATTAAGGATATTTTACCTGGTGCTCAATGGTGGTCATGTGAAATTATCATCCAAGAAAAACATGTTATCGCCTCACCTGGCACACCATCAAAGCAAAAAAAGTTTATCTTTTTTGATTCTGAGGTATGACAATTACACTTTCTTCATTTAACATGTTTTTTTAACTTAATTATTAATAATTTCTTTATTAATAATAGGGATCACAAGTTGAAGTTATTATATTTAACAATGATATCCTATGTATGAGCCACATTTTACAACCGTGTCAAAAATATATTATTTGTAATGCCATTGTGAAACCAATTTCGGCTCAATAGTAAACTGAAGACTTGAAAATACAATGGATAATTACAAATCGCACTGTCATTGAACCTGTACTAGATGATGACAACATCATCCCCATGAAATTTAACTGTATGCCTTTCGCCAATCTTATTAATTGTATAAACGACAAGCAAAAATCAGTTGGTTAGACCCTTAATCTATTTCTTTATACAATGTTCACAATTTTTTGATTATATCTAATTATATTTATATTTAACATATGATAGATATTTTGGTCGTGGTTCTTGAAGTCTTAGATAAGAAAGAAATCAACAAAGATGACAGAAATTCAACTCTACAAAAATTTGTTACTGTCAACAAAGAGTAATTTCAATTCTTTATTATTCTTTATATTTTACATAAAACTGAGATAAATTCTTTCTTTTTCCTGACATTTCTTTTTTAGTAGACAACAAATCGTTGTACTGTCGATGTGGAATTCTTTTGTTCATATTGAGGGCCAACAAATTACTGAATCCTTATAGTCTTATCTGATAATTGTGTGTAGGAGACTGAAAGTGAACTTCTATAATGGTATTTTTTTTATTCATTATACTATTACATTTTATTAGTTATCTTTCTAATTTTTCAAGTTACAATTCAAAATTTTAGGTGTTGCATTATCGACCTGGTTCGACTCAACAGTTCTTATTGATCCACCAATATAAGAAGTTGTGGATCTTAAAAATGGTACTGCCTTATCTTTACTCTAACAATCAATAAAATTATATAGAAATTTTATAAAATATTGATGCTTTTATATTTATAATTATTATGTTATAGGGAAAGACGAAATAATAAGGAAATTAAAAACGTTATTAGTGAACGAGCTTATTTGAGAGACAATCCTGATATATCATTCAGATCGCATCAAAAAAATACCAAAATCATGTTCTTAAATTCTACCAGCAAGTTAACTACATTTTATATTCTTATAAAATATTTCATATTAATTTTTTAATAAAAATCTTATTATGGGTTATGTGTAGATAACATGGATTAAAGCTAATATTTTCTTCCAACACACTTTGCAAAAGTACTAGTATATGGCATGTAAGAAATGCTTTCGTTCTACAGCTGCTATCTATGGAGTTCCATTCACTTGTAATTCTTGCATAGAAAAACTTCCTGCTGAACCAAAGTTTCCTTCTTCTCTTTTCTCTTTTCAATTTACTGCTTTTTGCTTCTCATGTGGATTTTTTTAAACGACATATTTTATTTAGATGTCATAGGCGTGACTTGTTAAGTCACACCCGTGCACTTTCTTCACTTTTTTCTTCTTCACGGGTGTGACTTAACAAGTCACACCCGTGACCTATGACACTTCTTCAATGCCCATTTTTTTTCTCTTCACGAGTGTCAGTTAAGAAGCCACACCTGTGACAGTTAAGTCACACCCGTGACACATTCTCCAATTTAATGTCCAATCTTTTTTTTATTTAAACAATTATTCCCTAAACCCAATCATACACATTCAAATGCTCAACTTGCCATATGGTAGGTACAATGAAGAGGATAAATAGTTACGGTCAAGGCTCAAATTTTGGGTTTAAAGAAAGAAAAGGTTTCATGTTAAGCTGAAAGAGGTTCATTAAAGGTAACATCAAGGTGACTTTTTAAGCAAAAAGGGATAATCCTAATTGCCTTCATTATTTTAGCATTTGCATAAGATTATGTGATCTTAACTAGTATTTGCAAGCAAGTTCTAGAGTTCCCCAATCATGAAAGAACACTCTCAATAAAGAATACTTGAATTTGGTGTTTAATAGTTCAAAAGGCTCAAATTCTTACCAATTGAAAAGTTTCATTCATCTATCACAACAAGCTAATATCCTTTTAACCAAAATCCAAATTAATTAGTCTAAGCATGCAAGTATACTCATTCACTTATATTATGAATTTGTAATCTAGATCGAGTTCATTTAATAACTATAAATCTCTAACTACTAAATGGGAAAACAAATACACAACTCACAAATAATAAATTTTTTTGAACTAATACTCCCCCTCCCCACCTACTTAAACATCACAATATTCTTATTGTGAATCAAAAAAGTAAAAGAGGGTTCTAAGACAAATGACAACAATTAACACGAAAAGGGACAAACATTAACATTAAAAACTTAAAAGACATTAAACTAACATGTAATAAAAATAACAAAAGAAAAGATATAGAAATACGATACGAAAGTGTGGGTGGTGGCTGCGTTGATGCGGGGTGAAGCATGGTAATAAGCATGGCATCCTACATTGAGGAGTGGAGATAGTTACAGGGAAGATAAATAGAAGAGATTGAAAAGTAGGTCTATGAACACAACACAAACAGATTAAGTTGAGTTTCACTAAAAGAAACTATCAACCAACTAGTTGAAAAACAAAATAGAAATTATATAGGTTGCCTCCCATTTAGCACTTCTTTAATGTCTTTTGGTTGGACACTTCAACTGCTATGCTGAAGGTGGATAGTTCAAAGTTATCAATTCCACTGTTTCCTTCTCTTCATTGGTCTTCTTCTCTAAGAAATTGCCAACCTCTCCCTTAGTTGCACTGTCCAGTAATTGACAGCACTTAACAATTTCTCTCATCAAGTCCAACTCATTTTCTTCCTCTCCCTATAAGGCAAAATTACAATATGCAGCATCAATTTGATCAATAAAAGAACTATCTTTGAAAACAGTAGTAGTAGAAATAAGTTCAACATTAAACATTAAAAATTCTACTGTTTCTCCCAAAATAATCATGCTCAGTTTCCCATTCTTCACATTAATCATGGTATTGGTAGTGGCTATAAAAGGCCTCCCTAAGAGTATAGAATGCTCATTTTCTTTCTCCTTCACTTTCTCTATGTCTAGGACAACAAAGTCTACGGGAACAATCAATCCTCCAACTTTCACTAACACGTCCTCCATTATTCCTTTCGGATAACAGATTGACCTATCAGTTAATTGAAAACACATATTTGTAGGTCTTAACTGTACTAGATCCAATTTCTCATAAATAGAGTAAGGCATAAGGTTTATCCTCATTTTAAGATCAAGCATACCCTTAACCTCATCACCATTACCCAATAATACTTGCACGATAAAACGTCCTAGGTCTTTTAGTTTGGGGGGTAAATGCTGCTGCAGAATTGCTTGCTATTTTCAAAATCAACACCTTTTTGTCAGGCTCAAACTTTTGTTTCTTGGTGCTAAGTTCCTTAAAGAACTTGAAATAAGCTGGAATGTTCCTAATCACATCTAACAAGGGCATATAGATAGGAAAATTGCTTATCTTCTTTCAATCTTTAAGGTGGCTTGGATATGGAATTGGTGATCAATAAGGATCTGTTGCCTTGTGCAGTTTTTGTCCTTTATTTTCCTTGGTGGCATGTTTAAGTTGTTTACCCTTTTGAATGTGACTTGAAGAGTTTCTCTCGTTGCTTTTCTCATTTTGCTCATCTTCTTCATTAGTGAGGCTTTCCTTCTCTTGATTACCAGTATCAGATAACTTAGAAGGAAACTCAATATGATTGTCAATCACTTTACCACTTCTCATAACTGTAATTGCTTGGGCTCACTCGAGTTGAATGGGCAACCTTCCCTTTTTATCATTATGTATTTGAGCTGTAAGTTACCCTACTTGAATCTCAATCCTCTTGATAGATGCTTTTAAGGAGTTGAATCTCTTATTGTTCATTTCTTGATTCTAAGTTGTGACCTGAATGAATGCATTCATGCTTTCCTTTAAAGAAGGCTTTCTTGGTAGGCTGTCAATCGAGGATTATCCTAGGAAAAAGTTCGGCCTTTGAAAATTATGATATTGTGGTTGGGGTTGCATCGGTGGATTGTTGGTGTTTTAAGAGAAATTGGTGTGGTTTCTCTAACCTGAGTTGTAGGTTTGTTAGCATGGATGATTTCGCTCCCTTGGTTGAGAATATTTAAATGAGTTAACTTTTTCTTCCCTATCTGCCAAAGGTTCGTAAGAATACAGTTAAACATTAGCTCCATGACCATAAGTTCCATAATTACCACACACCTCTTAATTGGAAACATTTTAGGGTGGCCTTGTAGTTAGCATCTTCACATGCCTCATCAACTTAGTTAACTGCATAACCAATTCTTGATTTGAGCTCACTTTATAAACTCCAACTCTTCTTCCATTAATGCTCTTTTATTGAGAACTGCCCCTATTATTTTAAAGATTTCATATGTTTCTTCAGCCTTCCTCTCTCCTATAGTTCCTCTTACTGTATTGTCTATTGTGTATTGGCATTGTTGCGTCAACCCATCATAAAAGAATTGGTTTAGCATGTGAAGTGAAAAATGATGGTGCAGGCATAAGATTAGTAAGAGTGTCCACGCCTCATAGAATGACTCTCCCTCCATTTGAGTGAAGGTAGCTATCTTGGTTCACAATTAAGAGGTTTTTTGATGTAGAATTTTCCCATAAAATTGTTATGCACCTCCTCCCATGCTGTCAATGAGCCCGGTGGAAGAGTCATTAGCTACACCTTAGCCTGATCCTTTAATGTGTAGGGAAACATCTCATTTTGAGTTGATCTTCTTCTAAGCCATTTGAAGGGAAAGTTTGGAAAGTGGTATAAAATTTCCAAATGAAGTTCAAAGGGTCTTCACTGGGAACCCCATAGAAAGTTAGTAGCATGTTGTAGTGCATGCTATTCAGTTCATAGTTTTTGGCTGCTTCTTCTAAATGAATGCACAAAATGGTAGTATAGATCACAGGTCTAACATACTCCTTCATCACTAACTGCCTTTCACCAATCTTTTAGTTATTAAATTGATCTTCATACTTGGGTTCCTCGCGATCATCTTCAGAGTCTCCTTGAGGTCTTTTTATTCGATGTACGCTATCAATGAAATGGATGGGTTCACTATTTAGGGATCTCCTTCTTGGCATAAACTAAATGAGTTCACTTCTAGAGACCTCCTCCCTTGCACAAACTAACTACAAAACGTACTAAATTAATAACAAAAATAAAAAAAACACAATAAAACTTGCATGCAGGAATAAACACAAACAATCAAAATCACTTTAGTAAATAAAAACAATCAAAATTAATTTAAGTTTAGAATACTAAACACCTCCTCAACAATAGCGACAAAAACTTTTTGTGCCTAAAAAGTTATAAAAATTACCTTGGCCATCCTACTCACAAGTATAAGAGGTAGTTGTAGTGATTACTGAGGGTCGTCTCCCATGAAGGTGAAATTGATTCACTAAAATTAATTTTGAACAAAAAACAAAAATAAATGTAATCCTAAACACTTCATCTTGATTTTTTGAGTAAAAGAGTTTAAAGCAAATCATACAATTGAACTGAAAAGTAAACTTATTCAACCATAAGCAAAAATGATTAGAAATCAAAATGAAAATCTCTTGAGAATTAATTTGACTAATTTAATCTCCTATACATGATTAAGGAAAAATGATTGGGTAGTCGTCTGACTTAAATTAACAGTTGCATTCTAAGATCAACTCAAATAATAAACTAAGTCTAACTTTCATATTCAACAAGTTATTATCTGAATTAATTAAGGAAACTCGACTATTGATTGCCATTTAAGTTAACATATTTGTAGTTCTTAACCTAACCGTCTATAGTTTCTTATTTTATATTAAACTTCTTCTCTTGATCCTTCGTTTAATACCAAAATGATGCAAAGTTTGATCATGCTATTACATTTATTAAGTTTAGAAACTATATCAACATATAAGACAATAACACAGTCCCTCAATTATGCATATTTGACTAAAATAGCTACATTAATCCTAAAGAAAAAGAGATCAGCTTATCACAGATGTCTCATCATCATTAAACTCTTTAGTCCTATCTTTATCAATATGAGTGAAGTATTTAAGCAATAAACTAAGTAAATAACTAAATGAACTATGAAGAGATAACAAATAATAGTCGACTACGCTATGAAAGTAACAAGTTCAGTAATAACAAGAAATAGAGCAACAGATGAACAGAATAAGCAAATAAGGATTGAATGAGTGTGAAGGCGGTGGTCTCCTACTGCTCTCAAGCTTCCCACATTAGCTCTCACCTTCTACTTCAGCTTGTTCTTACCCAGATGCTCGTAGTACCTTCCCCTCTCTACTATATCTCTCTCTTCTTCCCCTCAATCAACCAGTTTCTGCTTCCTTTCTCTCTTCTCCAACTTCTTTCTCTCCATTTTCCTTGGGTGTGTGTAAATGAATGACATCGCTACCACCCTCCTATCCTTTCTATTAGTAGCCTCATCTAATTTTAGGTTTTCATGGCTCTTCAACCTGCAATTGCCACATAATAAAACAGATGGATTAAAAGAGCGCATAAGAATTTGCACGGGTATGCATAAGGTGGTCATAGTGGTGACAAGTTAGTCACCACTGTGACTAAGCTTGTCACAATGGTTACTAACTTAGTCATAGTGGTGACAAGTTAGTCACCACCGCGACAGGCTTCATCACGGTGGTGACATCTTTAGTCACCACTTTTCTTTGATTTTTTTTTTCTTTTCCTTTCATGAAAATTTATGTCAATTTTTCCTTTAACCTTTATGCAAAATTTAAAAAATAATCTAATTAACATTCATGCAATATTCACACCATTTCCACCAATTTGTCTCACATTTGGATCAAAACACAAGGATTTGTAACCAAAATCAAGATGTGAAGGCAATTAAAAGCAATACAAACTAGACACAACAGGGTTGATAACAATAATGGACTTACTAGATAACTAACACTCTTTAGTCCACTAAAATTAATTTGTTTTTTTAATGTTTCCATAGACAATATAACCTTATATTTATTGTAAATTAACTTTTATTCTCCTATAGGTGTTCATGAATTTGAGGAATTCACCTACTCATGCCCTTACCCCTAATGTTCATTTTTTAGAGTTAAGTTTATGTCATATTTTCTTAGGTTTGTAAAGTATTATGTTAAATTGGTAGAATGATTTTTGTCCCTTTTTGTATTTATATCATATAATCGACACAAAATTACATATTCCTGTAGTTACTTATAGAAGACCATGTTAACTATCCTTTGTTTTCTTCATACTGAAAGGCACGACTCTATAACATTATCTCATTGTGAGCGATGAATAATGTCTCCTCCTTATCTACTATGTTCATCTTATATAAACTGATCACAAGTAGGCATCTATGAAGATTAAAGTTTGGAGGACTGAAGTAGCATATATTAATTGATATATCTTCAATAAAGGGTAACTATTCTTTGAGCATGCCTTTTTAAGTTTGTAAAGCCCACATATATTCTACATTTTTATTTTCTTTTTTGAACTATACCATATTAGCTATTCATATCAAATGTCAACTTATTTAATATAGAATGCATCTGACAACTTAAAAATTACTTCCTTATTGTAGGCACATCGACTGCACTCTACATAAAATTGTCTAAGTGTTAAATTAAACATTTCTTTAGGACTTCATATTTCATCTACTTATGCCTGGATTTAGGTTTTACCACTATGTCCTATTTGATTTCACCATTTTACTCCTTTTTAATCTCTTTTTCCAAATCCCTAACATTTAGTTCCTCTATATTCATCATATATATTATGTTCTTTTCTTTTAGGAAGGTTGTGTAATATTGTTTTGCCATCCGTTGGTCTCCAAACAACTCTTGCTTAATTTGGAGTTGAAAACTTTGTAATAGTTGATGAAGATAATAAATTGCTTAATTAGTACAAAGGGAAGTCCTTCTAATTAAAAAGTTTTACATAGAAAGTCTTCTTACAACTTAAAAATATATCACATTTTTATCTGTCTCAATCATGTTCCTAATCTTATAGGCACATTTATCTTTCTTTTTGTGCTATTTTGGTTGCTTTAAAACAGAGTAGAATTGATAGTTAGATGTTTTAATATATTCATTAAGACACTCATCTATTTGAAGGTATCATTAAAAAAATCTATAGCACTATATGTAACACCTAATATTCTTTTAAACTGTTTATCAAAATAATTACTAACATGGTGTTTTTATAATAGATGTGTAATTGACAATAAGTATTATAAGATGAAATAGGGGCTATTGAAGTTTATGATGAATTGTTCAGATAGGCTATGATAAATGAGAGCTTTTCTTTATATAAATTTGATGACAAAGAAGCCTATATGAATGCAGAAGTGTTACATGCTTTTTTGGTGTGTCCTTACATGAAAATTTTTCATATTTTTACCATAGGAACCATGTCTTCTAGGTTTATGTTATGAACAATACATATATACTTGAAATTTCTTTTTAACTTTGGATGTAGAAGATGATACATGAGCATTGAAGTTTCTGTGCCTATAATTGGAGTCTATATGCTCATATGATGACATAGGCGATGGCTTAACAATATGCACATTATTTTTATTACAAAATTTTCTTATCATTAGATGATGTACTTTTATAAGTTTAATCAATTACATGATTACCATTTAAGGTTTTTTGGGACCCAAGATGCCTTATAGTTTTTTGCCTACTAAATTGAAATTATAAAATGATGCTTTAAGAATATTTCTACTTTTCAATACCTCATTCTCATGTAATAAACATGCTCATTTTCATTGCCAATAACCACACTCTTAGATTATATAAGATCGTACACATAACATTTCAATTACTCATCTAAATCAATATGCATTAAAGAGTTTTTGAGCTTCTTTATACTTGGAAGATATTTTCTTCATTTTTAAGCTTATAGCCTTTAGGCTTTCAACTAAATCAATGTATGAAAGATTAATATCATAATTATTATTCTCATCATAAGAGATTTAGCAATGGGGTAGCTTACTATTATTGGATATAAAGCACAAAATTTGCATAATATTTTTTGCTTCTTAACTTTAAGAAATAATAGTGTCATCTTATTAAGCCTTTAAATGCTTTCTTCTTCTTATTTAATTACTTTTCTCTCTTAATCTTTAATAATTTCTTAAATTTCTTTATGATTATATTTATATCATCCTCATCATTTTCACTTATATAGGTCTTATACATAATTTCTCCTCTTTAAAGACTTTAAAAATCACACCTTTTCTTGTTGAAGTAAGCTTCTTTTTATGTAATTCATTCATCTACATCTCATAGGTTAGTGATTAGATTAACTTTTCCAATGATATGGTCCTTAATTTTTATATTTTGTTTATTATCTTTCTTGCAGGTTGTGTTCTGTGTTGAAGAGCGTCGGTAATTGTCTAACCTTAATCATCTTTTTTGTAGTTTGAGACTGTCCGTCTATCAAAGTAAGTCTTTCAACTAATAATGTCTACAATGTGATGGATTTTGTGTTGTTCTTTGCAATTTTACCTATAATAATGATTGATGAGATTTTAGGCTAGGGTTTAATAGTCTAAGTATTTTTGTTTAGGCATTGTTTAAATTGAAACATAAAGACTTGAACTTGTAGGTGATTAATTCAAACTTAGTATTAATATAAGAAATTCATGTAATTGACAAGACAAATCTTTGTATAATCAACTCCTAGGATGGTATATAGGCTGGAAACTCATGATGTAATTCCTATGAGGCTTATCGGTGAAAAATTCCACGAGTGCTAGAAGTGAACACAAGAACTTGCTTTCTCGATTCATCTGGTCTAACAATGTCACTTACCATAGTGCTTATTCAAAATCAAACTTTATAAATAAACTTATAGGTGATTAAATCAAACTTAGTATTAACATAAGAAATTCACGTTATTGACATGACAATTCTTTACAAAATAAACCCCTAGGATAGTATATAGGATGGAAACCCGTAATGCAACTCCCATGAGGCTTATCAGTGAAAAAGTCTACAAGCCTGGGAGTTACAGCGAGAACTTGCTTTCTAATTCATCTAGTCTAACAATGCCACATATCATATTGCTTGTTTAAAATCAAACTTTGTAAATGAACTTATAGGTGGTTAAATCGAACTTAGTATTAACATAAAAAATTTAAGTAATTGATAAGACAATTTTTTACATAATAAACTCTTAGGATGATATATAGGTTGGAAACCTGTGATGCAACTCTTATGAGGCTTATTGGTAAAAACTTTCACAAGCCTAGAAGCTACAGCAAGAACTTGCTTTCTTGATTCATCTAGTGTAACAATGCTATATACCATTGTGCTTGTTTAAAATCAAATTTTGTAAATGAACTTGTAGGTGATTAAATCAAATTTAGTTTTAACATAAGAAATTCATAGAACTGACAAGCAATTCTTTGCATAATAAACCCCTAGGATAATATATAGGCTGGAAATCCATGATGCAACTCCCATGAGACTTATCGGTAAAAATTTTTACGAGCCTAAGAGTCATAGCGAGAACTTAGTTTCTCGATTCATCTGGTGTAATAATGCCTCGTACCATAGTGCTTGTTTAAAATCAAACTTTGTAAATGAACTTGTAGGTGATTAAATAAAAATTAGTATTAACGTAAGAAATTCACGTAATTGACAAGATAATTTTTTTGCATAATAAACCCCTAGGATGGTATATAGGCTGAAAACCTATGATACAACTCCTACGAGGCTTATCGGTGAAAAATTTCATAAGCCTAGGAGTTATAGCGAGAACTTGCTTTCTCGATTCATTTGGTGTAACAATGCCACGTGCCATAGTGCTTGTTTAAGCATTTTACAAAAGAAGGAAACAAGGGTAAGAGAGAGACAAATAAAATCAAGTTTTATCGGAAGATTATCTTGATTAAAATTTCAACATAATTCATCTATATTTATCAAGGTTTAAGGTAAGTTATTTATTTTAATTAAAATTATTAAAATTTAAAAATCTAGAGAACTACAAATTTAAAAGTTTCCATGATAAGGCATTACCCATTCCAAACTTAAATTTTGTTCCAGTTTTTTTTCAGATTATATATTTTTATATTTTAATTTTATTTTTTAAATATAAAATGTTATTTAGTTGCTAACAACAATATTTTAAAGAAATTTTCTTTTAAAAATTTGATTTATTATTAAGATATATTTAGTATGATTTCAATATTGGAAATATTCTTTAAAATAAAATTTACAAAATAATTTAAATTTCAAAATATTTTTAAAATTTTGAAATATTTTACATAAAAATAATTATGATAGTTATAAATTTTTATTAGGACTTAATGTTAAGCAACTCAAAAATATTTAGTTAATAAGTAATGAAATTAAGTTATGATCAAAACGAAAATAGAAAATCAAAATCATCTTTTTTTTTTATTTTCATAAATAACAAGAAACTAAAAATAAAATAAGAAACAAAATCTTAGAGAAATTTTCCTTTCACTTATATTTTTGTTGTGATTTTCACGATTTTATTTTTTAAAAAAAATCTTAGTTGTTAATGTCATTATAAGTTTATTTTTAGAAAATTACTAACAACAACTCTACTATTCAATAGTTAAATAAAAATATTTTTTTAAATATTTGAATAAATAGTTTTATATTATGTGATAGTCATTGAATTAATTGTTAATAACAGAAAATAAAAAAGCAATAATTCATTTTTATATCTTTGTTTTAAAAAATAAATTTTAAGTCTAATTTATATTTAAAATGATTATTTATTCAATTTTAAATAATACATCATAAATGCTAGTAATTACCTTTTATATTACTAGTAATTATAATTTATATTTTGAAATTCTTATTATTTTTTTGATTGCCCACGAGGTGTCCTAGGAGGGTCCTAACTATAGGAAAACATCTTTAAACCATTTACTCCCAGACTAATCTCCACTCGAGACGGGTAAGTCCCTTGCTTTTTTTTTTTTACTGTCCACGAGGTGTCCTAGGAGGGTCCTAACTATGGAAAAGCACCTTTAAACTATCTACTCCTAGACTAATTCCCGCTCGAGCCGGGTAGGTCCCTTGCAGAAGGCAAAGCTTTGACCCAAAGTTTTAAACGACTGCATACATGAGGGCGGTTCGAACCCTCGACCTCACTTAAGTCAGGAGAGCCCCTTACCAACTCACCTGCGCCTTGGGGTTTGAAATTCTTACTAGTTTAAAAAATTAAATAAAACGCTCATTTTTTATTTCCTATATAGTATCTATTAATAAATATTAAGATAATTTTATCATATTTTATTTAAAAAATTTAACTAAAACTATTTAATTTTTATTTTAAAATATTTTTATTTTAAAATAACTTTTATTCTTGAAATAATTTTAATCTTGATAATTTTTAATTCAAAATAATATATATTTTAAAATATAATGAAATGTGTATAGTTGAATAATTAAATTATAATAGTCATAAATTTTTATCAGTAACTAATAGTAAATATATAATATAATACATAATTAATAACGAAATTAGGTTATAAAAATAAAAATAGAAAATAAAAAGCTCTTATGTAATTTTCTTAAATATGAAAATTTTAAAAAATAAAAACAAATTACTATGAATTTATGCATTACCATGATTATTTTTAGTCTGGATGCTTGGACTTTATTATATATGAGGTTAGGAAGTTTATAAAGTTTTTGATCATTTTCTAGAAATGGTTATGATATTGAGAGGCTTACATCTATTTAATTATGAGCATGGTGAAGAACAGATTGATTTTGGATGAGGTTAGTGTTTAGTCATTTTTGCATTAGTTTTTAAGATTTATTAAGAATATTGATTAACTAAAACTCCATTTGATCCAACCTTGTATGAATATTTCAAAAATTGTAGCTTATTAGTTAACCGAACTAACCTTTTAGAGGCACAATTGATTTATTGAATCTAAATATTAATTGATCAAATTGAACTTTTAGAGACATCAGTTGATCGAACTAGTCATGAAACCATTTAAAAAGGAAATTCTAAAGACTTAGTCAATGATTTAAAAAATTAATCATATCAAAGATGAGAGAACGTTAGAGAAAAATGATGGGAGGTATAGAAGAAACAAATTCTAAGACAAAACAAAATAATTTTAGTAGTTATAGATCAACATTAGCGAAAAATCTGACAGCAACTACTAGTTAATTTTTCACAAAAAAATGTTTAAGGTATGTTTCTTTTGAGAAACAAGTTGTGTACATCAATTAGGGTTGTTAGAATATGCATGTCCTCTATTATTAAGTTCTTGAATGCAATTTATATGATTTATTGCATATTAAATAAGTTGTTCAATTATAGAGGATTACATATGCTTAATTATTGTAAATTGGTGTGATTATTGACATATAGTTATGGTACATATCTTATTTCCAGGGTGTTCTAGAGTTACCACTTATACATTTTAAATTGTATGTAGGTTTCACATTACATTGGTGTTAATGCCTTATGACTTTCATCTTATTGTGATTGATGATTGCATTAATTATTATGTTTCAAGAGATATGTATTAGGGTGCAACAATTGGTTGCGGTATATTAATTGGTACTAGATTAAGACATATGATGATTCCTTATTTAAGACGAATTAATTAGGACTAGAATTATGTGAGTACCATTTTGTCGACCATTATGTATTATTTTGGATTAGATCTAAATAATTATAAATTTATTGGTTGAGACGAAGTATCCAACATCTCTCTTAGTTAACTGCTAAGAATTGGATGGATGTTGTGACACTATTGAGTGTAGCCATCGATAAGATATTTTTGTGTTAGTGATGATTAGTACTTATGAACATTACGTAAAAACGTATGAAGAAGTAGGTAGAAAGATTTTATAGTGCCATATAAATATGAACTATGAATTTTGTATTTCATATTATGGTAATGTAAGATTTTTACTATTCTTTTATTGATGTTTGTGTTGAGTTGATATAAGCTACCTTGCTACATGTGATATTTTAAGCGAGAGAGAAGAGCACAAGGATTTAGGGTGGATGTAACTGCTAAATTCAACTAGTTGGATGTTGTAGTATTATAGAGTTATTTTCTGATGTCATTGAATGTATTTGTTGATTAAGTTTAGTGTTTGATAATTTATGTTATTTTTATGAGATTGTTTAATGTTTAACATCATAATTATTTATGAAATATGTTTCTTTTAATTATTTTATTGAAATTTTGTGAGTTTAGCAGGATATCATTTAACTCAATGATAAGACGTATATAATTGGACTTTACGATCAAAATTTGATCATTCATAAGCCTAATATATTTGATTTGGGATCGTATATGATATAAAAATTGAAAATGTAAACTCAAACAAGTACATTTGTATTTTATTCTAATTTTTTAAATTTGCAACCAAAAAAAATGGATGAGGCTTAAGTAAACCCTTGTCAAACACTCTTTTTTCTGCTATATCTAAATAAAAAATTAAAAATAAAAGTGAAATCAGTGTTCCTACATCGTTAGTCACTATTTATTATTTAATAATATAATCTGATATGCTAAAGTTGATTTGTTACTCTTGATGTGGTTAGATTAAAGAATATTCAATAAGAAAATTGTTAAAGAATTCACTAATTTACACAATTATATTAATTCATACCTACATGAAGTCAAAGAGTTAAATCTCCTAAATTCTTTATTTATTTTTTAAAATTTAAAAGAGAATTTGACCAGAAACATAGAAACGAATATGTTACTAACAAAGATAACGAAAGGCTTACTTTCTTTGTGGAGGGTGTTCATTCACATGATACCGAGTTATACAAAGAAGGGAAAGGCATAAAAACATGGTGATATTGTACTCTCAATAATCTCATGTCTCACCACAGAAAGATGTTGAACTTACGTCATCTTTGACGTGGGGGAATCGAATATCTACTTCTCCAACGTCAGAGCCTTACAATTTAATAAAATTTTCTTACAACACTGTCATCTATCCACAATCATATCCTTAAAAATGTTGATTCTTTGTTTTGTTTATCAAGGGGGGTGTCTAGACATCATCGCATTGAGCGAGAAGACAATGTCAAGATGAATAATGCAGCACGCGCCATTCTCTATCTTCCTTTTCTTTTAGCGCTTTGATGACGGAGAGAAGGGAAGAAATCAGGAAATTTTCAAATACCAATGAGATTGAAACAGAAGTAATAATTGTCTTCAGAAATCAAGCATCTAATAATTGTGTTACATACAAAGGAATTCTTTTATTAGTCTCAGAGCTCCCACATGTGCGTAGTGCACATTATGTACAAGGAACCGAACCTACGCTGGGCAACCATACCTTCAATCATACATATCACTGAATCAGATATGGAGTACTTGCCCACTTTGCTTCTTTTACGGCAGTGGTGTGTGAACCGAAGCTTCGGGAGAAGACCAGAGTAAATAAGAACTGACCACTTTATTAATGAGAGTTAAGATTTTACTATATAGTACAAAAGAAATAAAACTAAGACTAGCTGCTACTTACACTGCCATTTACGAAGCTTTACAAAACATCGGTTTTACATTAAGTAAAACAATAATAGTACATATCACTTAACATCTCCCCTCAAGTTGGAGTTTGGTGAACATCAACCAAACTCAACTTGGACAAAAGAAAATCAAACAAAAGAGCAGCCAAAATCTTGGTGAACAAATCTCCAATTGATCCTTAGAAGAAACATGAGCAGGAGTAACAAAACTCAGCTTATACTGATCACGAACTACATGATAATCAATGTCAAGATGTTTGGTGCACTCATGAAAGACCGGATTAGCAGTAATGTGAAGGGCCGCTTTATTATCACACCATAAAGGAATAAAAGAGATAAAAGAGATTTGCAAATCACATAACAAGTAAGAAAGCAATAACAATTCACATACAGTGGAAGCCATATTCCGATACTCCACTTTAACAGAAGAACGAGAGACTGTGGGTTGTTTTTTAGTCTTCCAAGAGACTAAAGAAGAACCCATAAACACACAAAAACCAAAAACAGACCGCCGAGTGGTAATTAAACATGAGCCCCAATTAGCATCACAATAAACAACAACATAACAAGGAGAAGGGTCTGCAAAATTGCAAGATGCAAGAAAAATAACCCCTTAGAAGGACATCCCTTCAAATATTTTAGCAAATGAACCACTGCATCCTAATGACCCTTACAAGGAGCAGTAACAAACTGATTCAACTATTGTACAACAAAATTAATGTCAGGACTTTAAAACCCAAATACAAAAGCCTACCAATCAACCTACGATATTGCCCAATATCCTCCAACAAGGACTCAGATTCAGCTGCTAGTTTCAAACCCTTAGGCAAGGGTGTAGAAACTGGCTTTGTACTAGTCAACCCTGACTCAATCAACAGATCCAATACATACTTCCGCTGATTCACATACAATCTAATAGAAAACCGAGCTATTTCCAAACCCAGGAAATACTTAACAGAACCAAGATCCTTAAGCGTAAAAACAGAGTTAAGAAAATGTTTAGCATCCCTCAAAACAACTTCAGAAGGACCAGTCAGCAAAATATCATCCACATAGATAAGAAGAGCAACAAAAGTAGAACCGTTGGATTTGACAAACAAGCAATGATCATGTGAGGACTATATAAAATCATAAGAAAGCAAATGTTTAGTAAACTCACAATTTCACTGACGCGAGGCTTGCTTCAAGCCATACAAAGATCGTTTTAACTTGTAAACTTCATGAGGACTAGCCTTAGTATACCCATATGGAGGCAACATATACACTTCCTCATCAATAAAGCCATATAAAAAAACATTATTAACATCTAAATGATGTATGAGCCAAGAAAAACGTGCTGCAACAGCTAACAATAACCTCACAGTGACTGTTTTAACAACTGGAGAAAAAATCTCAGTAAAATCAATGCCCTCAATCTGATTATAACCCTTGGCCACTAACCTAGCCTTGTACCGATCAACAGACCCATCAGACTTAAGTTTCACCTTATAAACCCATCTGGAACCAATGACCTTCTTACCAGTTAGTAAGGAAGTCAAAATCCAAGTGTCATTGGATTCAAGGGCAGCCAACTCCTACTGCATAACTTGGACCCAATGGTTATGATACTTAGCCTGATGATAAGATTGAGGTTCTTGAATAGTAGAGACATTTGCCAAAAAAGACATGTAGGTGGAGAAAAGATGTGGAGTAGGTATAAAAGGGAAAGTTGAAAGAGAATGAGCTGAGGAAGCACATCCAAAAGGCTGAGAAGAAGAAGAAGAAAACAGAGAATGGTTAGTAGTTGTATGAGATACAAAATCATTGAGCCAGCCTGGTTTATAAGATACTCTAATGCTCCTACATAACTCAAGAATAGAAACAAGTGGAAGAGTAGAAGAAGGAGGTGATAAATATTCAGTGGAAGGTGTAGCAGTAGGTGAAATAGATGAATTAAGAGGTGAGCAATGATGCTTAGAGGATAACACATCCAAAATGTCAAAAGATTGATCAAAAGAAACCAAAGGTAGTGGAATATCAGGTGTGGTATTAGAACAAGACTGATAAGGATAAGTACGTTCATGAAAAATAGCATGTCTAGAAACTAGAACAGAATGTGAATCCATATCAAACAACTTATAATGCTTTTGTCCATGACTATACCCCAAGAAAATTCACCTGTAAGCTCTTGGATCAAACTTATCCTTATGGGGCTTGACATTTGTTGCAAAACAAAGACATCCTAAAGCTTCAAATGATCATACTTAAGTGGATACCCATATAAAAACTCATAAGGTGTTTTCCACTTAAGAAGTGAGGTAGGAAGTCTATTAATTATATAGGTAGTTATAAGAATTGACTCTCCCTAAAAATGTTTAGGCAAAGAAGACTTAAACATGATAGCATGAGCTATTTGCAACAAATGTCTATGTTTCCTTTCCACTACCCCATTTTGTTGAGGGGTATAAACACATGACTTGTAATGCAGAATTCCCAAGTACCCAAACAATTTCTAACACTCCCTACTTAAAAACTCAACTCCATTATCTGTATGAATAGTTTGAATAGATTTCTGAAACTGAGTTCTAGCCATTCTAAAAAAATGTCTAAACAACTAAATACTTGACACTTATGATTCATCAAATATGTCCAAGTAGCTCTACTATAGTCATCCACTATTGTTAGAAAGAATTTCCCTAGAGATAGCATGATGACTATAGGGTCCCCAAATATCAACATACACTAACTGAAAAATATAGTCAGTATTTATGCTACTAGAAACAAAAGTCAATCGAGGTTGTTTAGCAAGAGGACATACATCACAAACACCAACTTCTCCAGTACTCTTATTATCAAAAGAAACAATATGTCTAAGTACATTGTCATAAATATGGCCTAAACATTGATGCTAAAATTTGTACATAGACATTAACTAAACATTATTTACATTACTTGCAACAATACACAAAGAATATCTGGCTATAGTCTCAATCTTGAAAGAATCCTTATCAAGGATATACAATCTTCCTACAAACTTTCCTACTGCCAATACACGATTAGCCTTTAGTTCCTGCAAAATGTAGTGGTTGGGATGAAATTAGAAGGTAACAGAAGAGGTATTAGCAAGTTTATGCACAGACAAAAGATTAAATTTAAAAGTTGGTATATGCAAGGTGTCTTTCAAGACAAGGTCATTAGGTAAAAGAACATCACCTATGTGATGCACTTGGTTTTGAGTACCATTAGGCAAATAAACAGGTACGTATTTGTTAGGTGTAATAGGCTTAGTTAACAAAGAAGAATCCACACGCATATGATTTGAAGCTCCTGTATCTAAAATCCATAAATCTAAACCTATATCATCAAGACTAGAAAGAGCTAGTATAGGAAGTGTACTTGTAAAATTTGAAGGATGTGCCAGGTTCACCATGAGAGGATCCATGAGTGCTTTGGTCTTAACCAACTTTAGCAACTCTTGCTTAATCAATTCAGACAATGGAGGATTAGAATTACTAACAGCACTATCTGTGACTAGTTTACTGTTTTCTACAGTTAATGAAGTTACTTCATTTACTGCATTAGTAGTATAGGGCTTTCCAATCCCTTTCCTTCTTCGATTCTGTAACTCCTTGTACCAATCTGGTACACTAGTGAATTTAAAGTAGTTCTCCTTCCAAAGTTCATTCTTCTTACAATAAGAATAGAATAATTCACTCTTATCATTATTACCCCATTTTTGTTTGGATTGTTTCCCTCCTCCATTTGTAACCTTCTTAGTATTTCCTGTATTGACTAACATTGCACTATGGTCTATCCCTTCACCAAACACCATTTGTACCTCCCTTTGTTTCTCTACCCTCAAGACCATAGAATATGCCTTATTAATAGATGGCAATGGTTCCATAACCAGAATCTGATTTCTAACATGATCATAACTCTCATTTAGACCCATCAAAAATTGCATTAACTGATTCATATATGTTAAATCAGTTAAAGCCTTAGGTGCTCCATAAATGCATTGTGTTGCCGCCCCACAAGTACACTGCGGGACAAGTATGAGATATCAAAGTTCATCCCACAATTTCTTAAGATTAGTGAAATATTTAGCAACAGACATAGTGCCCTGTGACATTGCACCAATCTGTCTTTGTAAATGATACAATAAAGGTCCATTACTTTCCCCAAACCTTTCTACCAAATTTGAGCATAATTCCTAGGAAGAATTTGTATACATAAAGGCTTCAACTATATCCTTCGAAATTTAATTCAGTATCATCTAACCATGTAATCCATTTATCAAATTCAATAGATCCTGGACTAGGTTTCCGACAAGATCCATCGATAAACCCTAATTTCATCTTAGCTCCTAGGGCAATTTTCAAAGATGTTGGACCCCGAACTGTAACACCCCAAATTAGGGGTTAGCAGATTAAGCAAATTTAGTCCGATTTATGTTCTGTCTCTTTGATATTTTGGC
>JANZLD010000237.1:14362199-14373912 GCA_026413575.1 Erythroxylum carthagenense | reverse complement strand
ATGCAACAAATTGCTAAGTTACTATCATTTGCATGAAAAATGACATTTATGTGTTTGTTCATAAATACTGTGTTGTTAAAGGATGAAAAATCTGGTTATGGTGTTAATTTAGTGTTTTAAAGGTTATGACCATTGAGTGTTGTAAAAGTGACTTTTGGAGTTAGATGAAAGAGATAATTCAGGTAGAAGATGAGTTAAAGGTAAAGTGTTGAAAGTTGGAAAAAAAATCTGGAAAAAGATTCACCGAATATGCTTCAGTATTTTAGCCACAACTTTTTCTCTAATGATCCAAACGAAATGATTATTAATTCGGAGTAAACTAAGAACGTATGGCTACATTTCTTATGAAAATATCGAATTTCATGGCTACATTTCTTATGAAGATATCGAATTTCATTTCTATCTCTAAGAGTTTCAAAATATCACAAAGTTGAGAATTGGGTGCAGGACGTTGAGAGTTGAACGAAAATTTGTGTTCCAACTTCGGGAGAAAATCTGGACCTAATTTAGATAGATTTTGGCAAAGTTACCTTCTAAAAAGTTGTAGAGCTTTCTTTTATCTTTCCAACGGTATATAATATGAAAATTTTAGATATCGGAGTCAAAAGTTATGATCCTCGTAAGTGGAGACGTTCTGGAATAAAAAGCAGACGGAAAAAAGTAAACGAAAAAAAGCAGATGGAAAAAAGTAGGCGATAAAAAGCAGACGAAAAAAAGTAGACGAAAAAAAGCAGACGAAAAAAAGTAGACAATAAAAAGCGGACGGAAAAAAAAGTAGACGATAAAAAGCGGACGGAAAAAGTAGATGATAAAAAGCGACGAAAAAAAGTAGACGATAAAAAGCAGATGAAAAAAATAGATGATAAAAAGCAGACGGAAAAAAGTAGACGGTAAAAAGTAGACGGAAAAAAAGTAGACGATAAAAAGCAAACGATGGAAATGAGACGAAAGCAAAAAAAAGGAACAAACTGGACTCTTTTGGTCATAACTTCTTCTTTAGACCTCCAAATGGCCTGATTTTTTAAGCATTGGATTCCTAACACATTTCTTTATCTCCCCACAAAAATTTATGGTTTTTCGTATTAAATTGAAAATGATTGATTGAATCAAAGTAAGGGTATCGGTGGAAGGAGCATGAACTGGATATTTTATTGAATATATTTCATTATTTTGATGATATCTTGGTCTATAGGATTCCAATTGAGGTGATTCTTAATTTGTAGTAAACTAGAGTAATAAGGCTACAAATCATATGAAGAAACTGAATCTTGATCCAGTCTCAAAGGTGTTCAATTTCTGGATGGAAGTTGGGTATAGTATACTATTTTGGAGAGGAACAATCCGAAAATGTTTGAGGCATATGTTCCAAATTACTGAACCAAATTGAGTGATTTTGGTGTCAATGGAAAGATAAAAGATAGAGGAACATTTTTTTAAAAGAGAGTGGGCTCAAATTTTACAAGTTTTGCCTTCTTATTGAATGTGAACAGTAAACCCGAAAGGGGTGTTTTAAAAAGTCTAAAGGTAAGTCAATGAGTAATGAATTGTGTTTTCAATGGTTCTAATGAGGCATAAACCTAAGTGTTAGTTATACTTAAATGAATTTTGGTATGGTGATAGTGTTGAGAAGAATTAAGGAGCAATACTTGAGATTTATCATGAACATGCATTGTACATAATTCATCCCATACATGTGAATTATTGAACACTCTTAAAGGTGCAAATTGTGATATCATGTATGCTATTTATTATAGAGGAGTAACTGAAACGTCAACTTCCAGACATTGCCGGATCTTCCAGGTATTAGCTTTGGGAGCAACCTATGAGTAACCTAGATGGTCTCATTCAATTAATTGTTTGTTGTAGAAGATGTTTTGAATGATGATATTGATGTGGTTCGACTGTGTTGATTTCGGACAATGAAGGTCCGGTGAATCTAATGTATAAATGAATTAATTACATGCTCCTTGTATGTGAACATGATGAAATAAGTGCTTCAAATGTGAAGGCTGTGAATATGCATATGAATGCAAAAATGTGCTCAGCAGTTTTGTTGAATGTCGGACTAAGGTCTGACTATGAATGTGATCTAAAAGTGAATGTGCATCCATGTGATTAACTGAAGTTATGTTATGTGAAACAATCATTTCATAAATGCATGAAAGATAAAGGAAGTTATGACCGGAGTCACTAGGATAAAGAGCTTAAAGCTCAAAATGTGATTAGAGCCTCGGGCTAGATTGTGAATGTACCCGGTATCCACTAAGGGATATGGGACAAATTATGCTACAGCTCGGTATCTACTAAGGGATATGAGCAAATGAAAAGGCACTCGGTCATAATGACAATAATAAATGAAAGTGAGTCTCACGTGTGTTGCAATTCTAATTAATATGTGAGTTTCGTATGAATGATATGATCGATATGATTGTTCTGAAGGTGAGAGGTGATACATTATGATTATGCCATGCTGTGATTAATATGTTATGTGTAATGACGTTATGCATGAATTGAGTGAACCATCGATGATGGGTACCTCATTGAGTTCGCAAAACTCACCAAAATTGCAATATTGTCTTTTCAGGATCGAGAGACGATTCTAACTACTAAAGAGGCTCTACCAGCCGAGTAGATTGTGATTGGTGAGAGAGATCATGGCTCAAAGGTCGGTCAGTTGGGATTCTTTTGGGTGGTTTAGATAACTTTGATGCACTTTCCTCATTCATGTAGTACTATTGTATTAGGTTTTTGATGATGTACATATGGATAATGTTGAAAGTCAATGTAGACTTTGATTTTGTGAGATGCAATGAGGAAAATTTTGGTTTAAAAATATTGTGATCTTCTTATGATGCTTTATAAGTGAATTATGTTGCCATGCGAGAGAAGGGAATGTAGTGATTGATCGTGGCTCGCCCTTATCGTAGGATATGTATCGGAATAACCTTCAGGTATCCCGGTGTATATCCTACAGGAATGGGGCGCTACAGTGGTGGTCCCCTAAGTTAAGTCAAGTGCACTTGTCTAAAAGCTTCTTCCGCCTGCCCGCTAGTAGCATAGAGCTCCCTCGCGGACTCCCATAAGTTTATGACTATGCAAAACTATTATGTGGGATTGTGTTAGTACGTTCTGTTCACGACTACACAGGACCCTTAGGGGAAATGTGTAGTATGTTCTGTTTTGGATCCACCCAAACCATTTCTGATGTGCTTATGTGTTTATGAATTGTGAACAAGTTGAAAAATGCATGAATTGTGTTGTTAGGAGTTTGATTACATGAAAAGAATTTTGAAAAACATGTGTTTTATGATTCAATAAGAATTTTCTATAAGAATGAACTTTTTAAACAGTTTTGCTTGTTATTCATTATAAGCATGTTACCCCTCACCCCCACTCTCTTTTCCCAATTCAGGTGATGAGCAAAAGATCAAGTGAAAGTGAATCAAGGCATAAACCTGAATTTACATATTTTGTTTTGTTTTGGAGTAACCTATGTAAAACAAAGTTGTAATTGCATTTTGAGCAATTGTTATTCAAGCGTCTTATGAAAATTAGGGATTATGTATTGATAATGTATTATGGCCTGAAATGCCATTAAAGTTTGTAAAACTCTTAATTTATGATGTTAATGAAATATGGATTTGTGTATGGACTTGAAATGTGAATTTGTATATGGATAACTATGATGAATGTTGAGCATGATTGGTTGGTATATATATATAGGTGAGACATCATGGAAATGAAAGATAGGAATGTTATGAATATAGAGATGTTGTTGAATATGAAGATTCAAATAAATTGAGGTTAAGAGTTTGATGAATTCCAATGGGTAGTTGAATCGTTATGAATGATATTGCAATAGAGGAAGTGAAGTTGGGAAAATTCCAAGTTTTTCATGAGGGTAACATGTGTATTCTGAAGTCCAAGGAAAAACTGAATCCATCTAGGTAGAATTAGCAAAGTTTCCTTCATGAAATTTGTAGCTTTTCTTCTTAGCTTTCCAACGGTATAAAGAATGCGACTTTTGGATATCGAAGTTGAGGGTTATGATCATTACAAGTTAGGATGTTGTAAAGGACGTGTATTCCGAATAATTAAAGTATATAAAGTGATATCGAACTAGAAAAATTGAATTTGGGAAGATTATGAGAAAAAGGGATGATATAATGAGTTTAGGATCCTTTAGAAGGGTCTTGGAGGATGAAATTTTCGTTTCACCCGAAGGTTACACGGCCTGCCCGTGTAAAATTACACTAGCCGTGTGTTTCCAGTGTAGGAGCACATTTTCACCACCCGAAGGTTACACGGCCTGCCCGTGTAAAATCACACGAGCCGTATGTTTTGACCATCCAAATGACCGAATTTCATTTCAGAGTCTTCATAAAAGTTGTAGATATAGAAGTCTTCTTTCAAACCATCAAAAAATGAAGTCAATCCGATACCGGTAGTGAGAGTTATAGCAATTGTGCCAAGGCTTGTACAATATGAGTAAGGACATGAACACATTGGATTCTTTTGTCCATAACTTCCTCATCCGACCTCTGAATGAAGTAATTCTTAAAGCGATAGATTCCTAACATGTTTTTCTACCTTAAAAAAAAATTGATAGCCTTTGGTATTGAATTAAGAAAGATTGATGGAAAGAAAGTGAGGGATCGGTTGGTTGGGCAAGACTTGGTTGTGAACACACTTTGGATTTTTAAGCATATCTTGATCTATGGAGCTCCGATTGATATGGTTCTTGCTTCAAAAGTAAACTAGAGAGTTGGAGCTTCAATTGTTTTGAAGAAGTCAATTGTGGTTATTGTGAATCCGTTGTGTGGGCTCACCTTTGTGGCTTGAGATGTTAGGAGAATGAGAGTGAACTGATGATGGCTAATGAGGGTTAAATGAAATAACTCTACAGGTTAATACGCTCTCATATGGTTCCATTTAAGAGTTGGATTCCATAATCAAGCAAGATCCAACAGTTGGTATCAGAGCAAGAGTTGGATTCCGGAATCAAGTGGGATCCAACAGTTATGGTATTAGAGAATGAAGATGAATCAATGATGATTAATGAGACTTCATTGAAATGACCCTACAGGGTAATAAGCTCACGTTTAAGGGTTCAAAGGTTGGGTCCCAGAAACGGTGCCCAACATGTTTGGTATCAGAGCAAGAGTTGGGTTCCAGAAACTGTGCCCAATAGTTGTGGTATCAGAGCAAGAGTTGGATTCCGGAATCAAGCAAGATCCAACAACAGATCTACTCTAGCTCAAGAAAATATTCCCATTCAATACTACAGTAACTAAACTCATACCTGTATAGTCAGAACCTTGAAGGTAAACTTGATTTTCTTTAGGCATATCTCTCAATCTCGGGTCTAGAGTCGATCTAGTAGGTGACTCGTTTGACGCACCTTCCATTGGCGCAGATATCTCAAATTTGACTCACTACTGTGAGGATAAAACACAAAATCCGAAACCCTAACTTCTCAATTCTTCAACAACAGCTACACCCTTCACCACAGAAGTGACTAACACTGTCGATAACTATCCACCTTCAACGCCTTGTAGTATCCTGCTCCAATCGTTCAACAGTAACGATCGTCTTTAGCATCGTTACCTGCTCTAATACCATGAACTGAAGCTTCGAGAGAAGACCAGAGTAAATAAGAACTAAACACTTTATTAATGAGAGTTAAGTTTCACAAAGGTCAGATTTTACTATATACAAAAGAAATAAAACTAAGACTAGCTGCTACTTACACTGCTATTTACAAAGCGATACAAAACTATAGAGTATTTATAATAAACAACATCGGTTTACATTAAGTAAAACAACAACAATACATATCACTTAACAGTGTGGAGCCTTCCTAATAACATTCACAAGACAGTGCAGGAAGGATTTAGGTCGTCGTACTCGTACTAGCACATTGGAGCAAAAACTAATCTCTGGCACTGTGGACAAGTGTGAGGCCCATATGCCAAAGTCTTCACATCATTCTCTACCCTATTACTTATACCATCGGGCTTATTTTGAGTAGCTGTTTTCGACGGTGGTTTGACGCTCACAACCTTTACATGTTCCTGTTTTTCTTGTTCATGTCAAAAAAATGTTAGGCATCGAAAACGGTGCCTACCAAAAGTTGACCAATGAAACAGGATAGTTGGCCATTCGGCTAGCTGTCTCCCATATCTCTTGCCTATAAATAGGCAGGAGATGAAGCAAGAAGAACACAGTAAGCAGAGAAGAGAAGAGAGAAGTGTAGTGAGAGAGAAAATAAAGAGAGAGAGATAAAAAATATTTTGTGTGTTTTTGTGTCTAGTTTTTTCTTGTAATTCTCTAGTTTTTTCAGTAGTAAAAGTCTTCTATCCTTACCTGTAGTTTTTATCCTAATTTGGAAGTTTTCTACGTAAAATTATGTGTTCATTACTATTCCTTTAGTCCTATTTAGTTGCGAGTCTACTTTAATCCAGTCGAATTTCATAACAAGTGGTATCAGAGCGAGGTCAGAAAATTACAATAAATTTTTTGGCATAATCTATTAGGAGTTTGGGTGAGCTCAGTGAAAGTTGGTGAATAGTAACCTCAAAAGTGACAACTGTTCATACATTTATTTTTTGCACTAAACTGTGCAATTATTGTAATTCAAGTATATAGTATTATTCACGTGTATGGTACTATTTATACATACAGGTATTATTTATACATATAGGTACTATTCACGTGAAATAGTAGGAGCTAAATTTTGTTTGTGATAGAAGCAATGACAGCAAAATTTGAGATTGAAAAGTTTAATGTGAGTAATTTCTTATTGTGGGAGTTAAAGATAAAGGCAATCTTGAGGAAAGATAATTGTCTGACGACCATTAGTGAATGGTTAGCTAAAGTCATAGATGAAAAATGGAACTAGATGGATGGGAATGTTGTAGCTAATCTTCACCTAGCTTATTATCCAGTATAGAGGAAAAGAAGAATGCGAAAAAATATAGGATCACCTCATAAAATTGTACGAGGCCAAATAACTCCACAACAAAATTTTTCTGAAGAGAAAATTATACTCTTTACGCATGGTAGAATCCACTTCGGTGAAGAAGAACTTAAATACTCTATTTTCCTCACTCACATCATTGGGACACATAATAAAGATAATTGAATGTACGGAACTTCTACTCCAAAGTCTACTAAATTCTTCTGATCAACTCCTCATCAATTTAACAAACAACATAGACACTCATCTTCGACAATATTGCAGCTGCTATTCTGGAAGAAGAGAGTCGACGCAAAAGTAAGGAAGACAGGCTGGCAATTTCACAATAAGCGAAGGCCTCAGTGGTGAAGAGAGGAAGATCAATGGAACGTGGCCCAAGTGGGAGTCATAGTCAAGGTAGATCAAAATCCAGGAGCAAGAAGAATTTTAAGTGCTACAATTGTGGCAAGAAAGGGCACCTGAAGAAGGATTGTTGGAATCTGAATAAGAAAGATTCTATTCCTCTAGGAAATGCAGCAAACACTTCAGATAATGAAGGTGCAATGGTTTGTGAAGCAGCAATGACTATTGTAGGTAAAAGAAGATTTGTTGATGTATGGCTTCTCAATTCAACAACTACTTTTCATATGACCTCTTGAAGAGAATGGTTCCAGCAGTATGAATCTGTCTCCGGGTGATCTGTGTATAATTATAATGACCAAGCTCTAAAGATCGTTGGTATCGGCACCATCAAGTTAAAGATGTATGATGGGACAACTCAGACTATTGAAAAAGTGTGACATATGGAGGGCTTGAAAAAGAATTTATTATCTATAGGACAACTGGATGATATCGATTTCAAATTTGAGATTCAAAACAAGATCATGAAAGTGATTAAAAGAGCGCTAGTATTTATGAAAGTAGAGAAGATTATTGCAAATCTATACATGCTAAAGGGAGTAACTTTACAAGAAGGAGAAGCACCGTTGCAGTGACTGGTCCAGACCATAAATCTACAATGATGTGGCATAAAAAGCTTAGACATATGTCAAAACAAGGAATGAAGATACTTGCAGAGAAGAATCTACTTCCAGGTCTCACAAAGGTATCACTACCCTTCTGTGAGCATTACATTGTGAGTAAGCAATATCGATTAAAGTTCAACACATCAAAGTTCATAAGTAAATAAATTCTAGAATTGATTCACTCTAATGTATGGCAAGCACTAGTTACATCCCTAGGAGGAGCAAATTTATTTGTATCATTAATTGATGATTATTTGAGGAGATGTTGGGTGTTTCCTATCAAGAAGAAGGTAGATGTGTTTCTAACTTTCAAATTTTACAAAGCGCGGGTGGAACTCGAATCTAGTAAGAAGATCAAATGTTTGCGCTTAAAAATAGAGGCGAATATACTGGGAAAGAATTTGATGAATTCTGCAAGCAAGAAGGCATCAAAAGGCAGTTCACTACGACATACACTCTTCAACAAAATGGAGTAGTAGAGCTGATGAACAGAACTTTGTTGGAAAGAACTAGAGCGATGTTAAGAACTGCAATCTTAGATAAGAAATTCTAGACAGAAGCAGTCAATACTACTTATTATGTGGTGAATCGAGCTCCATCAACTGCAATTGAGTTGAAGACACCGATGGAGATGTGGATTGGTAAACCAGTGGATTATTCCAGCCTTTATATATTTAAAAGTCTGGCCTATATGATGTTCAATGCCCAAAAAACTACAAAGTTGGATCCAAAATCTAGAAGATGCATTTTCGTAGGGTATACTAAAGGTGTGAAGGGGTATTGTCTGTAGGATCCCACTGTCCACAAGATTGTTATCAGTAGGGATGTTATCTTCATAAAAGATAAGGATCAAGGGCAAGTAGAAAATGTTGGCACTGTACAAGAAAATCTAGAAACTACAACAGTACAAGTGGATAGGGAAGTTAATCAAAATGATTCTTCTGAAGCTGCACCGGAGCAATGAGCAAGAACCAGTTGAATATGATATTCCAGATACTCGAAGACCAACTTGCATAAGAAGAGCACTGAGCTAGCACTCAAATTATATTATGGAGAGTAATATTGCATACTGTCTTTTAACTGAGGAAGGAGAGCCATCAACTCTTTAAGAAGCAATGACTAGTTCAGAGGCATCATAGTGGATGACAACAATGTAGGAAGAAATTGAAGCTCTATATAAGAATAAGGCATGAGAGCTGGTATCACTACCACAAGGAAGAAAGCCTATTGGAAATAAATGGGTTTACAAGATCAAGTGGAGTGGTGATGATCAAGTAGAGCGATATTGTGCCGGATTGGTAGTAAAAGGATATGCTCAGAAAGAAGGTATTGATTTTAAAGAAATATTTTCTCCTGTGGTTCAACTCATTACAGTTTGAGTAGTTCTAGCAATGTGTGCTATATTTGACTTGCATCTTGAGCAATTAGATGCGAAAACTGCAATTCTTCGTGGAGATCTTAAAGAATAAATTTATATGCTCCAACTAAAAGGTTTTGAAGAAAAAAGGAAAAAGAACTTGGTTTGCAGGTTGAACAAATCTCTATATGGTTTAACAGGCACCGAGCTATTGGTATAAGAGATTTGATTCCTTCATCATGAGCCTTGGATACAGTAGACTAAATGTAGATCCTTGTGTATATTTCAAGAGGTTTGAGAAAAATGGTTTTATAGTCTTGCTACTGTATGTAGACGACATATTGGTAGCAAGCCCCAATAATGATCGTATCAAAGAATTAAAGGCACAGTTGGCTAGGGAATTTGAAATGGAGGACTTGGGACTAGCAAACAAGATTCTAGGGATGCAAATTCACCGAGACAGAAATAATAGGAAGATTTAACTTTCTCAGAAGAATTATTTGAAGAAGATCTTGCGGCGATTCAATATGCAAGATTGTAAGTCAATTTATACCCCTCTTCCTATTAATTTCAACTTATCCTCAAGTATGAGTCCTAGCAATGAAGAAGAGAGGATAGAGATGTCTCGAGTACCGTATACATCAACAATGGGGAGCCTAATGTTTGCTATGATTTGTACAAGACCAGACATTGCACATGCTGTAGGAGTAGTTAGTATATACATAGCGAATCCTGGTCAAGAGCATTGGAATACTATTAAAAGGATTCTCAGATATATCAAAGGAACCTCAGATATTGCATTATGTTATGGAGGATCAGATTTTATTGTCAAAGGGTATGTTGATTCTGATTATGCAGGTGATCTTGATAAAAGTAAATCCACTACAGGATATGTGTTTACACTAGCTAAAGGAGCTATGAGCTGGGTTTCAAAACTGCAGTCAGTTATGGCTACATCAATAATAGAAGTAGAATATGTAGCAGCTACAAAAGCTAGTAAAGAAGTAGTGTGGTTGAAGATGCTGTTAGAAGAACTTAGGAATAAACAAGAGAATATTACTCTGTATTAGGACAGTCAGAGTGCTTTGCATCTTACAAAGAATCTAGCATTTCATTCAAAGACAAAGCACATTCGAGGTCAATATCACTTCGTTCGTAAGAAGGTGGAAGAAGGAATAGTGGACATGCAGAAAATTCATACAATGGATAACCTGGCAGATTTTATGACAAAAGCAATCAATCGTGACAAGTCTATGTGGTGTCGATCCTTGTGTGGCCTGACAAAGACATAAGCAACATGCAACAGCAAGGTAGAAAGAATAGTGTGAAGATCTGATTGACTTTTAATCAAATCTTCAAGTTGGAGAATTGTTTAAAAAAATAGTAGGCACCGAAAATGGTGCTTACCAAAGTTGACCAATGAAAGAGGATAACTGGCCATTTGGCTAGCTATCTCCCATATCTCTTGCCTATAAATAGGCAGGAGATGAAGTAAGAAGAAGATAGCAAGCAAAGAAGAGAAGAGGGAAATGAGGTGAGAAAGAAAAGAAAGAGAAAGAGAGATAAAAAATATTTTGTATATTTTTAGGTCTAGTTTTTTCTCGTAATTCTCTAGTTTTTTCCAGTAGTTAAAGTCTTCTATCCTTGCCTGTGATTTTTATACCAATTTGGGAGTTTTTCACGTAAAATCTATGTTCATTACTATTCCTTCATTCCTATTTACCTGTGAACCTGCTCTAATTCGGCTAATTTTCACAACAGTTCAAACAATAATGTCATAAGGGTCTACTTCTATGGTGTTAGCTATTGTCCCTTTGCCTTTATCAACCTCGATTTTGTTAACTACCACACAATATTGGACATAAATCAGTAGCATGTCCTAACATGGAGCATATACCACATACCTTTGCTTCTTCTTTCTTTGTGACTGCCAATTGTCACACCAAAGAAGTGAGATCATCCAATCTCTTTTCGAATGAGATTGCACTAACTTCATTCACGGCCTTTGACCTATATCTAATACGGGTTTTGAACTATTGCATGTTGGAGGCCATGTTTGCGATCAATTCTCTTGCGGCTGCTGGAGTTTTATTAATGAGCGTTTTTGTATATGAATTATGTTATAGATGTTTTTATGCTTTAAGAAAATTGATGAGAAAAGAATTGATTGGTTTTGATGACTTTCATATTTGAATAGATTTGTATGGGTTATGAAAGGAGTTGATTGAAATGGAAGTTCAAAAGCAAGAAATAAATAGAAAAAGTGTGAGAATTTGAAGAATTAAGAAAGTTTGACTTTTGGGGATAAATAGTTGACTTTTTGATTTGGGCTGAATTTGAGAAAATGATCTTCATGAAACTTGTAGCTTATGT
>JANZLD010000237.1:14088607-14098771 GCA_026413575.1 Erythroxylum carthagenense | reverse complement strand
TATATGAAGAAGCAAATAAATTGAGTTTGAGTGCGAATGATTTCAATTGGATATTGAAGTCGCTTTGTAAGAAATGGGATGGAAATGAAAGAAATGGAATGAAAGAAAAAAAAAGTACTTGGATTTGGATTAGTGTAGACTGATAGTCTTAAGGTTTCCAACGCAAATGTTTTCTTCGCTATTTGAGTTCTCGGATGTCGGGTTCAGTTTTTGTTTCGTCTTTGATTCGTTCGCCTTGTCTTTCGAATTATGATGCGGATGTCGGAATTTGTGTTTCAATTCGATTGGATCGTTTGTTTGGTTTGTCTTAGAGCCAATTCGATTTGACTTTGGTTGTATGCTTTGCTTCCAAGCTCGTTTTTGATTCGTTAATGATTTGTTTCGCTTTGTGAGCAATCGTTTTATTCGTTCCGTCTTTCGTTTTCGGGTTGGGGTGCTGGTCTTCGGATCCGGTCCCAACACATATATTATGTGCCACTACTTTCTCTCTGATGTCCAAATGCAATCCCGCTTCAAACTTTCGACACCTAGCTACTTCACTCATCATTAACTCAGCTACATATCGGGCCAATTGTGTAAATCGATGCTTATATTTGCTCATCGTCATCTCCCTCTAGATTAGGCTCAAAAACGCTCTCTGCTTCTACTAGATGTACACTTCAGACAAATACTTCTTCTTATAAGCATTCAGAAGGTCCTTCTATGCCAACACCAGTGGCTTCATCTGACTTCCCAAGACACTTTCCCACTAATGCAAAGCATCCCTTTATAACAAACTCGTAGCATATTCAACTTTCTCGTCATCCTCACAATCCATCTGCTCCAATATCCATTCCGTCTTCCTTAGCCATGTCTCAACTTCTTTCGAGTCAGTAGTCCCATAGAAATCTGCTACTCCATACCTCCTCAGCTTGTCAAATTGTTTCCCCTTCTTAACCGAGGCCAGAGTAGTAGTTTGTAGCATCTAACCCATAGATGGACAAAGGCCTAAGTAAATGCCTGAAATAGCCTCGAATCCAAGGTAGGTACTTGCTCTAATGAAACAGGCGACTCCTGCATTTATGATCGAGAGGGCTCACTATTGTGCCCTACAGAAGCCTCAGTATTTCCTAGGGCTACTGACTCATCGGTACTCTCCTCCCTTGGTGGAGAGTTAGGTGCAATCGATCTTTGCAATATTCCTCATGTCCTTCTACGAGGTGGCATCTTATTCCTTCAATGTAAACACTAACGATTAGCTTATATTTCATTTTAATCTTAATTCGTACATGTATGTATGACATGCATGTCACTTAATGCAATCAATCAATTCACAATGCAACAAATAATCACATAACATAACAATTCATACTACTATGCATTCTAAGCCTAGGAATATTGGACCCCACTTCCGGAGCCAAACATTCGGAGTCTTAAAACTTAAGCATACTCATTTCTTCAACCTCAGAATAGATTTTGGAAAACTTCAAACTAGAATTACAACTTGATTTCTTCATAACATTTGTTCCCCATTGTCTTAAGTTTCTAATGACACTGAAATCATTCAATTTGGTTCAGAACTCTAAAAGTTATGGCCCAAACATTTTTGGATTGTTATTAAATTGAAACAGTACACTATACTCAACTTCCACCCAGAAATTGAAAGTCTTAGGGACTGAATTCAAATTTGATCCCTTTAGAAAATTTGTAGCTCTCTGTCTCTAGTTTATTTAAAAATAAGAATCATCTCACTTGGATCTTTATAGATCAACATATCATCAAAATACCAAAGTATGTTAAGTAAAAATATCTAATTTATACTCTTCCAACCCATCCCCTTACTTTGATTCGATCAATCTTTTTCAAATCAATACCAAAAGCTATAAATTTTTATGGAGAGATAGAGGAATGTGTTAGGAGAGTATTGCTTAAAAAATCATATTATATGGAGGTCAGATGAAAAATTTATGGTCAAAAGAGTCAAAGATGTTCAGATTATGGAACATTTGCGGGTTGTGATAGTGACGACTTGCGCGAAAATCCGCAAAGTCGCGATCACGACTTCCTCCTTCTTCCTTTTCTCCTTTAGACCTATCTTGGTAAAAAGGGCATAACTTTCACTAGAGATATCAGATTAAGGTCATCCAAAGACCGTTTCGAAGAAGACTTCTACACCTACAATTTGTGAAGACCTCAAAAAGATATTTTGCCTCCAAAAGGGTCAAAATTTCCAATCAATGTAGCTGTCCCGAATGTCCATCCTATGTAGCATCACAAACTTCTAGTGATCATATCTCTCAATTCTGATATCCACAAATTTCATACTATATAGTGTTGAAAAGCTAGAAAGATAATCTATAACTTCTAAGAAGACAACTTTGTCTAGTTCAGCCTAGATTAATCCAGTTTTTTCCCTGAACTTAAAATACAATTTTTAACCCTATGAAAGACTTGAAATAGGAAATGTACAACTACAAGATAAATAAGCACATACACATTGGAAACTTCTTCAATTCTCAATTCATTTCTAAAGAAAAATGAAGTTCATACATAGCTTTAATTATATGTCAACATTTCATTAAGGACTTAAGACAAGATACAAAATACATTGAATACTCAATGTTTGATATGCTTATAAAGCTATTCAAAAGTCTAGTCATTAACTTAGTTACAAAAGTCTCTAACTATCTTGGAGTTTTCAACGCCTTGCAAGGTTCAACACTTGTTTTGTTTTGCACCTGAGGAGTGAAAAAAATATAGGATGAGCTACAAAGCTCATGGCTAATATATTTATAGCCATCGGTAATTAGTCACAAATTCAGGCATATATACATATATATATCCAGCAATTCAAGCATTCTCAATTTATTCTATCAATTCAAGCATTAGTCAATTTAGCTCAAACTCATAACAAAAAACATACACTTTAGCCATTAAACATAACACTCAATTATACACCGTACTTCACAATTCAAAGATGCAATGCACAAATAAATGGCTCGAGAGTTCTGTGGAATGAAACGGAGAAACTGAAGTTTACACCGTGAACAAAACGAGTCCAAATTTTCAGGATCTCGTGGCCTCAAGTAGGCAGTTGAGAGAAGGCTATAGATCAACATGCACGTGACTAACAAAACGGGTTCCTCTCTTGCCCAATCACAAGCAAATTTATGCTCAATTTAATCATATGCTCATACTTTCATGCTTTTTCTTCTTCTCATTTAATTCAAAATGTTATAACCTCTTTCAAGGTATAACATAATAACAATGCATCATGCATTTCCAATCAAGTCACAATAATTTAATTTCAACACCTCTTGCTCTTGATTGGATTATGTTATACCTTAGAGGATTAAAAACTAGTTTCTTAATTTCAAGTAATAAAATTGAAAGGGGGTGGGGGTGGGATTGTTTAACTAACTCATTAAGCAAAATTAATAAGAAATCAAATTTAAATCAACTGAATATAAAAGTGAGAAAGTCAAGATTACCAAACTCTGGTTTAAGGGAAAGAGCTCATCTAATTGTACCATTGATCATTAGTTTTAAAACAGTATTTTCACAATTCAAGCAGTTAGTTTGAAATATATTAAGATCGCCGTAATAAGTCTCAAATTTTTCTAAATTAATTAGTTCAAACCCAACATCTAAATTAAAACTTATCATCCATTGATTGGGTGTGATACTGTTTCATATCAAATAAATGATAGTAACAAGCTTAGTGAAAAAGACTAACCCTAAATTAAATAATCGATATAGCTACAATTATTTAAGTTAGTTTTCTTGTTTATCATAAGTTAAATATGGAAATTCATAAATAACCTATTTACTACTTGTGCCAATCCTTCATGACAATTACGGATCATTGAATTCATCGATAGTGATAGAATAATCAATATTAAATTAAATTGTCAAATTAATCAATATTAATCATTCATGAAATATGAGAACTCAAAATAAGAAATATTTGAATTAAAACATGAATAAAAGTTAAGAACATAAAATCTCACAAAGTTACTACTAGAATATTGAATCCTCTTAAATCAGAACGAGTTTAGCTACACATGACTTTTGCTCCAATAACAAAAATAAAAGAAAGATATAGAATTGTAAAAAAAGTAAGAAGAGAGAACCCTTTTTCTGTTATGAGGAACATCCCTTTTATAGGATTTTCTGATCTAATCCTAATTTAGTTCTATCTTATAATGATGTCTATCTAAACAAATTCAAATTCCTACATGATAAGGATAGAAGAAAAACTCCCAGTTAAACTCCAACTCTTCAGGTAATCAATCTTATCCACTACAACAATCTCTTCACTTTATACAAATTTTGTAATTATCTCCAATAATGTCCTAATTTGGTGCAATCTCCATTTTTCATCTCCTAAAACAAAGCAATCATTAATTTTAATATTTAAGCACTAAAATAAATTCAAAATAAAGGAGATAATATCAAATAATATGTTAAAATAAGATCTTATCAAATTCTTCCACATCGTACTTTTGCTTGTCCTTAAGCATACATCAATTCAATATACTAATCATCTTCATAACAACTTCTCATCTTGTTTCAAGTCATCCAGTAATATCCAAAAGCTAATTCACATTTAAGTGTTAAGATAAAATAATAATCGCGAGAATAAGCATTTACAGGACACATTGTTACAGCATAACACCTCATCAATTCCATCAAAATCAAATGAACAAGATTGACGCCCTCACAAGGATTTTACTCTATATGCTCAAAGTATTTAGGGTTCATTAAGCTCTCAAATCAAAACATAGAAAGTTATTTCCATAAGCTTGCTCAAGAATCATACCTCCACTACAAAACAAAACAAACCTAATGTATAAATCGTAGGAACGTGGCTTAGGTAAGGTGTGACAAGAAGAAGCTTTTTGGCTAAATAAATTGAAGGAAATTATACAAACTTATCCACGTAAATTTCAACTCAAATCAATCCAAAATTCATTTGATTTAAATAGCATCTCTTTCAATCACTTTTTCTTTTATTTTCTTTTTGTTTTCTTCATTTTTCTGAATAAAAATATGAAAGATGATATTTTGTTTTGTTCCTTTCTTTTTTTCTCTCCCCCATTCTATAACAGTTCAATTTGAATCATCTAATTTTCTGTTCATGAAAATAGTCAAAATCCTATACAAATAAGTTTAATACAATTCCTTCAATTTAAGGGTTTAAAATCATTAAGAATATCAACAATAAAAAAGGTAAATTAGGCTTTTAACAAGGGTGTTATGTATGAAAAGAAAGGTTAAGGCTTAACTTATTTTCCTAGGGATAAAAATTAAGGTAGGCTTGTTTAGGTTAAAAAAAATGGTTATCCTAAATGCCCTCATTATCTTTATACACAAGTTCATAAAAAATGTGGTCTCAACACGTATTCAAAAGCAAGTTCTAGCATAAACAAGCTATGTTTGATAACACACAACAAAAAGATATGTATGAGCATATATGTGATGTATACTCTTAGGCTCAAAGCTCACATAGGTGTCAAAAATGCATTAAGTCTTGAACATTTTCATTCAACAATACCAATGAGATAATTGAAATAATTTAATGAGAACACTAATCATACTTTTCTCTCTCATGCATTAAATCTTAAACCAAAAATGTATCATAACTTAAGGATTATTCATGACCAACAATTAGAAAATTATGAAGCTATCACGAGGAATAATTAATATAGGAATCAACATATCATAATTCTAAGAACAAATCACAAAGTTCATCATAATATAAATACTCGCTCTCCCACACCTAAATCATACATTGTCCCTAATGTATGCATAAGATACTAATAACTCAATAAAGATAATCAAAGAAAATAAATAATAGAGGACTCTCTTGAAGTGTGAGCATCGAAAAGGATGTGTACTATGATGTCAGAGGGCATGGAGATAAAACCCCCATGAATTGAAGTAAAGCATCCAAAATTTTCTCCATTTTTGAAATTTTACGTTCCAATCTATCCAGTCGGGAATGATAATCCTGTTGAATTGGTGGAGTCGGAAGATATAAAGTTAGTTGAATGTTACTATGCTCTTGTTGTGTTGATGATGAACCTCTCTCAGTGTGATCACAAAATGTTCTCGTTTGTGTCTTAAGTACTCCCATTCGTTGTTTTCGCTCTTTGGTGTTGAAAATAAGACATTCTCGTAAGTCTGACTCAACAGTTTCAGTGATCTTTACACACTTCCTTTTAGTATTGACTTCAAAGTTTGTCACTAGCAATTTTCTTCCTTTACTGCAGTCTTGGTATTAGCCTTAGAACGTCCCATTACACTAAACAAGATAAACAAAAATTACTTAAAAAATTGACATCAACTTAATAATAATTATAATTAAACTAAAAAAAAGATCAATAACAAGTAATTGATAAGAAGGAAAATAAGTACATAATTAAAAACAGTAAAAATAATCTTAAAAATTAAAAATGATGGGTTGTGGCTTGTGGGACTAAAACCAAAAATAGGGAATAAGGATGGGTGTGTAGTGGATGGTGTTGTGGTGTTTGTTTATGGTATGCATGAGAGGAGGGCTACTGGTGGAAGCAAAAAGTAGATGTTGTACCCCACACCCCACCCGTAGGTGTTTGCGGGTTATACCGCGGCGTGTGTTTGCGGGTGGGGTGTGGGGTCCAACAGTAGGTGTGTGTTACGTGTAGGTGTGATTGCATGATGGGTGGGTATTGTTTGGCGTGGAGCTGTTGTTGTCTATAGGTGAGAGGTAGCATGAGTGCATTGAAGCTGTGTTGCTTCTAGGATGCATCACTGTGGTGTGGTCTAGGTGTGAGCTACTTGTGCGTAAGGTGGTTGTTGGGTGGGGTGTTGTGGACTTGGGTGTGGAGCTGCTGTTGTCGTTTATTACTGGATGTGGCATGGATGCTACGTGAGTGGAGGATTGTTTGGAGTATCACTGGTTTAGCTGGTAGAGTGCATTACTTTTGAGGTTTGCTTGGTCAACAATGGAGGATGGCTGGGTAGGGCTCGCTACCGTTTGTTGAATTGTTCTTTTCATTACCTGAAATAACGAAACAAGCAGAATAGATTTTCTTAGGTTTTTTATAAATAAAATAAATACTACTTAAGGAAAATAATAAAAATATAAATATGGTTTTTCATTTTTAGTTTTTTTAATTTTTTAGTAAAAAAATGTAATGGGACATTAAGGTTTTAATCCAAAACATTAAATCGCACAAGATGAGATCTCATCTTATGAGATTTAGTAATTTGAAATTCCAGAACATTAAATCGCATAAGGCATCGTCTTATGAGATTTAGCAGTTTTGGAATTTTAAGGTCTTCACTCTAGAACACTAAATTACATAAGGCAAGATCTCACTTTATGAGATTTAGTAGTCTGGAATTTTTAAGACATCTTTTTCCCTTACGCCAATAAATTTATGTTTAAAAAACAAACAAATACAAATTATAAATAACTAAAATAAAATAAAACTATCATATTTTTGGGTTGTCACCTAAAAAGTGCAATTGTTTAACATCGTTATGCCTGATGGAGTTGATTCTTCTCAGAATTCTTCGTAAGATGGTAATTCCAAGTCAACATTCACCACACTGGAAACCATCATCTCTTTATAGAGTGGTTTCAGTCTATGTCCGTTAACCTTAAAAATCTTTCTAGTTTCTAAACTTTTTATTTCCACTCTATCATGAGAAAAGATATTATAAAAAATAAACGAACTAAGCCATTTAGAATGTAACTTACCTGGCATAAGCTTTAATCAAGAATTATACAATAACACTTTCTGTCCCACCTCAAATTGCTTTCTCAAGATCATATTATCATGGAACAATTTAGTTTTCTCTTTGTAAATTTTTAAATTCTTGTAAGCTCCAGCCTTATTTCTTCTAGCTCTTGTAATTGCAACTTCCTCTTCTCTCTAACTTTCACGAAATCTATGTTGCAACATTGCACTGCCTATAAGTTCTATGTTTAATTTCCACTAGTAAATGGCAAGCTTTACTAAAAACTAATCAATAAGAAGACACTCTTATCGGTGTCTTGTAAGTTGTACAACACGTCCAAAGAGCATCGACCAGTCGTAAACTCCAATCCTTTCGACTAGGATTTACAATCTTTTCCAAGATGAATTTCACCTCTCTATGTGATACTTTTGCTTATCCATTCATTGTGAATGGTATGCGGTAACTACTCGATGATGCATTCCATACTTTTTAAACAACACCGCCACAACTCTATTTCAAAAATGACTTCCTTGATCATTAATTATGGCAAGTGGGATTCCAAATGTGTTAAAAATGTTAGTCTTTATAAACCCTACAAGAGTTGCAGAATCGTTAGTTATAGTGGCTTTTACTACCACCCACTTGGAAATGTAATCAACAGTCAAAAGTATATAAGAACAACCACAAGATAAAGGGAAAAGCCCTATAAAATCAATACCCCATATATCAAATATCTTAACTATAAGAATTAGGGTTTGAGGCATTTCATTTCGTTGAGATAACGTAGCTGTCTTTTGACATCTGTCACAACTTTTACAGAGCATATAAGCATCTTTAGATAAAGTCTCCCAAAATAATCCATTATCCAAAATTTTTCTAGCAGTTCTTTTGGGGCCAAAGTGACCACCAGATGCCTTTTGTGACAAAAAGCTAAGATATTTTTTTCATTTTCTAACACACAATGCCTTATAATTTGATCAGAACTTTCATAAGTACGGTTCATCCCATACATAATATTTTGCCTCATTTCTTATATTTTCCTTCTTAGACTTACTAATGTAATAAGGAAAAGTTCTAGTAACTAAATAATTAACAAGGTCAGTGACCATAGAACCATACCTTCCGTTTGGAGCAATTGTTCATCAAGAAAAGTTTCAAAAATAGGTCAAATATCTTCATCTCTGATATGCTACTAAATTTTCTGCACTTATTCGATCTCTTATTATCAAATCAAACTCTTGAAGTAGCAAAGTCCATTGTATCAACCTCAGTTTAGACTTCTTCTTTTCCAACTGATATTTCAATATTGCATGATCAAAGTATACAATAACATCTAATGTTCTAAAAGATAAAAGATAACGTGATTTCTTTTCTCAATCATTTGACCTAAAATAGCTCCCATTGTATAGTTGCTAACATCTCACAAGATCTCAAACGGGAGATCCCAATTCTTTTCTCAATCATTTGGCCTAAAATAGCTCCCATTGCATAGTTGCTAATATCGCACAAGATCTCAAACGGGAGATCCCAATTTGGTGGTTGAATAACAGGCGTACTTGTTAGTAGTGCCTTTAGTTTGTCAAAAGCTTCTTTGTGTCCTTCCTAAAGTCAAATGGAACGTCTTTTTATAGCAACTTTGATATAGTTATGCAATCTTTGAAAAATCTTTAGTGAACTTGTGATACAATCTTGCATGTCCAAGAAAAGATTGAACTTCCTTAACGTTTATAGGGTAAGGTAAGTTCACAATTAAATCCACTTTAGCTTTATCAACTTCTATGCCTCTGGATAAGATCACATGTCCTAAAACATTGCCTTGATCTACCATACAAAGACATTTTTCATAATTTAACACCAAATTTGTTTCAATGCATTGTTTAAGAACCTTAGATAAGTGATTTAAACAATCATCGAATGAATCTCTATAAACAGTGAAATCATCCATGAATACTTCAATGTAATTCTCAATATGCTTAGAAAATATACTCATCATACATCTTTAGAACGTACTTGGAGCATTACAGAGACCGAATGTCATTCACCTAAAAGCATACGTTCCCAAGGGACACGTGAATGTAGTCTTTTCTTGATCCTCTTGAGCAATTGCTATTTAATAGTAATTTGAAAAACCATCCAAAAAATAGAAACATGATTTACTAGTAAGTCGTTCTAACATTTGATCCAAAAAGGGCAATGGACATGTAACATTTGATCCATAAAGAGTAATGGAAAATGGTCCTTTCTAATAGCTAAGTCAAGCTTTCTAAAGTCTATGCACATTCGCCACCTATTTTATACCCTCATTGGTACCAACTCTGTTGGGCCCGAGTCTCGGAACCCTATCCCCAAGGTGGACCCCTTGGGCTGCGGCTATGAAAGGCTACCCAAAGCGTCGGACCCGATCCCAACATCCATACAAAAGTCGATTCATACATGCATTTTCACACACAAATA
>JANZLD010000237.1:13868266-13883536 GCA_026413575.1 Erythroxylum carthagenense | reverse complement strand
CAACAAAACCCTGAGGTCACAGGTTCGAGCGACGAGATCCGCGTAGACAACCTAACCAAAGGGGACAAAACCTAAATAGTGTGGGCCCACCCAAACCAAGATTAATAAATGAATAATTTTAGGGGTTTGAGGAATTTTAAGATAGGATATTGGTTGAGCAGTGACTGTAAACCTTACCATAATTCTGGAAATTTACATTGCTTAGTTTGCTAGTATTTCCTAAGGTTTTTATTGATTTATGCTACAATTAGTAAAATTCTTATATTGTGTATGCTGCTTGGCACTTGAGCTCTTGTGGCTTAAATGTTGTTGGTCATAGTTTCACTAGTAGTATATGTGGTATATGTGCATTTTCAATAGGATTGTGCTCCTTTGGACTGTTAAGAGAAACTCTATTATATTAGAAATTGGGACTTCCACTCATCAATTCCATCAAATAGGAGAGTTGGTGGAATGGGAAGTTCATGTATTGATTTATGAACAAAGAAGACTCTTTAACATTTGACTAATGTTAAATGTATGAAGACTCAAATGTACACAAAGTCTTCATATTGATTAAATTCTATAAATTCCATGACCCTAGAATTCTAAAAATTTCACGAGCCTATGAATCATAACGATAACATGTTTTCTTGATTCACAGGTGTAAACTTTGGTAATTAATTAAATTTGTTAATACTTAAGGGATGTTATGTAAAGTTTAAATGTTCTGTAAACTTTGACTATCATGAAGGATATTAACTATGGAATCACTATTTGAAATTAACAGTTTTGTAGAAATGAGTAATGTTGATAGATCTTGGATGTATAAATGATTAACACTTGAAGGTTTCATTAATCCTGAGTTTATTGAGAGAGTTGAAGCTTTTATTTATTATACGTGTTCTCAACCTGCATATATGGATAACCCAAAGATCAGATGCCAATGTAAAAAATGCAAACACATTTGCTTCTTTACTATTGATGAAGTTAATGGGCATTTGTTAAGAAAAGAGTTTGTCCCCAATTGTTTTGAGTGGACACGACATAGGAAACCATTGATTTGTAGCATCTCAAGGGGTAATCAAGTACAATCGTTTATAAACTTAAATAAATTTTAAGAGGGGATTGGATTTAGAACAAATAATGTGGATGCAAATGATGATCCTTACATGCAAATAGTTTATGATGCAGGCGGTTATACCTTTCAGAAAAATATATAAAATCTTGAAGAAGAACCAAACCCACATGCAAAATAGTTTTTTGAGTTACTACACTCAACTGACTAAGAATTATGGTCAAATTGTAAGACAATGACTCAATTGTCTTTAATTTCTCGAATATTGAAGATAAAGTCTGAAGGGCATATTTATGATCATAGTTTTGATAAAATTCTTGAATGGTATAATGAATCATTGCCTCCTGATCATACAATGGTTGATAGTTTTTACAATATGAAAAAATTTATTAGGAATCTTGGTTTGCCTATTGAAAAAATTGATTGTTGCAAATTGGGATGCATAATGTATTGGGGAGATGATATGGAATTACAAGATTATAAATTTTGTGGTCAATCTAGGTTCAAGCCTAGAAAACATTATATGAAACAGAAATTAGTACTCTGAAAGCGGATGCTTTATTTCCTGCTAACTCTAAGACTTCAAAGACTATATGCTTCTAATGTTATTACATCTCACATGAGATGGCATAATGAACACAAATAGGAAGATGGAATAATGAGTTATCCATCAGATGCATTAGCATGGAAACATTTCAATGACACCGATTTTGAGTTTGCAGCTAAAAGTTGAAATGTTAGGTTGGGATTGTCGACGGATGAATTCCAACCTTTTGGTCAATGAAGCCAGAAATATTCATCATGATCAATCATAATTACTTTTTATAAATTGCCTCCATTGATGTGCACGAAAGAGGCATATATGTTCTTAACAGTGATTGTGCCAGGGCTTACAAATCCAAATCATAAAATTGATGTATTCTTACAACCATTGATATCTGAATTGCAGCATCTTCGGGAACATGGTGTTCAGACATATGGTGTGTATCTGAAACAAAATTTTGTGTTGAGAGTGGATTTGATGTGGACCATTAGTGATTTTTCGGCATATACCATATTGTCTGGATGGAGCGCAGCAGGAAAATTGGCTTGTCATTATTATGAAAATGATTCTGATGCGTTTTATCTTCCTAATATGGGAAAAATATGTTGGTTTGACAATTACAGGAAATTTATTCCTCCAAATGATCCATTTACATGCAATAAACAAAGGTTCATTAAGAATAGGATGGCAAAAACACCTCATTCCCCTCACAAAGCTGGTGAAGAGATTTTACAAGAGATTGAGGAATTAGGCTTGTTGAAATTTACAGAATTTGAAGTTGATGAAGTAATACAAGCATTAGTAAAAACTTTGGTTAGAGAAAACGAAGCATCTTTTGGGATTTTCCATATTGAAAAACTAATTTGATACGTCATAATATAGATGTGATGCATATTGAAAAAAATATTTTTAACAAATTTTTCAATACCATAATGAACATTGAAGGGAGGACAAAAGACAATGCAAAATCACAAGCTGATTTACAACTTTTTTATATAAGGAATGAGTTACATAAAAATCTTCCTACTGGTAAATATCCGAAAGCATGCTATACTTTGGACAAAAAACAAAAGGAAATATTATGTGACAGGCTGAAAAGTTTAAAGTTTTCTGATGGTTATGTTTCAAATTTGGCAAAGTGTGTGGACATGAGGAAATACAAATTATTTGGGATGAAAAGTCATGAGTGTCATGTGTTTATGCAAAGGTTAATTCCTACCGAATAAGGTTTGGGAAGTAATAACAAAATTAAGTTTGTTTTTTAAAAGTTTATCATCATCTGATATCAAGTTGGCTAAAACAGAAAAATTTAAAAGGAAAATTCCAGTAATTTTGTGCAAGTTAGAAAGGATTTTTCCTCCTAGCTTTTTTGACTGTTTGGAGCATCTACCTATGCATTTAGCACACGAGGCAAAACTAGCCAGTCTAGTTCAATATTGATGGATGTAACCATTTGAGAGGCAATTCAACAAAAATGATTATAATTGAAGTAATAAAATGTTTTAACAACTAAATTATAATAACCCTATTCGCTAATATAGGCATTTTCATCATTTGAAGAAAAATTTTAAAAACAAGGTTAGAGTTGAAGGTTCGATATGTAATGCTTATTTAGTGGAGGAAGCTACTGCATTTTATTCATATTATTTTGAGCTGCATGTTCACACAAGAGAAAGAAAAGTTTCTCATAATGACCATAGGAGAGGAACGAGTGACGTTAATGGTAACTTATCCATTTTCACATATCTTGGACGAACAAATGGACGTTCAACAAGAAGAATGTTAACGGAGGAAAAAATTGAGGCTGACCATGGATACATTTTATTAAATTGTGAAGATGTTCAACCTTTGGTGCAGCAATTTGAAATTGATTATTTAGTTTTTGAAATTTAGTGTTGTTCATAACTGAAATACATAATAATATTTTTAGATTATACAGGAATTGTTACCCGAGCTAATGTTAGACAAAACACAGGATCATATCAATAAAGTAATTAGAAGACACTTTCTTCGATGGTTGAGAAATATGTAAGTTTTCACTTACAAATATTGAAATGATTGAATTATAAGATTTAAGTGTTCAAATGACATTATACTCTTTGATATGATAATTTCTTTTGTATAAGCCTTAGAAAATCTAATAGAGAACAAGTTCATATGTGATCTTGCGAAGGGACCTCTGTGAACTGCTAAATTGTATCCAGCGTATTTCGTTAATGGATACAAATATTATACAGAATATCATGGTTATAGCATAATAACAATAAGTAGTGGAGTTTGCATACAGGGAGAATTGATGGATTACTATGCTAAAATTATTAAGATATTTGAAATTGAGTAGCTTGTATTGCTAATGAAGCGAAGTGTGATATTTAAGTGTGACTGGTTTAATCCGATTCCAAATGTTAGTATAAAAGTGCATAATCGATACATTCTAGTCGAAATCAACAACCGAAGAAGATTGAGACAATTTGAACATTTCGTGTTAGCAATGCAAGCGATTTAGGTATATTATGTCCCTTTTCCTAGCTTACGACAAGATAAGTCAGATTGGTTGACCGTTTGCAAAATTAAATCTAGAGGTGTTTTTGAATCACATGGAAATGGAGAATAGAGAATTAAAATTGAAGTATTTCAGGAAGATATTTATGGAATAAATGCATCTATCATATATGATGATAACGAACCTTTGAATGATCCATCTAATGAATATGTTAAAATTTTATCTGCAGAGAATGACGAGGGCTAGAGATCTGAAGAGGAACCTGAGTTTGATTCTTATTCTTCAAAAAAAAGATGATGATTGTAATTTACAATTAAGTGACGATAACGATTAATTTGTGTTTGTAATTGAATGTTATATTCAACAAATCAATTATTTCCTTTTCAATATATTGTGTAAAATATTAAATTCAAATTCTTATATTTCTAGAAAATTCAATCAAATATGAATTTCAAGTTGAAATATGCCACCAAAGAGATAAAGTGATATAATGTGACCTAGGTTCAGACAACGATTCAGAGGTAATTACTGTCAAGGTGAACCATCACGCTTTGCAGCTGCAACTGAATCACTTCCTCCCCTTCCAGCTATTACACTTGCAGATGAGGCATCACCTTCCGTACTTGATATTACACCATCCACCACCTTTACATCATCCACTACCCCTATAGCAATAGAGATATCAGGGGTAAACAATGCAGATGAAGGAGGCGGCTGTCAGCTTAGAGCTGAGGGACTTGATGGAAGAACTTACATTACAGTTGTCAATAATCTGTAAGTGAAAATACATGAAACATTATATGTTTATAATTAAGATATATGTTTAAATTTTAAAAATGGTATAAAATTTTTTGTTTTTATATTAGGTTGAGTCCAATTTGTTTTTATATTAGGTTGATTTCGTCTGGACTGTGCTCTAGAAACATGACATCCAAATTTAAGGAGAAGATTGGTCTTGAGGGTTATGTATGAAAGAATATTTCTCAGACCACAAAGAATTTTACTATCAGGAGTTTGAGGTATAATAAAAAATATTATTTTCTTTTTATAATTGATTTGTATACATTAATTAGATAAATATTATTATATTATAAATATTTATCGAATTTTTCCTTTTATTTTAGAATTTTTTTTGAGATTCTGAATTTGACGATGTCATACATAAAGTATGGGAGAAACAAGCATGTACACATTATTGAGACTTTGTTGGTGCGATACATAAGGTTAGTGTACAACCTCTTTATATTTATGAACAAATATGGAGTCGTTGGCAGCAGTATTGGATATCACCTTAGGCAATGTCTATTTCAGAGTGTAATTCTACCAACAGACGTAGAGGATCGAGGGGAGAGAGTCTTTCCGTACATATGAGAGATTTATTACTCATCACGAGCATGCAGAGAGACTTGTAAGTATTTACACTTTACATTTATATTCCGATTTTTTAACTTTGTTGTATATCAATTTAAATGGATGTGTGAATTTTGGAATGAAAATGTGTATTATAGAGAATGATAATGTTATAAATGTCTAGTGTCATATATGACTATGCTGTTAAGTAAATTGTTTTGTTTAACAGGGAGTAAATATCATAAAATAGAGGAAATTCAGTCAAAATATTTTATAAATTCAAGTTGACTTATATCATTTTATTCTTATGCAGGAAAAGTCTATGAGCTTGAGGCCTACACCCCGTCAGCTCTTTTTGCACACTCACACTAAGAAGCATAACAATGTGACATTCGTTAATACCTGATGTAGAGAACTTAATGTATGTGAAATTTATGCTTTAATATTTATTCATAATAATTTTCTCTTACTAATATAAATATTGCCTCCTAACAGGACCAAATACAAGAAAGCATTCAGTGATAGTCTCAGTACGAACAAGTTGTTGATGAGAGTCAGACATATTTTGATGCAATGGGTGGTAGGGATCGTCATGGAAGAATCTTCAGGTTAGGATTATTTTGCAAACACGTGTTATTCGCAATCCTCTACGTCTAGTACAACAACATCTAGTAGGCGGTCGACAACCAATAAAGTCAATGAGCTTCGAAGCATAGTGCAAACATTGATAGAGTATATAGCTCAGCTCCGTAATGAGGTGGATGAGTTGAAGAGGAGGGGTAACACCTTAGAGCATCCGTGGTCACCAGGACAATAGTGTACTTGTAGTCATTTCATTTGAATTACAAATATTTATGATGTACAATTTAATGTTTTTATTATCAATTAAGATAATTTTAAGTTTATATCATCAATCAACTCTATGTTTAAACAAATTTAATATATAAACAAATCAAAATATTATGCACAGATAATTTATAACTATTGAAATTATGCATTAATCATAAGATCATGAAATAAAATTTAATGTTGGAATTTTTTTAAAATTTTAAAAAAATATTTATCGTCAGAAATACAAATACGTTGGTAAACTCTATTATATTTACCAACAGAATACCACAAATTGTCGATAAAATCTATGGTATTTACCTATGGTATTGGTAATATTAACAGCCCGTTGCCAACTTTACTGTTAGGATTTGCTAAACCGTTGGTATACTCACCAATGGGAAATCATAACTGTCGGTAATTTTACCGACGGAATAACCAATACCATGTGCAAATATTCCAACAGAAAGAAAACTACTAGAGGTAAATTTACCGATGGTCATAGTGAACCGTCGATATATTCACCGACGATTATATAAAATATCCGTCGGTAAATTTACCTACGGTCATTTTTACGACGTCTTTATTCGTCGGTTAACTCTGTTGTCAATTTTTATTACTGACGAAATCAAAAAATTTTCTATCAATAATACCATCGCTAAACTACACTTTTCTTGTAGCGAGTCTTCTTGAACATATGTTAAGCTCAACTCCATAATTTCTGAATCCAACAAGCCACCGCCATGCAATGTGCTTACTGCCTGGGCCATCTCTTACTGTCATTCCTCAGCTTTTCATGTCACTTCTAGTCCCGTTATACAATTGGTGTAGTCCTCTCAGCCATATCTATGGCAATTGCCGAAGTTGTGGAAAAGTTGCCAAAATTATGTGGCTAGCACAACGATCTCTTGATACTCGGATGGCATTTGGGTACTTTTTGAGCTCGATGGTGAAGAAAGCTAGTGGCGGTTGGTTGGCTAGTAACAACTTGAATAGAGGCAAGCTAAAGTGCCATCATTTTTTAAAATTACTGAATAATAAAATAATTAGGTAAAAAAATAGAACACAATTTTAAAATTATGTAAAATTTAAAATTTTTTGAAAATTAATTCAATAAATAATAATCACGATGGTTATCACGTACTGAACTGGGGAGAGCAATAGGTAAGAAATGAGAAATAGAGTGACGGAATTATTAGGCTTTAAAGTGGCTACAAATGAATGGCAATCTTGGGCCCTCGTAAGGAAAAACAGCTCCAAATTGTCCAATCTTTAAGGAAGAATCTAGTTGAAAGTTTATAAGTATCAAAAGTAGGCCCAGCTCCAGGCTTCTTGGATCTGTGGATACAAGGTGGGAGTGACCTTGAGGTTCTTAATGGTCGGTGTTAGATTTACGTTTTGTCGTGGTTGGAGCTTAGAGAGTAATTCATTTGAGGTGGGATGATGTTTAGAAAACCGCAAGGATTTTCTCTCCAGTTGAGTATAGTCTAACATACTTAAAAAAAGTTAATAATTTCATATATTGTTAGCAAAGAATAAAAAGGTAATGTAATTAACTAATCACAGGGCAAAGCACTTTTCAAGTTTTAACCTGCTTCCCACCCAAAATAAGGCAAGGCACACGAGCAATACATAGCTCTAATTATAGTTCAGACAATGCAAGCTCAAAATCGGAGGAAAAGGGTAGTTGATCAAAATTAGAGGACGTTTTGAGTCATAGGCCCCCACTTTCTGACTAGAAAAGTAAAATCAGCGTGTGTCGTAATACTAATAAAAGTTGATAATCTATTTAGTAATGGTGGCTTCAGTACCTCATCAGATCAGATACCAAAAGATCATATCTGGAAAGAGAGAGGTGTCGCCTGAAAGAGAGCGTCTCAGTGCTTATGAATCCATTTAACGTCTACAATTCTGCCACCGGGGACTTGGTATTTCTAAGCTTGGTAAAACATAATCTATAAAGCGAACCTATTGCCTTGTCTAAAAGCGGAGGTAAACAGGAGGAAAGTAGGTTATCAATCGCCCAAATTATCCAAGACAAACACTAGTACTCCCTCTATAGCTGTGGTACAAGTCATTCCTCTAAAATAATGATGTGAAGGATCTCGCTACACGTCTCATGAAACCCCATTTCACCTTATTCATCATACTCGTTCAATTCAAATAGACTATCATCAAGTTTGGATTTTTCTCTTCATAGACTAGCAATCCACATCTGGGTTAAAAACCTAAACAGCAGTCAGATATTCGTTGACACCTACCCTATGTTTCTTTCTTTACCGTCTTGATGAAAGGAAGATTGGATTGGATGTGGCAACATGTATGTGAATATTTTGTACATATAATAGTGTCTGCTTCAGACACTTGCATCCCATCTCTCTTCCAGTCCAGCTAAACACCAACACGTATCTTCATGTACCTGTTCCCATATACAATCATAATGCGGTTGATGGGTTGTCTTTCTTTTTCCCTTTGGCGTAGTTCATATCTCTCAATTCCATGGTAACCACTTGTCATTGTAACATTTCATATCTCTCAATTCCATGGTTACCACTTGTCATTGTAACATACGTTAAGACTATAGGAGCTGCAATTTTTCCTTTCGCGTACTGTAATTGGTTTCTTGTCAATCACAACCGAAGTTAACAGTGTTCTAAATGTATAGTTTGTTGTTTCACTGACAAGCAAGAAAATTAATGTTGCCAAACTGTTCCGATTAGAAATGACGTGTGGTGATCCATTTAATGAATGGAGACTGGTTTTGTCCCTCTTCTTGTAACGAACTTTTTACATTCCTGCCCCCTTCATGCATGATTTCAAGCCCATATTATACATTTTCTTTCTCAGTGCCACAGACCAGGTACCTGTTAAAATCACCGATGCTTGAATTTTACTGTGATATTAAGTTTCAAGCAAACTCACCTCCTTTTAAAAGGTAAGCGAAATACTTACTACCAAAAGAATGACAGATTCTTACCCATTTTTAAACCTCGGTACAGTCCCACAACTCATAAGAGCATGTTCAGTGAAAACAAGGGACTGCCCTCTGATCAATGATGGATCTTCCATGTGGTTCTGTGATAGATCTAGACAGAATCAGTATCTTGGGTCCCAAGTCCCAACCAACACATCATCATGAATGGACATTCCGAGCAAATTTGGTTCCTGTTCCAACTGTAACAGTAGAATTATGGGGTTACTAATAGGAATGGTGCCAAATGAACACGTTAGAGTTGATGTATGATTGATTCATGTCTAGACATGAATATTATGTACATTCAACTGAAAATCAGTTGATACAACAAATTGTTATTCACCGATGTATTCATCAACAATCACAAAGTCAAAATCTACATTTTATTTAGTGCATTAACAACACAATAAGATAGACATACTTTCAGTGTTTGGCATGGAGTCTTGATGCATTATCTTCATTTTAGATACCACAACCTATTAAAATCAACAAAACCTTGTGTAAAAGAAGAAGCTAATGGTATAAGACCCAATATTTTGTTTTGGCACCCACATACCATATGCACACAATCTCAGCATATGTTATATCTTATAACATGTTATGGTATTGTGTTATGATATTGTGTCATTTCAAGGATATTATTAACTATAGTTTAATGGGCCAATAAATAGTTATTAGGGTACTACCATGTGCCTCAAATGTAATTAGTAAATTATTAACCATCCCATTATGGTTATTAAATATATATTAGGCAGTTCGATTTATGTTCATGCATATGGAGTTGATGTTGCGATTATATTAGTCCACATATTTCTAATATTTTCCTACTCGGACAATATAATCAAACCACAATACAATTTCCATCATCCAAAAGCAGTCAAATAAATCATATGTAATATTATATCGACAAGATATATATATATATACTACATATGATTTGGCCTTGGAGATGTTCAAATACCACAAAAACCATTAAAACAACATGCATGCAAGATAACAACTGAGACTTTACATTTGTCTCCTTTTATACCTGTCATTTCGTCAAATTACATATATGCATTAACATATATATGTCACTATTAACAAGACGTGACTGCAAACAACTTTACGCATATCTCATAAATAAAAGTCATAAGCAATTCGTACAAAGTACTAACATGTTTAATACAAAATAGCAATCTCCTACTAATCTTATCAAGCTAGGCTCTTAACAATCCCATGTGGGAGACATGTTCTGCAAAGACACATATAGATAAGCCTTTTGTAAGTGGATCTGCTAACATGCTAGCTATAGGTGTATACTCAACAATAATAAGGGATTCAACGACTTTCTCTTTAACAAAATAGTATTTTATGTCAATCTGCTTTGAGTGATAAGTACTTCTAGTGTTCTTAGCGAAAGCTACCGCTACGGAGTTATCACAATATAATTTCAGCGGGCTTGAAATAGAGTCTACAATACCTAATGCTGAAGTAAAATTCCATAACCATATTGCCTGATAAGTTGCCTCATAGCACGCCATATACTTTGCCTCCATGGTAAAGGATGTTGTGAGTGTCTGTTTGACACTTTTCCATGATATAACTCCTCCAACCATCATAAAAATGTAGCCTGAAGTGGACTTTTATCATCTACACATCCTATATAATCAACGTCACTAAACCCAACTATATCAAGAGTGTCAATTCTTCGATAAGTCAACATATGATCTTTGCTACCCTGAAGGCACCTTATGACTTTCTTTGCCGTTTTCCATTGGCTAAGACCAGAATCACTTAAGTATCTTCCCAACATGCTTACAACAAAAGAAATATCAAGGCTTGTGCATACTTGAGCATACATCAAACTGCCCACAAGCAACACATAAGGAATGACTTTCCTTTCATCTCTCTTTTTATCATTTTGTGGACATTGGGCCTTTAAGAACTTGTCACCCTTCACTATTAGTGCCTTTCCAGGAAAGCAAGAATATATATTGAATATTTTCAAGATCTGATCAATGTAAGTCTTTTGAGACAATTAAAGAATCCCATTAACGTTATCTCGGAGAATCTAAATTCTAAGTACATAAGAGGCCTCACCAAGATCCTTCATATCAAAATGACTAAATAACAGTCATTTTGTCTCAAATAATAGATCAATATCATTTGAAGCAAGTAGAATGGAATCAACATACAATACCAAAAAAATGAAACTGCTCCCACTAAACTTCATATATATATATTGATCAACTACGTTCTCCTTGAAGCCATTTGTAATGACAGCCATATCAAACTTAAGATACCACTACCTTGATGCTTGTTTTAACCCATAGATAGACTTTTTGAGCTTGCAAACCAAGTGTTCTTTACCAGTCATCTCGAAACTAACTGGTTAAGATATATAAATTTCTTTATACAATCTCTATTCAAGAAGGCGGTCCTCACATCCATTTGATTGAGTTCCAAGTCAAAATGAGCAACTATATTCATGATGATTTGCAGTGAATATTTGGTAGAAACTAGTGAGAAGGTTTCTTTGAAATCAATTCCTTCTCTCTGGCTATAGCTTTTAGCTACAAGTCTAGTCTTATACCTTTCTACTTGTCCACTTAAGTCATGTTTGATTTTGTAAACCCACTTGCACCCAATGGGTTTGCAACCTTTAGGAAGTTCAACTAATTCCCAAACTTTATCTTGTGACATGAAACTCAACTCATCTTCTATTGCATTCATCCATAACACAAATTGAGGACTAGTCATAGCTTCTTAAAAACTAACTGGTTCAGTATTATCTCCCACATCGAAGTCATGTTCCTGCAAATAAACAATATAGTCATCAGGAATGACAGGTCTACGTGTTTTTTATGATCTCCTGAAAACAATTTCATCATCCCCAATATCAATAACTTCATCCCGTGCTTGATTATGAGGTTCATCATGAGATTCTACTGGAATCTGTTTAATCACAGAGTCATCGATAGGAGTGGAAACGATGGGTATAAGGATTAGAACACATTTTTCCCTGAATACAATTTCTCTTGACCCTTGACTTGAATCAAATTATAGATAACTCTATCTGATTCTATAATTATGGTCATATACGATGGGCAATAAAATCTAGAATTCCTTGATTCGATGGTGTAGCCTACAAAATAGCCACTAATAGTTTTCGAATCAAGCTTTTTAGATTGTGGATTATAGGGCTTCACTTCTGCTTTGCATACCTAAAAATGAAAATGGCACAAGCTTGGTTTCTTACTTTACCATAACTCATATAGAGCATTTGGGACTGACTTGTTAGGTACTTGATTCAAGATATAAGCAGCTGTCTTTAATGCCTCACTGCACAAAAATTTAGGCAAACCATAATGAATCAACATACACCGCAACATATGAAGAAATGTATGGTTTCTTCTTTTAGCAATTCCATTTTGTTGAGGTGTTCCTGGAATTGTGTATTTTCCTTCAATACCACATTCTTGCAAGTATCTAGCAAAAGGCCCTGAATTCCTTCTACTCTCATTATAATGCCCACAATACTCTCTACCTCTGTCAGAATTAACTACCTTAATTTTTGGTACTATTGTCACCTACAATCAAATTAATACCAACTATAGCAATGAAAAATGTAGTTAGTGAAGAGTTGAGATCATTCCCACAAGGAATTTTAATGGTAAAGATTATACGAGTTCATAATTAAAACAAAGTAAGAGGGCTTTAATTCACGAAAATTTGAGAATTTAAAAATAAAAAATAAAAATAACAAAAATGATCAAATTTGGAATTTCAGTAAACAAACTTTAGTTTCGAGTCACCGACGTTATCATATTAATACAAATCTTTGATATAAAATTAAGTCCATTAACAAAAATTTATTGAGTGATGTTTTCTCTAAAGATTAAATGAATAGAAATATGTATTCTCAACATTCTTATTAGTTAACAACTTAGATACGATCTTAAATTTAATTGATTAATAGCTCTAAGAACGAATAAACCAGTGAAGAAGATAACATATGTACGACATGCATTTAATCAAGTTAAGTATCTTCTTAGAATTTTCAACTCTAATGTGAAGATGGTAATCCTAACTGTTCTTTGGGATTAGCAAAACTGAACGTCATATCCTACTAATCTGGCCAGTAAACAAATCAATTCCTAGTTGCGCACCCTAGAAATCAACCAATTCAATTGTAAAAAGTAATTTGGAAGACACTTAATATTTCATCAATGAAACAAAATTTATTTAGAAATCTCATACATAATAGATGATAACACGGTTTCCTTCAACCAAGAAGAAAGATTTAGCTACTCATAATGAAAGTGAAAACCAACAAAGAAATAGCAAAATACAAAGTCTCCATCCCTGGTCTGTTCCCAAAGAGTACGAAAATTCCTAGAAAAATATTGCAGAAAACGTAAACTTCCTATCTTGCCTAACATGAACAGTAAAAATTTCTTCTTTTATGCTTTTCAATATCCTCTATCTTCCCTCCTTTCGTAATCTTCTGCAGATACACTTCCCACATATTCAGATTGCAGATCCCCATTAGCTAGGCAACAACTTGATTCCCAAAATTTTGAAGATCTTAGGTGGATCGAATCTTATTTTAAATCATATTCTGTGGATAATCTTTTTCTTTGCACATGCCTACACTTAGTCAGCAACACGTCTGCCAGCTTGTATATGTTTCCTTATCTGTCCATTTCACGACTTTTTGTTTATAATCAGCTCTAAGAATGTGAAGGACTATCTAATAACAAAAGATGAGTAAGTCCATTAGGTTGAACTCAATTTGCACCCAAAAAAGGGAATTAGAAATTAAAATAGTGATAATTAATCATCTTATCAATTTTCTTCCCCTTTTGAAGCTCAACATTTGTCTTGAAAATTTGAAACGCCTCCGAAGATTCAGAGTTTTCATGAATGAGCTCTGCATGACGGTACCAGAAAAAATTATCAATAAAAGTGATGAAGTATTTATAACCACCCATAGTAGGTGGAATAAATGACCCACTTATATTAATATGAATCAACTCCAACAATTCTGAGAACTTATCTATTTTGCTTTTTTTTAACCTTAGCGATCAACTTTCCTTTAATACAATCAACACAGGTAGTGAAATCTGAAAAATCAAGATCCTAAAGTACATCATCTATTATCAACTCCTCCATCCTATCTCTAGAAATATAGCCTAAATGTTTATGTCATAATATAGAAGATCTCAAATCCAACCTCATATGTTTAAAACCAACAACATTATTAAGAGAAGAGGAAGAAGCAACAGTAACAACATCATTCAACTCAAGTTTATATAACTTAGTCTATCCAAAACGTTAAATAAGAGACATCATGTAATACCAAAAGATGCCCGTATTCAACTATAGTCTAGCTGTCCCAAAAAATTCTATTTTGACTTTGGTATAATCTACCATATACATAAGTTGCTCAGAACTAGTCAACCTTCTTCATCTTGTCAATTTCTGCAAGGAATTGGTATCGTGAATTGTTGCTCCAGTATCTAACCATAAGTATTTAAGGGCACATCAATAACTGTTGGAACTCCTCCCCGGTGAGTCGCGTGCCTGACGTCCTTCGTGATATCTGGGTGCGCATCTCACGAATGAGAAATTCCTCACCACAGAAGGAAACCTCAAATCGAACTTATTTTAATAACATCCAAATATATCTTGGTAATTTTATCATAATTTTCCTCCAATAAAAATTTATCTGCTTAGGGCCCATAAATAAATCCGATTCTTAAGCTAAAATGAAATTCCATATCTCTAGGGCAAATAGAAACGAACCTCACTTCAATCGGATCTCTATAGGTCACAAAATCGCCCAAAAACGGACTTATATCGAAACCCGACACAAAATTGATTCTCTTTCGTAATGTCTGTAAAGTCCGACTAAAACCCGACACTCTCATTTTATCAAAAAGGGGTATGACATTTTTAGAAAATTGACGGTTCGAGAATCGTGAAAGTCGGAGGTCAAACGGAGGAAGAACGAAGGAAATAAGAAAAGG
>JANZLD010000237.1:13838327-13851898 GCA_026413575.1 Erythroxylum carthagenense | reverse complement strand
GTGACAAACACCATTGTATGCTCTCATTGATTATAGTGAAATACTCAGTCGTCTCCAAACTGGACGTAGGCATTGCTGAACCAGTATAAAAATCTTGGTGTTCTTGTGTTGTTGTTTATTTTTCACTCCAAATTTATTCACGTTTCCGCACAACAGCTTCAACCTAAAAAATAAATGCAACTAAACACAATCGTAAATCTAGAAACGACACACACATAGACTAGAAATGCAGAACCTTATTTCGATTAATAGCAAGCAATCGTAATAATTCAATCAACTTCCAAAAAACAATCTATAGTAGTTTCAAAAACTTAAAAATGAGGACATACATCTTTGTTTTTTCTATTATTATTTTTTTGTAGAGGTAGATCAAATCATAATAAACTTTAACGTATAAATTTCATGGTTTCTAGAATCATAACGATGAGGAAAGTAATAAACACATCCATGTACTTAGCAGTTTTCATCCAGATGATGAAGCTAAGAGACTTTATTTATCCTTTTATTAAGCACATGATTGGTAACGGTGAAAGAACTTGGCTTTGGTACGACAAGTGGATGAACACGAGTTTACTCATTCTTAACCCCATTACTCAACATTTGATAATTAGAATTCCTCTTAATATTAAGATTTCACCTTTGATCTTTAACGGTCAATGAAGAGGGAATTTTCGGGGCTTTAATACTTTGGTTCAACATTTCCCTCATATAGATAATGAGTAGATGGATGATTCTATCATTTGGTTTTCAGATCTGAGTAGTAAGTTCTCTAATAAATCTTGCCATCAGATTTTTGCAAGGGGATTACTTGAAGTACCTTGGTCTTCTCTTTTATGGCAAAATGTCGTTCTACCTAAAGCTTCTTTTATCTCATGGCTTACGATTAAGAACAGACTCAACACTAAAAGTCAATGGCACGACATTGTGGATACAACCTGCGTTTTATGTAAAATGGAAGTTGAGGATAGAGATCATCTCTTTTTTCTCTATAGATACTTAAAAGCTATATATAGTAGAATTTTGCACATGATTCCAAGTAATGGGTATCCTTAAACTTGGGAGTAGTTGTTGGCTTAGGCAATCTACTACTCTAGAAAGGGTATGTCTAATGTGGTTATTTATGAGGCTGCTTTTATCACCACCATCTACTTCATTTGGAAGGAACAGAACTCTCGTAAATTTACTACCCTTGAAGATGATAAATATCAGCTTGCAAATAAGATCATTAACTAGATTAGAGCAGCCTTAATTGTTAAAAATCTACAGCTCCATCTATCCCCATATATGAAACCTAAATGAAATTTGTAGAGTAGATTTTCTTACTGTGATCAATTGCTAATTCTTTTTATAATATACTAGTCTGTACAATGTTAGCCTTGAACTGATTGTAATGTTTTAGTATTTTTATATATTGATAATACCATTTTTATTTTCAAAAAAAAACTAATAAACACGTGATTTTTTAGGCCTTCAAACATATCTTTGTAACCTCAGACAAGGAGGAGCACATGTGACTTTGTTTTAATTAAATAAACAAAACCTTATTTAATTACGCAATAATCAATTTAAGGCAAATCATCTAAACAAGGCATGTAGATCAATTTCAAATCCATGCAACTTTTGCATCAATAAATTTTAAGCCTTTTTTTAATATTCAAGCAACTTTAGTCAAATTGTAGAATTAAAGTTGACTAAGATATCAATGTTGACAAATTAAGGCAGGATTTGATCTTGCGTATAGCAAAAAAATATGAAACTTTTTCATTTTAATTTTTTGAATCCAAGATCATTCTAAATATATAAAATGATTGACACATAAATTATGATAAGGTAAGAATAATAATTTGCATCTTATTCTGAAGCTTGATATTTTTCTTATTGTTTCCCTCAAATCATTTTTGAAATCGACTCATCTCAACTACCGTAGCCACACAAGTGTCTGACGTCTAATGATATCCACAAAATATGTTGAAAGAACTATACAATTATTGAAGAGAGTTTAGGCTAGGAGTATCAACTCCCTTGGAGTCTAAGCCCACTTATAATAGATTTTGGATATTTTAGTAATTTAATTGAAATAAATTCTAATTTTAATTAAATTTTATAGAATTACAATTAATTTCAATTAAATATCAATTATATCTAAATAAGATTCAATATCTCATATGGATGTTTTTAGTAAATATTTCATATTAATTCACAAAGTCTTTCAAACTTTATAATAAAATCCAACTTAATTTAAAGCACTTTTATATCCTCAACTTGATTTTTGTATGTTATCCATTAGGTTTGAAATATATTGACAATGTATACAAATTATAACTCTAAATCATATTTAAGATAAGATAAATTAAACTCTTCTAATAAATCTTTGATTTTCTAATTAAGCAATTAATATCCATAGATCAAGATTAATTTCTTACAACATATCATCATCATCTAAATATTTTGAAATATCAAAACAGTTTTGACTATCCTTTCTATACATGCTTTTTTCGTATAATTCAATCTTTTCATCATACAATATTCCAATTATACATAAGGTATGGAAATAATGTCTATTCTATTTGAGTCTAATCATATTAGTTCTTCACTATTAGTAATTGATTCAATTAATGATATTTAAAAACTAATTTTAAAATATTATTCCATCTTGGCCAAGGATTTCTTAAATCAATACTAATCGAGAACAATGAAATATTCTTTCTATTTACTTTAAAGTGATGAATCATAAATTGATCACTCAAGTACCTCTATATAGTTTATGTTATATCTCATGACTGTCAATTGACCTACCTTTGACTAGAATATATCATAAGTAGTATCAAAATATAATAATCTTTATATGAGATAATTTTGAAAATCTCAAGTCAAATGATCACTTATATAATATTTACAATGAGAATTTCTATAGGTATATAAGTAATGTTCTAAATAAAATTCTCATAGGGTTAGTCTATGAACTAATTTTTTAACAAACACTCACACGATTACTTAAGTATCTCCATATTTTAGTTTATAAGATTGACTGCTTCCTTCATTAGGAAGAAACATAATATGTGTTAATCTTTTTATGTTCTATTAATTTCATGTTTTAATAACATAATGACTAGAAACAATTTATGTATAATTCATAAATACAATATGAATGTCATAATTATGATCTCATCATAAATTTATTTATAATGCATATTTATCTTATAAATTTTATCATATAATTTATATACGATAAAAATATTTTTAAACTTATATGAACTTTTTAACCACTTAATTTCCTATAATTGAGAGCACCCACGCGACCCGGATATAAATTTATCAAGCATTATGGTAGGATAAAAAGCAAACAGGGACATTATATAGTACGTTGAAGTTTAGTTGATGCTTGTCCATGTTGAATCACTTATACCTTTTCACCTTCGTATTCGTCACTCGTTGTCACACCTAAGGGGTCTGTTGCATGCTTTTGCACCTTGCAATGTCATTGATAATTGAAATATAAAACCAACTCCTTTTGATGTATGCAAATGCATGAGTGAGCGGTGCTGACGGTGATTGAATCAGCGACTGCACAAGGGCTGTAGTTCTCTAAAGGACAAGTAGTAGTAAAGACACAAAAAGAGACTATTTCCATGTTACGGGAATGGAGGGGGCTCAGCTTGTGCTTTGTCCTACACCGATTGAGAATAATTTTCAGATGGAATAACCACCTGGCCTTGATTTAGCTGACTCTACGGTTATTGGTCCTATTTTGTCGGCTACTGCTGAGTTGCATGCAAGGCCATCACCTTCTTTTCGTGATTGTTTGGTAGTGCAGTCATCTAGGGCAAAGTCCATTTCTTTAGTAGGTCAGAGTTCAGCTTTTGATCTTTGTAGTTAGTGGATGAGAAAAATTCGTTTAGAGTATGAAGGGAATGATTACTTGCGACCAAAGGTTCTAGTTGATGATGATATTGTCCAGGAGGTTAGTGGTAAGTGAAAAGATGCTCTCATTGTTAAAGTTTACGGGAGGTCTGTTAATTTTACGTATTTGGAGTTGGAAGCCTTCTGTGGGACTAGAGATTATTAATTTGGGGTTTGGTTTTTACCTTGTCAAGTTTGAAGAGAAGGAGAATATGTTGCGAACTTTGTCCGATGGTTCTTATATTGTTGGAGGTTAGCCATTATATATTCAAAAGTGGAAGCCTGGTTTCCAACCATCTACGGCTAGAATTTCCTTCAAGGTTACTTGGGTTCGTTTTATTGAATTTCCAATGGAATTTTATCATGATAAATTCCTGTTTGCAGCGGCTAGTGTTAGTAGAATGCTCATTAAAGTGGATAGGCAAACGTCCATGGCTATTAGAGGACGTTTTGCTAGAGTTTGTGTTGAATTGAATCTTGAACAACCTCTAGTTCCTAAGGTTTTTATTAGAGGTTCATGGCGGCGTGTGGAGTATGAAGGAATTTTAGGGTTCTGTTTAGGATATGCCCGTGTCAATCATTGTATTGAAAATTGTACGGAGGTGGTGGTTTCCGTGACTACTGGGGTAAAGAACACTAGTGTAGCTAAGGATACGACGATGGTTGATGTTAGTTCAAATTCTAAAGAAGATATCTTTGGCCCATAGTTGGATACACAATGTAAACAAAAGCATATTATTATAAGTAAGTCTTATTCTATTTCTCAGGAGAAGACCGTATCTAACACTATCACTGAAAATCAGTTTGAATCTTTGCGAGTGGAGGATAGCATGGTTGTCAAGGTGGACAAGGGCTCGGTTGGGCCTGGCAAGAGGATTTCTAATGTTAGTGGGCCTGTGGGTCCAAGAGATAAAGGTAAGAAGCCTGTGGTAGTTAAGGGGGTTGGGAGATTTGGTAGTGAGAAGGATCAGTTTCGAACTGGGCCTGTTGTAAGTAGTCTTGTTTCTGAGGGTCAAATGGTTCTAAATAGGAGAAAGAAGGCTTTGGAGGTTGGACAAAGTTCTGGCCCGAATGTAGAGGGTATGGTGTCTGATGCATTAGGCCAGATTTTGGTTGTGGAATCACAGGTTCCTAACATTTCGTTAGCAAAGGTGCCTGTATTGCCAGCGATTGATAATGTTGGTGGTGGGGTGGTGGCAAAATTTATTTCGAATGAACTGAAACCTCCTGACGCAATTGCTGGTGGAGTCATTGAGTGTGAGAAACTCATTGTAATTTCATAAGCTTTGTCTAACAAAGTTGAATGTGCGGTGAATGATGTGGTTTTGTCGGAGACTGATGATGATATTTCAGATGATAATGGAGATTGTGGTGGTCGTTATCAAAGTTGAAGCCCACCCAAAAATTTGTAAGATTCTGTCTCCTTCTTTTAATCTTTTTTAATGGATTTAAAAATAATTCATTGGAATTGTAGTGGAGCTATGAAGAGGGGTTTTTTTTTGACCCATTATGTCATCTTCATTGTTTGGACATTCTGATTATTATGGAACCTCGAATTTCAGATGAAAGAGCGACTAGGGTGGCAAAGAAGGTAGGTTTTTCTAACTTCTTCCTTTCTCATTCTATTGGTTTTGCTAGTAGTGTTTAGTTGTTTTGGAATAAGAATGTTTGTGATATATGTTTGCTCCAGATGGATACTCAGTTTATTCATTGTTCAATTGATGTTAGGGGGAGTAGTTGTTGGTTTCTTACTACAGTGTATGCGAGATTTTTTTCTAGTCTCAGATTATGATATTGCAGACTACGTAAATGAGTCTTGGTTGTTACTTGGTGATTTTAATGAAATTGCATATGTCCATGAAAAAAAAGGGGGTGATTTACTAGCTGTCGCTAACTATGGTAGGTTTTTTAGACATTGAAACTATTGCTCCCTTATGGATTTGGGTTGTGTGGATTGTCAGTTTACTTGGACATGCTCAATTACTAGAATTAGTGTTATACAAGAACATTTAGATCAGGCTTTACGCAATGCTAGTTGGCGGCTAAGATTTTCTGAAGCTTCTGTTGTGTCTTTGTCTCGGCTTGTTTCTGATCATTTTCCTCTATTATTGTCTTTGAGAGGTTTCTTTTCCTTTCATTTGGAGAGGCCGTTTCAGTTTGAGGCTACTTAGACTTTACATGAGGATTTTAAGCAAGTTGTTTCATCAGCATGGTTTGCGTGTCATGATTCTATTTCTGGTGCTCTTTTGTCGGTTCAGGAGTAAGCTGTACGTTGGAATAAGGAGATTTTCTATAATATTTTTCAGAATAAGAGGGTTTTACTAAAGAGAATAAAGGTGTTCAGTTGGCTATTCAGAATCATCGTTCTTTTTCTCTCTTGTTGCTTAAAAAAGATTTGTTATGCCAATATGATTTGTGTTTGGAACAGGAAGAGACACTTTAGTTTCAGAAGTCTCGTGCTGCCTAGATCAAGGATGGTGATCGATGTACTAAGTATTATCATGCGATTACTAGGCTTCGTCGAAGATAGAATAAAATTGAATGTTTGAAGAATGATGCTGGGGAGTGGGTGTCTGATCCAGCTTTATTGAAGGATATGACAGTGGGGTTCTATGAGAAGTTATTCTCGAATGATGGGGTTTTTAATAATGTGGGTTTTGCGGGTTTGAATTTTCCTTAGTTATCTGAGACAACAGTTGAAGATATGTTGAAGCCTGTTACTCGTGAAGAAGTTTGGTTGGTTGTTTTGAGTATGGGTTCTTATAAGGCCCCTAAGCCGGATGGTTTTCAACTTATATTTTTTAAGAAGTATTGGGATGTGATTGGTAAAGAGGTTTTCCAGTTTGTGTCGCAGACTTTTAATTCTTGTGTGATGGATGCTTAGGTTGCTAAGAGTTTTATTGTGCTTATTCCTATGGTTTATGCTCCAAAATCGATTTCTCAGTTTCGACCTATTACACTTTGTAATGTGTTTTATAAATTGGTAATGAAGGTTTTGTCAAATCGTTTGAAACCTTTTATTGATAGTTTGGTTAGCCTGTTCCAGAGTAGTTTTATTTCTGGTCGTATCACTGCTGATAATATTATTATTACTTAGGAACTGCTGCATTCTTTTAGGAGGTTTAAAAGTAAAGTAGGCTATTTTGCTTTGAAAGTTGATTTGGAGCAGGCCTATGATAGGGTCAATTAGGACTATTTGCTGTTTGTGTTGCAAGTCTTGGGTTTTCCTTCTCAATGGTTAATTTGATTTTATGTGCTCTTTCTCAGTCTTAATTGGCTATTCTATGGAACGGCGGCTCCTCTATATCATTCTCCGTGACTCCAGGGCTTCGCTAGGGAGATCTAATCTTCCCTTATTTATTTGTTCTTTATATGGAAAGTTTGACTATGCTTATTTAGAGAGCACTGAAGAGTAAAAATTGGATGTTGGTTAGGGTATCTAAAAGTGGGCTAGGTATTAGTTAGTTACTTTTTGCTGATGATTTGTTGATTTTTGGTAAGGCTTCAGCTAAGCAGGCTAAAGTGGTCCGTGAGGTGTTGAATGCTTTTTGTATGGCGAGTGGGCAGAGGGCTAATCTTTGTAAGTCAAGAATTTATTTTTCAAATTTTGTTTCTCGTGTTATGAAGTCCAGGTTACAACAGTTGCTGGGAGCAGCAGTTACTTCTGACTTGGGCAGGTATTTGGGTGTTCCCTTGTTACATGGTCATATTTCAATTGCTCATTATAATCATATTGTGAGTTCAGTGGAGACTAGGCTGGCTAATTGGTGTTCTAAATTTCTGAGTCCCGTTAGGAAGGAAATGCTTATTAAGTCTTCTATTTCTTTGCTACCAATTTACATAATACAAACGGTTTGGTTACCTTGCTCAATTTGTTGTAATTTAAATCATTTGGCTCGTGATTTTTATTGGGCTTCCTCACAGGATAGGCGAAAGTTGCATTTGGTTGGTTGAAATTGACTTATTCGGCCAAAGAGTTATGGTGGTCTTGCTTTAAAAAGTTCTAGATTGATGAATGTTGCTTTATTGGGTAAGTTAAGATGTAAGTTATTTTTGAATGATTCTGCTTTGTGGGTGGAGGTATTACGTTGTAAATATTGTAATGGTAGGTCTATTCTCTTTTTTGCTAAGGGTTCGGATTCCAATTTATGGAAGGGGGTAGTTAAAAGTTTTGATTTGTTGTTTCCTCTTTTGGTTTGGAGGGTTACGGATGGTTCTCATATTAGTCTTTGGTTTGATAATTGGTGCTCGGGGGGTCCTTTAGTGGATCATATGGATGGCTTGACAGTAGGGGAAGTACATTTTCGGATAGCACATATAATCAATAATAGTTCTTGGGATTTTTTGGGCTTACGTTTTGGAATTCCGGATCATCTCAGAGAGGTAATTCAGGCAATTCCTTTGCCTTTATTTACTTTGGTGCAGGATACTATGTCTTAGAGTTTTTCTTCGAATGGTGCATATTCGGTTCGAGTAGCTTATAAAGCACTTCTTTCGGAAGAGGTGTCTAATGTTTTTGTTTCGTTTATTTTTTCTTGGTTGAGGAAGGTGGTTGGTCCACCGAAATTGAAACATTTCTTGTGGTTACTTGGGCACTCATGTCACCTGATGAATTCTTTGCAGTTTTCAAAGGGTTTGGCTATGGCTATTTCTAATTTGTGTGGAGTGTGCTTTTTATATGCTGAGTCTCCTTTGCATTTGTTGCATGATTGTAATCATGCAGTTGCATGGTGGCAGCAGTGGGATGTTCCTGATGATTTTTTTTGATGTATTTGGTTGATTGGCTAGCTTTGAATCTATGTGCTCGTGTTGTAGGTCCTTTTAGTTTTGATTGAGCACGTTGGTTTCTGGCAAGTATTTGGTGGTTGCAGAAGACTTGGAACTTATGAGTCTTTCAAAAGGAGATTATTTCCTTAGCAAATTTGAAAGGTTGAGTCTTTAACGTTGCAATGGATGTGTCCTTGACTTCTGATTCAAAATCAAAGCTTCAAGGTGTGAGGCGTTGTATTGGTTGGACTACACCGCTAGCTGGTTGGGTGAAATTGAATTGTGAAGACAGTTTTATTATTAATTCTGAGTTGACTAATGGTGGAGGATTGTTACGTGATTCATTTGGTCGTTTGCTAGGGGGTATTCATTTCGAATTGGTGTTTCAACTATCTTGGTGGGAGAGTTATGGTCCATTCAGGATGGTTTGATTTTTGCATAGAATCACAGTTTTCGACAAGCTGTGGTAGAATCTGATAGCATGGAGGCGGTATGGATGATGACTTGTGGTGTCATCTCTTCACATCTATTTTGATTGTGAATATTCAAGCTTTACTTACTAGGAATTGAAGTTGTTCTATTAGGCATGTGCTTCGTGAAGGTAATTTTGCAGCAGATTGTCTAGCTAAATTGAGTCATAGAATTTCTTCAAATTTTCAAGTTTGGGACGATATTTTGAAAGCTCTCTCCTTGATTATATGGGCTAATACTTGTGATATTTCTTTTATGAGATAGTTTTTGTTTTCTTTTAGTCGTAACAAAAAAAAAAAAGGATTACTTCTTGAATTATTTCTTTTCTGTGAACTGGCAAGTTAAGAAATTGTAAAGCTGAACCAATCAAACAAAAGAGTCAAGGGGATGTCCTTCAAGTTCTGTAGCAGAATATCAAAGAGAAAGGACCCTTTTAGCTGACAGAAATATGATACCAAAAAGAATAACAAAAGCATATATATGTATTTATATTTATATATATGTATATACTGAAAAACCCTGTCTTAAAAGAAATACATGACATTCGGTTCGGTCGCTTCCCCACGATGGTTTTTAACAAACAAGATGAACATTGAACTTCCAAATTCAGAATCCATTTGCTTACCACAAGAAAAGTGGAATTACTCAAAGCTCGTCCTAAAATTCATGTCTACGGTACCACCCGATGGGTTCTAACAGAAACGGCCAAAACTAACTATTCTGTTCATGGACCCCCTTAACTTCCATGCTCATTTCGTTCGTAGATGGTAGAAGTTGAAAATCAAAACAGCATCTTTCTTCTTTTAAGAAACCAACTGTACATGGAGAGTATTAAGCGGGGTAATTTCCCTTTGTCTTTTCATTGTTTCTCATTCTTTATGAAGAACAACGGCCATTGACTCTTGCCTGCGAAGCCTCAAATGCTTGGCAATGAAGTCATCAACCGCACGTTGAAACTCTTTATCACTCAACTCATCATCTGGAACTTGCTTCTCATCTACCGACGTCATCATTTCTTGGCATTTCACAGTCTCCGATCGTCGTAGTTTTTGTTCAATCTTTTCCGGGATTTTCCTCTTCAAATTGTCCGACTTAGTCCGGCGATAAACCTTTGGAATTGGATTATCTGAACCCGGTCCCGAATCAGAATCAGAACCCGAGAACAAACCAATATTATCAACATCATTGTCATTTTCCTCAACGCACGTGGTGGTTACGACATTCACTTTAGAAATGATCTCTTTGTCCTGGTAGAAAGTATCCTCTGTCGACAGAGAAAGATTATTATGAGCATTCTCTGACAAGGACTTGGGACAACGATGTTCGCTGTTTTCAATAAACTCCTCGTAGAGTCCATGCTCAGCATTGATCTCGGCGGGATTCTCGCACCATAATCTCTTGGACTTTACGAAAAGAGTGGCAACGATAACGTTGCAGAGCATGAAAACGAAGAGATTACTCGCAACAACTCCGGTCACTCTCCGGAAAAACTCGCCGGAGATTCTGATGAGGAATGGGACACGAGTAAGAGCCCAGGAGAGAAGTAACAGAGCAATACAAAGCTCGATCATGCGAAACAACTTTGTTAAGTTTCGAAGCCGATCGCAACGGCCCATTGTCTTTGCTTTCTCTGCTTTTACGTTGTAAAACTCGAACAAATCCATGAAATTTTGGAAACTCAGAAGGAGAAAACGAAAGGAGTAGAGCAGGAAATGTGTGTAACGAGTATTTAAAGAGAAATGGTGACTTGGGTTGTCGTTTTCATGGGAAAACAGAGAGAAAATGGAAGGGAAAATAAAGTCTAAACTCTAAAGAGAGACGAAGGAAGGGTGTGTTGTGTCTAAAAGTTGTTCAGGTTGACAGCTTCTCCCGTCTGTAAACCTTTATCTTAAATAGACTCCACTAAACTTAGAGTATAGATCAGGGCTCGTTTAGTTTAAGTGAGGATAAGTTTAAACCTTTCTTATATATATAGTCGTTTAAAATTTGAAGTCTGAATTTTATTTTCCGTAAGAGATTTATTTGACTTGAATAAGGATTAATCTAGGTGTGGATGACTTAAAGGTACCTTTTTATAGTTAAAATCCTGAGACTCTCTTAAAATACCTTGTAGATAAAAAAAGACCTCACTAGTTATTGTTATAACTTTTTTCAAAATAAAAACTAAACTCTTTAACGATTGCATTTAGAAAAGTGTTCTCTGTCTTAATCAAGATAAATACCGTTATATGCTAAGTGGATTTTTACATAGTATTACTTCTAACTAATAGAAAAGCTTATTTTGGACAATTATTTTTCATGTTAATGCAATAGTATCTTGTCTAATGCCCGCCTGACTAAGATGACGTAGGTATATTCAGCTGAACCGACTCTACCTGACCACTTAATGCAAGACATTTAAAGAGGTTTACATAGTATTACTTCTAACAAATAGAAAGGCTCGTTTTGAACAATTATTTTTCATGTTAATGAAATAGCATCTTGTCTAAAATTTACGGTGACTTAAGTTGGAAATAATTGTCAACCAAAAGCAAAAATCTTGTTTATGGTTATAGTAATTTTACAAATATTTTCTTGTATGTTAGAGTAGTAACAAAAAGGATTAGTTATCAAAAAAAAATTTCTTAAATTTTCAATTAAAAAGTACCAATAAATTGCACAAACTTCTAATTTTGTTTCAATTCTAGCCTGACTTTAATCTCACCATTATCTATGCTGACGTGACACTGTTACATATTAATAGACTCTCATTAGTCAGACACGTTAGTGTCACTAAGAGGACGTTGTATGATTAGTGAAACGATGTCATCTTATAGTTAAATTAAAACGACGTCGTTTGAATTTTGAAGAAAGCTTTTTCGTCACTCTCATTCTCACACCCTAAATCCCTAAATCCATACACATGCATAGAGGAAGTGACGTGATGTTTGAAAAATTGAAAAGTGGATGTAATATTGTGTGTGTGGCATTGAGATGTCCATCGATGTCGGTTGTTTTTTCTTCTAATTTTTGGTTATCTACAATTGGGTTTTCTCTATGTTGGTTGCATTTTTTTGTTGTTTTTACGTTATGAACAAAGCCACAGAGACTTCCATTCATGTCACCTTGTACTGCCATTGGATGGCATCTGTAGTTTTCCTACACGCACCGCGAGCATGTTCGCTCCATCTAGTGCAAGTCGCATGCTCCTTTTGCTTATTTCACGTTGTTTTGTTCAATGATCAATCTTGTTATTATTCTGTGTAAGAGCCTTCATAGTTAGGATCTAGCGAGATTTAAAAATTCTCAATGAATAATCTCTTAATATTGGCTCCATCTCAATAATGTGACCCACCTCTTTATTTCTCTAAGTTCATAATCTAGAAATGAAACAAAAACAAGACTAACACCCATTCGGTTTCTCTATATTTTGGGCTTAAGTTATTCAGAAGGCATAACTTAATACCCAATCATAAGTGTACGATTATTCCAGATTGAGTTTTCAAGACTTCTAGGTTTCTGAGTTCAAAACTTAGTGAAATTTTTAGAAGAAATTCTAGATTTAAGGATTTAAGGTGTGAAAATAACGAAGAGGCTTTATTCAAAATTCAAATAATATCGTTTCAATTTTATTATGAAATGATATCATTTTATTAATTAGACAACCTTTTCTTAATGAAGTTAACATGTCTTATTAGTAGAATCTATTGACACATGATAGTATCATATCAACATAGATAATGGTAAGACTAATGTCGAGTTAGAATTGAAACAAAATAAAAATTTGTATATTTTATTATTATTTTTTAAAATTTGAACTATAATTAAAATTGTGATTGAAAAATTGAGTTTTTTTAAGTAATTAATCCTAAAATGTTTGGTTAAATCGTAGAGTTTTTCACTAGGCCTAGGCCTAGGCACAGCACGGGCTCTGCTCTATCGCTTCACATAACAACATTAGAGTCCCTACCCTGGCTTGCTGTTCAGGCCTCACCAGTTCTCTTCTCTTTTGTTTGCAGTTCTTGTATTCTTTAGTTGAAATTTAAGCAAAGCCTGTTTACTGTTCAGGATTGATGACAGATCAGCACACTGGATTCAACTCGCATGAGGTTGAAGCCTTGACGTAGAAAAACACACTTCTATTTTTTATTGAAAATTTGTGATAGTCCATTAAAGTCCATCATTAGAGGTTTTGGGTTTGATTTTTCCAACTTCTTAACAAATTATCATGTATATTAAAATTTTATTTAATATGCAATAAAAATAATTTTCTTGCTATTAGTATAAACAAATATATATATTTTAAAATTATTTTAAATTTAGGTTTGAGATTATTCTATAATTTAATGTTTTTTAAAAATTACTAAAATTTAATATTATTGAATTTTTCATAAAAACCCCTTCTATAAAAATTTCTATCAAAAAGATTTATCTTGTTTATAAGAGAAAATAAT
>JANZLD010000237.1:13663909-13702776 GCA_026413575.1 Erythroxylum carthagenense | reverse complement strand
GATTAGTTATTGGTTTCCGCATTTTGTTTCCGATTCGATATCCCGATGCGAAATTTCTGTTTCCTTTCGCTTTTGTTTCCTTCGCTTTTCGCTTTTCGTTTTTCGGTTGGGATCCGGTTCTCGGATCGGATCCCAACAACTCCACTAAGGCAGAAGCTCCATACCACATCCACGCAGTTGCTTCCACAAGGCTGTCTCCATCCACCCAACCTTCCACAAACACACAAGCCTTCATACTTCACTCAACTCTTCACCAACGCAAGTCATCTTCTCCACTCATGCACAACACATCCACTTTCAAACAACACAGCAGCCCCCACTGAAGCAAGATAGCCTTACTCACAAAATAGCGTCCACTTTCGGATATAAGCTTCCACGTAATACTCACCAATGCAGAAGCCACGCCAGGAGAGGGGAGAACACATTATTTTGTTGTAGTTTGGAGCTGTGCTTTTTATTTTTAATTAATTCCTTCATGAGTTTATCTGTCGTTTATATTTTTAAATTGATTGGCATGATGATTTGTAACTAAAACATTAATTTCTCTTAAGGATTTGATATTTTTGATGATGCTTTAATATTAAATTTTGCTAGAATCCATGACTGAATATTTATATACTTGTTAATTTTTCCTTGGATTTATTCGTTCTTCCTTTGGATCCTTGGTATAAATTCACTTTTGAAAAAAGGAAATTTTTGCTAGAAGATTGAAGGAAATTTCGACTAGGATTTTCTTATGAGTTGGAAGACCCAAGAAACTTAGGAGGTAAAAAATGAAGGTTTAAGACTTAAGAAACTCTAGGAAGAACTTAAGTAAGGGATTACTAAGTGACATCTAGAGTTGATAGATTAATTCATCTTTGAGAAAAAAGGATTAATTACTCTTAAAATTCACCTACAAGGTTAGGATATTTCATTTGTGGAGGATAGCTAATTCAATATTAAAGTTAACAAAAAAATATCATTTTCTAAGAGAAATTCATTTTCCATTGAAGTTAATACTTTTAATTAGTCAATTGTTGCAATCTTTTCTTAATTAGTTACATCACAAATTTGTTATATTCATAGTTATTTTGGTCGCAGTGAATTGGGTGGTTGTTTAGAAATTTATTTAAGTTCTTTAAAAAAAATTCTTTACATTAATTTTAAATTTCCTAAAATTTCACTCAACCTGATTTCAAATACCATTAGCTAGCGTATAATTGAACTTTCTCATAATCCCTGTGGACACGACTCAGTTCGTACCGATTTATTACTCACTTTGACAACCATGCACTTGCGGTTCACGAACAAGTTTTTGGCATCGTTGCCGGGTATGAATGTTTGAATGTTTGCTTCTATAGCTAGTTTGATATTTACTTGTTGTTTTTCTTTTTTTATCCCTAGAGTAACTTATTTGTTTCTTTTTCTTTTTGCATTTTTGTTTTTCTTGCATAACTTGGGTGTAAAAGGATTATATGCCCTGAACCACTAGAGAGCAAGAAAAACAGTTTGACCCAGAGTTGGAAAGAACAGTAAAGTCAATTCGTCGACAAAAGAAAATGGAAAATTAAGCAGAAGAACTTCAGAGAATTCAAAGAAAGAGAGATGAAATGGCTCAAAGATTAGCTCAATTAGAGGCCAGACTCGGTGTAGCTAATTTGATCAAAAGAAATGGAAGAGGAGATAACGGAAATAAACAGGAGCAATTACACCAACATCCTATCAGGAAATATTTCCAGCCTACAATGGTGGACAATTATCACGGTATCCAAAGACCTAATGTTCGTGCTCAGAATTTTCATATTTCACCTGGACTCATCAATTTGGTTAAGACAAATCAGTTTAGAGGAGCACCAATGGAGGATCCAAATGATCATCTTGCAAGTTTCCAGGAATTATATGGCACTATCAAAACTGAAGGGACAACGCAAGATGACATTAGGCTCACTTTATTCCCATTTTCTCTTCGGAACAAAGCAAAGAATTGGCTTCATTCAATTTCTGCTGATAGAATGCAAACTTGGCAAGAGGTGACATAGCAATTCTTGATTAAATTTTTTCCACCTAAAAAAGCTACGAAATTAAAAGCTAATCTTCCTGTTATTGCTAGAGTTTTGGTGCTCCGATTGTTAATTCTTCTCTTGATCTTTTCAACCAACAAATGGAAATCGACAATAGTGGGGTTTTAGCTAGTTATAGGGATGCCAAGGTACACTATTGGGAGGGATTGATGACTGAAACCAGTGATAGAGTGTAGCTTTTGTATTCTCCCCAAAGCAGTTATGGACAAGAAAAAGCTACTCTTTGTAGAATTAACCTCCAACCTCGAGAGCCTATGAAAGATTTGGAGTGCTTTCACCAAGGTCGAGACTGAGAGCGGATCAGCTTTAGATAGTAAGAACAAGTCATCAGCAAAGCTAAGGTTGATAACCTTCTGGTGATTGCATTTAAAGTGATATTGGAAAGCTTTAATGCGAGCAACTACAGCCTTTAAAGGTCTGTTAAACACTTCCATAGCAAGAGCGAAAATATACGGTGATAGGGGGTCACCATGGTGAAGCCCCTTGGAACTTTTAAACTGCTGATTAGGTTGTCCATTCACGAGGATTTTGAAGGTAGGAGTAGTTAAGCTTTCAACTATCCATTGAATGAAGGTTTGAGGAAAGTTCATAGCTACTAGTGCATTAAGAAGGAATTGCCAATCAACATTATCTAAAGCTTTCCAGATGTCTATATTGAGGAAACAATTCTTCTACCCTTCATAGATCCATAGGATTTAGTAAGTTCCTGCAGAAGGAGTATGTTATCATCCATAATACAACTTGAAATGAAGGTCCCCTGTGATAAATCAATATAATTAGCAAGAACATCCTTCAACCTTTGCGCCAACACCTTCGCGATGATTTTGTACACGGTGTTACAACAAGATATGAGCCTAAAGGTCAGAGAAGGTGACAAGAATTTGAAGCGACAATCTTGTAATGAACCAACCAAAGTATATCTCTTCATATGTTTTAATGTGAACCACATCCAGTATTGAAGGATGAGAAAGTTTTTAAATCACTATCTTTTATAGTGTGTTGAATTATATAATTTTGTTGATAATATTTATGGTTAATATAATTTAGTTATTACTTTTATCTAACTGTTACCTCAAGATGTTTGTAAGTGGAAATGATTCTTGCAGCAAACTAAAAGCTAGCTAGAATGACAAATCTTTAAGAAATAGCTCTATCATGACCATCAATGCTTCGATTATCTATCATCACAACCTAACAGCCACATCTTATGACTAATCTCATCCAAGCCCTTCCCCTTTAGGAGAATCAAGGTTGAGAAATAAATGAAATGATAATCATCGGCCTGTTGCGTAGGCAATTTTGGCGACAATCATAAATTAAAAGGCGATCATCTTCATCTTGTCTAGTGAGTACTGTTTACAATCCTGTTATGTACCAAGCAATTGGGTCAACAGCAGAAGGCTCTCTGAAATTGTCCGTTCAACATTCACACAACAAAATCTTCAAAAGAATGGAACTTGAACAGTACAGATTGAACCACACAAACATCGGCAAAGACATCTAAATCCACTAGAAGATTTGTTTTCCACCAGCATAGAGCATGTTAGCGTAGGAGAAATTGCATGGCGTATACTGTTTCACAATACAATAAGATCATAATTCCCCCATCCAAAACATACACGACTAACATGTTAAAAGATTCCCATTGGAGATGAAAACATATGATGACAACATAGTCCTAACTACTACTGTTGCATATTTTCCTTAGCGAATACAACTTTTTCATCAGTACTGTCTCTAACGTCTTTCCCATACTAATCCCTTATGATAACCAAAAGTCCTCTCGAGAGGGCCCTTCCTCCGTGCAAAAATTTATACCAAGTGGTCTCAGATTTTGTATGTTTCTATGCGTGTACATGGCCTTCAAAAAGGAATTGAAAGAGAATATGATTCCCAAAAATCACTTCGCCAAGTCAAAATTTTTTTTCTATGACTACGAGCTACTGAAAGTCTAAAAATCTGAAGCACTGAGAATTATTTAGATGATTGCATGCAATCTTTGCCGGTAGGAATACGCATCCAACGAAAGCAAGAGAATGCTATTCACGGGGTGGCATTTACAATTTTTATTTGCTTCTTTCACCTATGACTTGAGATACCATAATGAGACTGATTAAAGCTCATTACTTAGCTGCATTTTTATTCTCTGGAACCTGGGAATCATTTCCAGAAGATGACCCATCTCCTGCCGACACAAAAGACCATGCCAATGCTGCAGTACCAAGGGTAACAGCAGCAGCAATTGAGCCCCAAATCCACACCTGCCTCCTTTTCCTCAACTGTCTATTACGCCTTGCCACCTCTATACAAACAATAAAGGAGAAAATTATGATCTGAAATAATGGCATGCTACCTACTAGGGCCATACATAATTGATATTGAAAAGGGAACTAAACACGCCATAACCAAACCTTAAACAAACCAATATCAAGCCAAAAAAAGATCAACCAAAAGATATTAAGGAATAGAAGTCTCACCAACAACTTCTTGGTTCCTCTGTGACATTTCTCGATTTACAGCCTCGTAATATTGAAGTCGATCTGACAAGCGAGCAATCTCAAAATTCTTCGCCTCAATCTGTGCTTCCAACTCTATCTGTACCTCTGCTTTTGCAATACCCCTTCCAACAGATTCTGATACAAAGCGAGCAAGATAAACCTCTTGGCACAGCTGTTCAACAGGATTGGTATCTAACTGCTGCAAACCATCTTCTGAAGAAATTGGGCATTCAGGAAGCGTCAACCCCACAAGGGACAATTGTTCCCTTATCCTCTCCCACTGGCTTTGCATATTATTGAGAGCTTGTTCCGCTTGCTTCCGCTTCTCTATCTCCATCAACAAATTAAATCTAATCCCATGCAATTCAGCTTCAATGTCACCAAGAGAAAGTCGTGACCCAGCTTCAGGTGATAGTTCTACCAATAGAATACAAGTACAACAAGAGTAAGTTTTTACTGTTGACTCACTTCAGGTGATAGTTATACCAGTAGAACATAACAAGAGTAAGTTATTACTGTTGACTCGCTGAAAAGGTTTATTAACTAATATTTGCAAATACATGAGAATATTGTATGAAAGGCAACTAATAATTGTTATTTTAAAATAACATAGAAAAGAAGTAATTCAATAACAATATCTGTTTGTCATGTCTCACAGCCGTCACTCATTGGGAGTACATCAAATATAATGGTTTACCTTCCCAAGCATCGAAGAACTCTCCTGTTGGTGTTGGAGCAATAAGTTTCACAGAACTTACAGCCCCAGTGTTGTCCTCAAAATCAGTGCTACTAGTATAACTCATAGACTCCTGTGGATCGTAGAAATCATCGGTCTCACTATCTCTTTCAAATGCAACATGTCTTAGCACATCCTTTTCAAGAGCCAAACCATTCTTCCCATCACTGCAAACATGTTTTCCGTTACAGCTTTCTGAGTCAATATCATGATTGACAGATATATGATTCTCTTCAGCAGGATGGACACCCTTAGCATGCTCTTCTGAAGTGGAACCATTGGTGACACCATTCATAGGGACACCATTAGTATCAGAAATGGTAAAAGCAACAGAATGACTATCCGTAGACTCCACAGCCTTAATTCCTGCATTATTTGAATCAGCAATAACCTCATTTTTATCCGTTATCTTCCCCCGTGAAGTCACATCATCCTCAGAAAAGCTCTTCAAAAGACGCGGCCCACGCCTCTTGTGATTGATAATGTATGGCGAAGGAGGAAATGAAGATGGTGAATCAGGAACTGGAGTTGCTTCAGGAGTGGCATAGAGTGCTGGTGATATTTGAGGACGATTAACTTTCCTCTCTATGTTTGATGTGCTCTTTCTTCTCTCCAGGTTTGAATTAGATATGGAAGGCTTTTTGTTGGGAAGTGTATTTGTTCTTGGAGGACGATTCGAACTAGGAACAGTCTTGTCAACAGATTTAGAAGCTCCAGGTTCCAGCAACCTATCCAAAGCTATAGCAGTAAACGTTGGCATGGTCCTGCATTGCAAAAAGCTAAATAAAATTAACCAACATGATTCATAAAAGGAACATGCATCATCTGTAAAAGTTCAACAAAAGATAAAACCGAAGAGTAAATACGCTTACTCTGCAGATTGGGAGTACTCTTCAATAGAAAACCACATAAAGTAAATTAAGCAATTCCTAAGTTAAAAACTAATGCTGAAGACAACAATCTTTGGTACTAAAATTGAGATATCATTACCAAAGTTGAATAATCTTACTTGAAAAACTAAACAATGCTCAACATCCGTACCCATGTAGACAGTCGAATAGAAGTATGTGCTTGCTATAATCCTCAACAGAAGGAAATATTAAAAAAAAAGAAAATTTTAATCCACACGTAAATCAACCATAAACAAAATTCAAAAACTCTGCTCCTAACACAGACAATTTTAATGAAAATATATCAAAGCAACACAATCAAGTAGAAACTCGTTACGAGAACCCAAAATTCTCATAGATTAGGCTATTTAATTTTATCTAGCTCCTAGGTACAGAATCTTCTGATAAGAGTTTAAATTCAAAAGCCACTCCCAAGCTCTCCCTACCTTAGCAACCATTAGACCAAAAGAACCAGAGAAAAGAAATTAGGGAATCGATATTAAAATCCTAGCTTATCGATTCGAAGCCCCACCAAACGTCTCCTCTGCGTAAATTGCACGCGGACTCTATCTTTCGCACGCCGTTTTGTTGGCTTCGAAAATTTAAATCGCTAAGCTTGAAAGTTAAAACAACAAACACACAAACGAAGCAACTACAAATCGTAAATTTCTCAATGAACAGAAAACAAAATCCAGAATAAAAGATTCCAAATTCAATACTTCAAACAAAACTATATTTAAAAAAAAGGTCAAATTCCTCAACAAAATTCAACCAACAAAAAGAAAAAAAAAAAAGGAGCTTCATCAGCTATTGACAGCAACCAAATAGAATCATCAGAAAAAAAAAAAAACAAAACAAAATAAGGGGAGAATACATATATAATTACCTAGAAGAAACAGAAATCACTGAGGGAAGGAAAACAAACAAAACGAAAGAGATCCTCCAACCAAAGATGAAGCAAGAAAATTTATTTTACAATATCCTTATTCAAGAAAGCGCGAGAGCAACGACCACTCGACACCTTCAGCCACAACATTCCGCCCCTATATTTCTCCGCAAATATGTGAATTGAATTTTCATTTCCTTTGAAATATCGCACACCTTGAGCTTGACCCACTCTCGAAGCATAAAAATTTAAAATTTTTGGGTGCGCTTAGGGCTGACGTGTGAGTAAAGTTATAGAAAGTGGGTGTGAATGAGCAATTTCTGGAATCTCCAGGGGTTGAAAGGCTAAATTTGGGATTCTAGTGGCATCTCCTCCAAGGTGCGTGGAGATGTTACGCAAATCCCACCTGGGAAAGCGTGCCCTTTTGGCAGTTATAACGGATTGTTTTTCTTATCATTATGACGTTTTTTTCTCTTTCCTTCCTTTGTTATAATTATATATATAATTCCTTTGTTATAATTAATTTTCTTATTTTTGCAACTGAAAAAAGTGGAAGTCAAACTAAAAATAGATTAGAAGACCAAAAACAAAGTCAAAGACGAGGTGCTAGTCAAACGGTTGAAAGATTCTGGAGCAAGAAGAGGTGGCATCTAGAATCTTTTAGAGGCTAGACGTGGCGTAACCATTACCTAATGATACTCTTCATAGTTTGCATAATTGACTTGCTTTTATTTAACACTAATTCCTATATCTCTTCGCAAAAAGTCAAGATTTTTCTATAAGTTTTATAAGAATGTTCTAATTTTGAAAAACAAAACTGTGAGATAAATTGACTTTCAAAACTTCAAACAAATATTTTTTTTTCTACTTCCTTAGCTTTTAATTAACTAGAGTTTTTGAGTTAAAGTCTTGAGAATGGAGAAATCTATTTAGCCAGTACTTTATCCTTTATAGGTTGACCCGGTGCGAGCAGAGATTAATTTGAGAATATATGACTTAAAGGCACCTTCTTATGGTTGGAACCCTCCTAAAATACCTCGTGAGCTAACAAAAAAAATCACTATTATCTTTTTTTAAGTAAAGAAAAACCTTTCATGCAGTATATTCTTTGTCACAAACTAAGACTCTTTACCTATTTAATTCAAGACTAAAAGGAATTCTTACATTGTGTATCTTTTCTTAGTTTATACACTAGCACAACTATATACAACTCAAAAAATATCTTTCTTACACATACTAGTAAACTAAGATTTAATACAGCAAACACATTTACTCCAATGCTCTATTTAGCTTCTTAAAGTTCTTGTCAACTTTTTAATAAGCCAAAGGTTCTTTCTATAACTCAATTGTGGTATATTTATACCTAAAACTAATTCAAATAATTGTTAGACATACAAGTTAATTGTTATAACAACTAATCTTTTGGCACATTTGACTAGTCGAACACCTACCTACAGCTAGCTAGTTGACCATCGATTAATCCATTGGCTAGTCAATTGGACATTACACATTCTATTACTTTGCGTCGCTTTGTTCGACTAGCAAAACCCTTATAAAAATCAAGTTGACAACTTTAATTCTTAAGTCTTTTCAAAGGTAAAATGCACCTTTTTGAAAAAAAAAATTCAAAATCATTCCAAAAGTTTGTTTAAAGATCAAGAGATTTGCTTTAGAAATTAAAAACAAATTTTCTCTTAATTATAGAAGAACTTATGCATTATGTCACATGTATAAATAATCATATAATGATTGAACTCCTAATTTATTGAAATGACCAACATAAGGTTATAACAAAGATTTCAAAGATTTGCTTAAATGTCAATTTGATAGATTCCTTCTTGCTTTGGGGTCTTCAGCTTAAAACCTTTAGCTTAAATTTGGGTTCTGCTTTGATTATTTTCTTCAATCTTTTCTTGCTTATTTATTTAACTATTGCTCACTTTGTCTTTCTATTTAAATACATTTTTCACACATTAGTTAATTTCATTGTAATAAAGCTATTAATATCACAAAAAGTAAATTTACTAATAATAATATATTTTGTTATCGTAAAAACGCATAGGTTATGACCTCACATGATCCAACAATCTTCCGTTTTTATGATGATGAAATATTTGGTGATACTAAGAAAAATAAATGACATTAAGTAAATCTCTCCATGTTAAACCAATATATAATATATGATCTACCTCATGCATTATAGATGATCAGGTCTTAATATCATCATTCTCTCCTTATTTTTATCAATGTAAAAAATGGTATACGATATATAAATCTATAAGCATCAAAAAGGAAAAAAGAATTTCTTTCCCCTTCTTTTCAAAAACTCTATTATATAGGTAAAACATACATACCAAATTCTATTAAGTATATGCAAATATTTTTAAAGCATATGTAATAATTTAAAGATCAATATATCATTCTTTTCAAATATATGCAGCAATGTTTTCTTCCCCTAAACAAGTGTGTCAATTAAATATGCTTAAATGTTATTAATATAAGAGCAAGTATATGCCTTTTTTATGTATTGTTAATGGTTACCTCATTTTCTTTCACAAATAGTTCAACAATTGGTCTTAATACCAATCTTTTTTACTTGGCTCATATTATGGCTCTTGGTGATTTTTCTTTTGAAATTAATTGTTGAAGATACGGTTGTTATTCCTCATTTAATATTAATTGGGATAAAAATTGTTCATATTCATTTAACACCACTTCATATTAACTTATAAGGCAAAAAATCAATATGTTTTAAGTACCTATAATGTGTATGAAACATGCACATATTCTATTAAGTATTTTGTATGATTTTAATGTTAAATAATTACCTTAATTTACTTTTTTTGATATATTTTCAAGTAACACCACTTGGACCTTGAATGATATTACTCATGAATTGGAAGTAATTCTAAGTAATAAAATGGAGAAATTCATAATTCTTGGAGGAAAATGATTTGGTTCATGCTCATATGTTAACTTATACCCTAAAAATATCAAGTAGAACAAGTGACACATTCTAAACCACATTCATATAGGAGTATAAGTCTGACATAAAACAATGAGATACACAGTTAAAAGACATAATTGTAACATCCCGTTCTCATACTAAGGGTTAGAATCCTAAGAATTTGGTACATGTGAGCTTAAATAGAGATTAAGAAATTGCATTTTCATGCTTAGGCATAATGTTAGCATATACACACATGAATTTGAATCTTTGCACATAAAAATAATTGTACATGCATTCATTGACAATTTCTGGGTATAATTGTTTATAAATGTGATTATATTTAGAATTGTGGATTATATGTGTGAAAATTTAATTTGGAGAGTATATTTATTTACTTAGAAATTTTAGTAAAAATTTGAAAATTTTCTGAAATTTAAGGGTATCTTAGACTAAGAAAATATGCTAAGTGGCAAAAAAATTGTTAAATGGTAGCAGAAATTAGTATCCAATGGCAATGGAAATTTTGATGAAAGACTTTAGGATTTATTGACAAGTGTCATTAAAATTTGGGAGACAATTGGATTAGAAATTGGAGACAAAATGGACAAGTTATTACAGTGGACCAAATGGAATAACGGGAAAGTGACATGCCACTTGCCACACCACTTATTGAATCACGTTTTTATAAAGTGAAAGACCATATTTTGGTCTTTCACTTGCTAAAAACGACACTTGCCTATATTTTCATCTTCTTCATTCATTTATCTTCTCCATTCTTCTTTTTCATTCACGATGCTTTCTTCTCCAAGCCATAAGGTTGAATCTTTCTTCTCATCACTAGCCACTTAAATACTTTACTATCTCCACCTTGCTACTAATGACCCAACCTATTCCTCCATCAAAGTTGATAATCGTGGAGAGGAAAGAGTTAGGATTTAATGGTGATTTTGAAGATTTGGAATCTAAATCAAGTAAGTCGTGTTTTAATTTTATGGGTTTGGTTAAACAAAGCATTTGTGATGATAGTTAAAGGTTAATTTCATGAAATAGTGTTTTGAGTACATGAGTGTCGTGAATGGTGAAGAGTGTAAATTTGTTGCTTTTATTGATGAGTAATGATTTATAGAAATATTTTAGAGGTTGAATGATCATGACAAGGAGTTTTGTATATGCTAGAATGTTGATGAAGAAATGAACATATATATGTATATATTGATGTTTTGTTTCATATAAATGCTAAATAGTAGGTTGGGAGTTGTTTATGGATGATTGGTATTGTATATGATGAGTAAGAAACTATGAGTTATGCTACACATGTTTTAAAGATGAATTGGTTGTGAAAGGGATGTTGTAATGAGAATTGAAAGTTGATGAGTATAGAAATGCGTTTATAACCTGTTTGTGTTAATGGATGAGTGTAGAAATGAGTTGAAATAGAGTTGAGAATGAGGAGTGAATGGAGTAGAAAAGGTGATCTTTATATGAGTTGTGTTAGTGTAAGATTTGGAAATAAAATTGGCAGTTAAGCTGGAAAATTGTAGCAGAAATATGATCTATGAGTATGCTTTAGTGTTTTAGCCATAACTTTTTCTCTAGTTATCCAAATGAGATGATTCTTGATTTGAATTAAATAGAGACATAGGGCTAAATTTTTCGTGAAGACATCTAATTTAAATTCTGTTTTTAAGAGTCCCAAAATTTGACATAAAATTGAGAACTAGGTACAGTACATTGTTGGATGAACGTATATGTTGTGTTATGTTTTGAGTGTATGAGAATATGTTATATTTTGAGTGTTTATGATCAAGTAGGAATATGAAATGTGTATGTATGATGTTAAGTTGAAATTAGGTATACTTGAATAAGTTATCCACTTAAGATGATGAATCAAATGAGTTGAGAATTGAGAGTGAATGAAATCTAATTAGTGTTTGAATTGTTAGTGAGTGATATTGCATTAGGAGAGATGAATTTGAGAAGATTACGAGTGAAAGTGATGTTAGAATAGGTATAAGATCCATTGGAGAGGTCTTAGAGAAGGAGAATTGAGCAAAAACCAGAAGGATACACGGTCAGGCACGGTTAGGCCGTGTAAATTGACACTGACCATGTGTTCCTGATGCGAAAACACCACCAGACCCGTAAGAAATATAGGCTGCTCGTGTAGGATCACACGACCGTGTGTTTTGACCCCCCAAATAGCAAAATCTCTTTTCTTAGTCTTCACGGAAGTTGTACATATAGAAGCCCTCTTCGAAACTGTCTTAATATGACATTAATCTGACATTTATAGCAAAAGTTATAGTGTTTGTACCAAAAGATGTTTGTTTATCAATGTTATTCAATGAGATGTTTAGGCTTGTTAGTGATACTAAATGAGCCTAATTGAAGTAGGATTGAGTTATTAACCTCCTCATTGAAGTAGGATTTAGTTATTAACATAAGAAAGTATTCTAGATGTTAGGGAATGATCCAAAGATCTTGATAATTAGTTATGAGACATGTATTAAGGATATGCACCCGAGAATGTCATTGAACATGCATTGTTCATATTTAATATACATATGTGTGCATCATTAGACACTTATACAATTATCCAAAATTGTGATATGCGTATGTTTTGCATGATATAGAGGAATATATAGAGTGCCATCTTCCAGACGTTTCCAGACCTTGAAAGCAAATGCTAATCTAGAGCATACTGTGAGTCGACCTAAATGGTCTTACTTTTATGATTGTTTTATTATGTATTATTAATTGAATGATTATGAGTGTAATTTGATTGTGTTGATTCCGAACACTGAAAGCCTAAAGAAGCTAATATATGAATGTGGTTATTAAAGTACTCCTTGTATGTGAATTGGATGGAATAAGTGTACACAATTTGATTGTTAAAAGCCGAACCATGGTCTGATGATGAATATATTCTAAATGTGATATGCATATAAACGAAAAAGTGATTCTCAACACAAATGTTAAATGCCAGACTAAGGTTTGATGACATGTGAAAGTGACTAATTAATCATATATGTTTGATGCATTCTATTATATGAATGCATTAAACATAAAGGCAGTTGTAACCAGAGTAATCACTGAAAAAGAGCTTAAAGCTCATAATGTGAAAAAAAAAAGCCTCGAGCTCAGAAAGTGATTAAGAGCCAAAGGCTTACTATATAAAATGAGTCCGACATCTCCAAATGATACGGGATAATTATTAATGAACTCGGAATCCACAATGGATACGTGATAGTTATAGGCACTCGGTCACAATAAATTAATAACTGAAAGTGAGTCTCATGAGCATTACACATGCCTATGATATGTATGTTTTAAACAGTCTAAATGATTTCTGAATGTGATAAGTGTTTAAAAGATAATTGGTTATTAATACAATGAAGTGAATTATATGATTACATGAACTATACGTGTTATGTGATTCAGTGAGCCGTCGAGGATGGTCACTCACTGAGTTCGCAAAACTCAGCCAAAATTTGCAATATTTTTTCAAGCTCAGAAGAGTACCCCATTAAGCAAAGGGAAGTATACCTACTGCATACAAATGAAAGATAGAGGTTGGGATCAGTTCACGTCTACATAGGATTTTTCATTTAATTTTTGTATTAAGGAATGTATTCCGAAATTATTGTACAATATGTATGCAAGTGCATTTATACTGTAATGACATTATGATTGTAAGTGTTTTGTATCTGAAATGGGCCCTAGTGATTAATGAAATTATGATAATTTGAAAAATATTGGTAACTCTTGTAAATGAAAATATTTATGAAATAAAGTATAGGCTCAAATTTTTGATTACTGATTTTCATGTATGCGTGTGATATTTAAAAAAAATTGTATTGAGTTTCGAGTATCTGAGTATCTAAATGAATATGTTAGCACACCACTCTCACAAGGCACAGACTCGAATATTACTCAGGATGTTGGGTACGTATCTTGTGAAATTGGGGTGCTACAATAATCACACCAACGGTTATGTTTATTGTCTAGAGAAATCACTAATGGCCTCAATTTAGGCCAAAATCTTGAAATAGACCATATCCTAGTCAAAATAAAATATATTTAAAGGGAAAATCCTAATTTTATGAGACTTTTAACCATCTTTTAGAGAAAAACACATATAAGAAACATCTCTTTCTTTAAAAGTTAGTATTAGTCTTTAAGAGGCTTCTCCAATCTTTTAGCGATCAATTTAAGATGTCTTTTACTAGAGAATCAAGATCTAGACATGATGTCAATTGATCAAACTAGCAATAGATTTAGGGAGTTCATCAAGATTGATTTCTACTATGGCTTCTTTATTTATGCCTTTTGATTTTGTTGTTTTGAATATATTTTATGGCTAAATAATTTTCTTCTATATTTAGATAAGGAAAAACCTAGTGATTATTTTTATATGGATTGATTTATTTTAATTGACAATCGAGGATTTATTATGTGAGCTATCTTTGTTGGTCTTAATGATAATCTATTCATATCGTTGTTTAAATATGATCTTAATTCACTTATGAACAACCAAAGAAAGTCTACTTATGAGTGGGTTGTGGTTTAAGTAAAAGGGGTTGAATAGGGTACTTAAGGGATACTTAAGTGATCTTTCTGATATTATAGTGAAATCTTTGATAGGATTTTATATAGCATAATTCATTGAAAAGAGTATTGGCAACATTCTAGATAAGAGTTAACCAACTAAAGAGTAGATAGTTGTTCCTTAAGAAAGTGCAATTTCAGTTTTAGGAAGTCATGTCAGTCTAAAGAATATATCTAATCTAAATTAATTAAAGGAATAACATATTCTAAAGTGCTTAACTTTTTGGAAATTTTTTTAATTTAGTGCCCAAACTTTTAAAATTTTCAATTAAGTGACTAACTTTTTATAATCTTAACAACATAGTTCAAAACATTAGTTCTATTATTACTTTGCTAACTTAGCTAACGAGATCCTTTTTTATGACATATAGGCATCCACGTGAAAAATTAATTCCCAACTAATCATCTATGTCACTAAAACATCTAACCTATAACCTCTTTTGCATATTAGGTTAGGTATTTTAGACCATGTGGATGATTAGTTGACAATCATTTTTCCTTGTGGATTCTTACATGTCATAGACAAAAGAGGTTTCATTAGCCACATTAGCAAAATATTAACATTACTAATAATTTGAACTGAGTTGTTAAGGTTATAAAAGGTTGGTTACTTAATTGATGATTTTAAAATTTTGTACATTTAATTGAAAAAAACCCAAAAGGATGAGTACTTTAGAATTTGTTATCCTTTAATTAAATCAGAAATGAAAGGTACTATTAGGGCATCTACTTATATAAGTATAGTTATTTGATTACATTCTCTTTTGCTTAATTTCATTATTTTTCTTGGATATTCTGTAAGTTTATATTTATTTTATTTTTTCATACAATTATCCGTAAAACCATCTTTTAATTTATAAGCTTTAGGTTAGTTAATAGTGTCACGATATTTAATATTTTTCATATGATTTGACCATGCTTATGATTATATTGCTTATCAATGATATATGCATTGGCCTAATTAGTGGGTGATAAATTTGTAAAATGAGAAACTTGTAGCATTAGTATAAGAGTGCATTTTACACAGACTCATATAAACTTAGGTCCTTAGGGGTTAACTCCAAGAAACTTTTTCAATCGATATTCTTCTATATCTACTTAATAAACATTGTTTCAAAGAGCGATTTTTATGGATATTTCTAAAATCACCGCAAAGATAACTTATCGAATAATGAGAATTAAAAGTGTTGTTTCATGTAAGAAAGATATGTATTTTCAAGTCTTCTGTGGATGACTGTGTGGTAGAGGGGTTCTACTTTGAATATATGAGGAAATAAGAGCTTTCCTTGCATAATGAAATTTGAGGTCTATAGTATGCACATATTTGTTACAAGCCTTTGTTTTATGTCTTTGTGTAAAATTTGTGCCTATTTTTATCTTAAGTCTTATACTTTATAAGTTTAGAATGTGAACTATAAATAAATGCATGTAATTTCCCTTTTTCTTGACACCTAAAGGATGATGGATGAGCATATAATTCTTTTACATATTTAGAAGATGCAACATGCTCATGTGATTATTATGGAATATTGATGTAAACCAACTTAGGAACAAATCCTAAAGAATCCACGAACAAGTTTGAACCACGCTAAGAAACCTAACTCAAATATTAAAAGAACTAACCCATAAATTATAAAGAATTAAGAACTAAGTTTATAACATATTTGGAATGTTAAAAAGTTTTTTATAAGTTTAAAGTTTTATGAAGAATAAGAAAAAGAATTGCTCAAATATCCCAACAAATAAAGATATCAAAGACTTACTAAAACTATATAGAAGCACTCCTTAAATACAATATAAAAAGTAGGATTTTAGCAGTGGAAAAAATCTAAGACATGATTATGTTCTAGGTCATATTTTCACAAAAAACTTTGCTGTTAGTAGACATTATTTGGGGAAAATTTGTGTTATATACTTCATTTTTTGAGAAAATGTCAACGTCAATTAACATGAGCTCTAGTATTGTCATGCTTGTACTCATGTTTTGATAACTTGACTCCTAAGAGTTACATAAGCTATCGCACGACTATGTTTAGGGTGTTTTCTTTACTAGAGCTTAAACTCTTTTATCTAGAGCGAGGCACATATATGAGATTATATCTAATTTTTGCATATCCATGGAGGAACATAAATTGAGGCATGGTTGTGTCTAAGGTTATGCTTAGCTAAAGATGAATCTTAAGTCTCCAAATCTTCACCAACTCTAACTACTATAATTAATCTAAGCTTTTATATAACAGATCTTGTGTTTGGCTAGTCATGATAGCATCATCCCCATATTTTTTTAAAAATTCATCCTTAAATCTCTTTCTAAATACAAATTCTTCTTTATATAAAGGTATAATAATAGATTTGTTAGTATAAAAATAACTCCTTTTATGTAATAACTCACTAGTTTTTCATTTCTCTCTCCATTAACTCTTTTACTTTTAAAGCCTTACTCTCACTCTTTTATTCTTCATTCTCCCTCTTTAACTTAATTGTCCCAATATATCTATTTAAATGTCAAAATTATAAGAGTAAGTGACTTTTTATCTTTCATGGTGGCATACTAATTCTTGAAACCATCATGTACAAGTCTTGTATTAAATTATTAAGGCCTCCCCAAAATTATGTGACTAAATTATATAGGTACCACATCATAAAGTGCCTCGTGCTTATGCTTTCTAATAAAGAAAGAAACTAGAATTGTTTATTCAAATTGATCTCTCTAAAGTCATTAAGTCACTAAATCTTGTATAGCTTTGGATGCTTTAAGTAGGTAAACTTAATTTTGCTATAAGAGTAGAGCTAGTTACATTATTACAACATCTTGAATCAATAATCTTATTGTATATTGATTTTTTATAAACATAGGGATAGCAAAACCGGCTTGGTCTGATTTTGAACCTGTTTGAACGGGCCACGAGCCTACCCGACTCAAACCGTAGCCCGACTATTTCTTTAAAAACGGCGTCGTTTTGTCAAAAACTGACAAAACGACATCGTTTTTTAATTTTTCTTAAAAATATAATCTAATATGAAAAATTTTCTCCCTTTACTATTAAAGTTCATTCTCTTTGATTTGAAGAGTTAATATTATCTTAGTAATAACTACCACACCCTTAATAACATACTCAACTCCATCATTTAATAGACTCATTAAGTGTTGGCCTGTATTCCTTTTCTTCTAAATACCTCACATTCTCCACCTCTTCATCATTTCTTATGATCATAATCCTCTTATTTGAGTATTGAGATGCAATATATCATGTTCCTAAATAATGAAAACATTTAATGTTTCTATTTCGAGAGGGTTGGGATTTAATTTTACTATGTCTTAATTATAGGCATCAACTTTAGCTTGAGGTGGCTCAATTTAAATACTAGCTTCCTTTTTCGAATAAAACCTATAAGAATCACTAATACTAGTAGGGTACTTTGATATTTCTTTTCATATGAGCTGCCTTTTCACCTTCGTGGTCATATGTACCATCTCTTCCAATTCTACCCAGTATTATAACTCTATCATATTAGTTATATATTGATTCAATTCATTTAAGGACTTCTTCATAATTGCTTCTCTGTCATCCTCCATTTTGACTCAGATCACTATTTCTTTCATCTCCTTATGATAATCTTCTACACTTTTTGATCCTTGAGTAAGATTTTATAACCTCTAATACAAATCTTCATAATAATGGTTTAGTATAATTCTCCTACACATAAGAGCTTTCAATTCATTCCAAATCTTTATGGGCATTTCATTATTTCTTGTCCCACTATTGACTAATTGATCCCACCAAATGATAATATAATTAACAAACTCTACTATCGCTAACTTTACCTTCTTCTCTTTAAAGTAATTATGATAGTTAAAGATTAATTTTATTTTTATCTCCCACTCCAAATAAGTTTTGATATTGTTGCTACATTTAAAGGAAGATCTAGTCATCTTGATGTTGCAAAGATTTCTATCTAACCTTCTCAAACTTTAGCTCCCTCTTATATTTCTAATAATGACTAGCTCCTACCTTAGGCCTAAACATATCCTCTTCAACCTCAAACGCTAAATTAATATCATTAAAATTTAAAGCATCGTTCTCCTTATTAACCTTTGTTGAAGTTATTGGATCATGCCTGGTATGCCTCCCCTCACTAGGAACTCAGGTTTGTCATCTCCTAAGTCATACAATAATCTATTACTATTAATAAATCCAACAAATTGTCCATGCATCATATACCATACATTATTAGGAACTCGAGTTGTTTTGCTAACATGTCATCCTCTTAAACTATTGTTGTATAAATTGTATAAAGTAGGTGTCAACCTTCTCTTCTTTCAGTTTTGAGACCCCTTCAGAAGACACATTTGAAAAATGTAGAAAAAGTTTATTAAAGAAAATTTTACATGTATATTCTCTCACTTATATACTCTAAAAAATTATCAAACTACTCATGTTTCATTCTTTAATTGGCTTTTCTAGAGGCTAATATCATGCTCTCTTATATTTTATCACTCTTTCCTTCATTTATAAGTCCTTTAAGGAACTAAAATAGAGTTTACATAATAAGGAGTCACAGTTGGAACGAAATTCTGAACAAAGAATTAAAATAGAGTTTAGATAATATGAAAAATGAAAGAATAACTACACTTAATTTAGAGTTAAGCGCTAATGCCAACTTATACAAACCTACTTACAAAACCCACAAACAAGTTATCTATATTTAAAAAGCTAAATCATATATGAAAGGAACTAACCAATTAATAATAAAGAATCAAGAACCAAGTTTGTTAAGTATTTACAATGCCACAAAGAAAGAATTTTTTTAACAAGTCTAGAGTTCAATAAATGATAAGAAAAAAAGCAATCACAACTCATAATAATTAAAGATATAAAAATCTAACTAAATCTATATAGAAACAATCCTTAAATACTAGGAAATTACTATAGTTTTGGTAGTGGAAATGATTATGTTTTAGGTTGTGTCCAATTTTGTTACACCCAAAGAAAACTACGTGCTATAATAGGGCTATGTCTGAGATTGTGTTCAGCTAAAGGTGAATTTCTTGCTTCCAAATCTTCTCTAACTTCAGTCTTTATAATTGATATAAACCTTTACATAATGGATTTGGTATTTGGCTAGTCATGCTTGCATCACATTTACTCATTATTTAAATGCTTGCCCCTCACTAAAATTATCTTGGCATTAAATGATGTAATTCTATAAATGAAACCAATTCCATGCCTATTTTTACGAGTCTTTTAAGTTTGTTATTCAATTTTCATTACCCACAGTGAGGACTCTTCTTTTAAATCATGAATGGATGTATGCTTTTAAAGTTTCTTTATACTTGAAATATAATTTCTTTGTTTTCAAGCTAATGACCTTTAGGCATTTAACTAACTCATCATATAGAAGCTTAACATCACAATCACCATTATTATCATAAGAGTTTAAGCAAGAGGGTTCACATCACTATTGGCCATAAAGCATATGTGGATCAACTCATTATCTTTTTCTCTACTTTTGGAATTGCTTATACCATCCCATGTGGACTTTAGTGCTTCTTCCATTTCTCTTTCTTCTCATTTTTTCACTCCTTTCTTGATTATCTCTTATAAAATAAAGATTTTGAGTCATGAGAAAGATTTTCATCTTAGTTCTCTATAACAAATAATCATTCCCATTGAAAGGATAGAAATATTAATATCCTGGCTCTCTTAGCTAATAGTGATGAAAAATATGTCACAATAAACTCTACTCACATTTCACTAAAATTCCATACGGAGACTTGATTTGATGTTAATTATTGGTCCCAAATAGTGAATTACGTGTTTTTCACTTTTTTATTTGAAAACTAATGAATGATTATGAAAATTTCATGTGAAACAATTACAAAACAAATACAAGAATATTAAAAGAGAGTATGCAAAGAAAGATAAAAACTAATTTATAGTGATTCGATCAAACAACTTCTGACATACATTTACTATCCAAATTCCACTTGAAATTCACTATCTTCTTCTTTTAATGGATGAAGAGACATCTTCCATACAGCATCTTCTTTGTCACAATGAAGAGTAATCTTTTACAAATTTTATTAAATGATAAAAGGAACCCTCATAATTTGTATCTCTAAAAATTTCTCTAATTTCTACAATAACATAACCATATACAACATAAAATCTATCTTTCTAACTTATATAAATAAGGTTCAATATAAGTTATAAAATATAAACATTCGCTCAAGTGCTCTATCTAGGCTCTTATCAACTTTGTAGTAAGTTAATTGTAATTCAATTTACTCTATGTATATCCAAAATTAACTCAAATAATTGTTCAACACATAAATTAGATTTTTAAGCACACTAGCACCCATTTTCGACTAATTTATCGACCATCAATTATCCATCGATTAGCTAATTGCATACTGCATATTTTGTAATTTGTTGTAATTTTGTGCAGCTAGTCGATCCAAATCCTTAAGCTAACTAAACCTCTACATAAACTAAGTTGAAAACTTAAATTCCCAAGTCTTTTCAAACATTAAATATACTCCTTCAATAAAAATTTGATTCAAAATCATTATAAAAGCTTCCAAAAGTTTGTTTGATTAAGACATTTTTTAAAAATCAAAATAGTCTTTTTCTTGATTATAAAATGATTTATGCTAATGTCATATATATACAAATAATCATATAATGATTGAGTCTATAATTCACTAAAATGACCAAGATAAGATTCAAAAATGATTTCAGTGATTTGTTTAAATTTTGACGTGCTTGATTCGTTATTGTTCTTGGTTTTTCATTTGAATTCTCTTGAAGTTCTCTTAAGTTATATTTTTGTTCCACTTTGATTTTTTTATTATTTGATTGCTTAGTCTATTCAATTGACCCATTGTTCATTTCGTTCTGCTATTAATTTAATCTTTCAGATATTGCTTAATGTAACAACTAATATCGTTAAAAATAAATTTATTAATAATATTTTATTATCATTAAAACTATAAATTTCTTAGGAACATAAATTCTGATGTAAAAAATGCATCTCACGATTTTGTATGTATATCTACCAATATACACATTTTTACTAATAATTAATAGATAAACATATAAGAAAATAATGTTATTTGTATGGTTCTGAAAGGCAAATTTGTAATAAAAATAGATTGAGATAGTAAAATATAAAGGGATGACTGATAAGCATTGGTCTAATCATGAGAGGCTCCCTCTATGTCAGTGTTGTAACAGAAGCTAAACCACAGGACAAAAAGTGTTTAGGCATCTATATGAAGCTTTGTAGTACATTTTGAATCTTATTAGAAGCCAAATTCCTTGATAAAAGATACCGTTCCTTCTTTCAATGTGAAGAACACAAAGATTTAACCGTGGATTAGCTTGGGACTGGCTGCTTCTACTTGGAGCATTGCAGGCATCAACGTTGAATAACCTGGTTTCTTTAATTTTATTAGCACATGTTTAGAGACCAAGCAGCGTGTGAAAACGAGGAATTGCATCGAGATGGTAAAGACTTTTGAGTAGCTCCAACCACAAATTTTGTTGAATTACCCGTGAAAATGCAATGGCAGGCTTGACTTTGCAGATTTGTTAGGTGCCAATCTTTCTCGGTTGTTTGTTGTCTAGATAGGACAGCGTTTTAGGTTAGGCACCACACAAATTTTCATTTATGGGGGCTCTTTACTTTCATTCAAAGATCATAATTGTCCAGTCTTTACGATATATAATGAAATAGACATGACGTGTGAATATACATATCGACTTATCTTGCAACCATATAATCCATATTTTTTCTGGTAGCACCTGACACCATCCCTGAAAGGGAGCCATGGTTCTTGACCATGGAGCATTAACGCATTTAAAAGATTCTGCATTACCTATATACTTCAATGTGCCCTCCTTTACCTTTGAAAACTGCTGTACTCCACTAATTCAATGAAAGTCGTGCTTTGAAATTTCGTGGGAATGGGAGTACTGTTTTAAATACATTTTAACGAGGGTAAAATTTTATTAATCTCTATTCTTTTCGTTAATTTTCATATTTGAACTATTTTTTTCTCCTCGAGCAGCTGCTGGCCAACCTGATTCAATACTAAGGCTTCAACTTTAATGTGATTAATGGGATTTTTCATATGAGATTAAACATTATAGTCGAGAGATTCATACAAAACCTCATGCATTCCATATGCTTACAACGAATCCCAACCAAAGATTTAGTTTCATAATGCAACACTAAGCATCAAATTCCAGTCATCCAACCAGTTGAAATAGAGCTATAGTTATCAAAATCTCCTGAATTGTAGGAGTATACTAACACAACCTGATTAACACAGACCAAAATTACAGTAGTGTCGAGAAAAGAAGATTTAACTTATTGTTGCCGCAGCCAAATTTCAGATTTTGGTTACTCATTCACGTAAGAGATTAAATAATATAGATTTAGGCAAGTACACAACTAGTTGTTTTCGCTGTGAAAAGAAAGAATGATACTAATCAAGGAAACAAAAGCGGAAGCAGAAGTGATTCTCTTTATTTATAGTGCATTACAGGTTTGTTGGAACTTAAATCCCATACACCACCTTCCTTAACATACTGCAAGTACCTTGAAAATTCTGGCCTGGCAGTTGGTTTCTTCTTGCGACCCGAGTAGAAGAGATTGAGAAGTGGGTGACTTTTGATAACCTTTTTGGATGGTTTCACCGGAGCTGGATTATTGGGAAAGGTCAGTTCTTTTGTTGACGAGCTTGATAGAGAAAATACCTTCGACGGCACGCTTCTTGCCCTCGTCAATTTTCCGTCCAGGAGTCCGGCGGCAGACTCGTCGGCCAACCTCTCATACCTGTTACGGCCTCTCCGTGTGCTTAAAGCTCTAAACATGGCTGAAATGAGATGATCGTATGACAGGTAGCTTGGAGTTAAATGAAAATAGGAGAGTAGGTGTGGACTTCGTCAGACAAGAACATAGTTATATAGCAACAGAGATAGACGGACAGATGCTTTACAATTAATAAATTTCCATACTTGTATGCACCGATGTGGGTTTGACTGCTTGGTCATGTTCGGCTTGCTACTAATTGTTTTTGTGAATTTTTGTGGATTAGGCTTTTGGTGATGGGACTTGGCACATAAAGTTGGACCTTCCTCAATATTCATCCTCGGTGATGCAAGCTCCCCTTCATTATTATTCTTTTTCCAGGGAAGTTTGTGTCATTTAGACTAGTCTCATATAGTTTGCTGGTCAAGTACTCAACGGAGTATAAGAAGTAACCCTTCATTTCTCGAAACGACAAGTTCGATTCAAGCCCTACATCTGACTTCACTGGCTTGCAATTGCAATCATGGAAGAGTTGCAAGAAACCACATGCTCTTTTTGGAATAGCCAAGTTGCTAGCCTTCCTTTTACAGATAAAAAACGAAAATTCAATTCTTTAGGTCCAAACACGAAAGGTAGTATAGGAAACGAAGTAGTATTACATGAGCAATGACAACAGCTCCACCGCCTGTATCTTGTAAACTTTGCAATTATGGTAAAACTTGTGACGGAATCACAACCTTTGAAATAGTCTGCGCAGCCAGGCTTAGGCGACTGTTTCTTAAAAGAATATGAAGATATGACAAGAAAAGGTATAACTGTGAAAACCGTATCTAATTCTAGACGCATTTACCAACTTCTGTACGTCATATGTTTTTCACTTGCCATCAAAAAATTCAGGACACATCATATAGAACTCATCGCAAGGTTATTCAGATATTCGTCGATAAGTTTAGCCAACACACATCAACCCACTTGATGAAATTTTTATACATTTCCGAGGGAGAATATGTATCAATGGATGAATTTGCTTGCTACCGTAATTGGGAATACTGGACAATGTTGTCTCTACCTATTTCCTTTGAGAGTAAATTACATTTTGATACTACAAAAGATTACCAAATGAACATGGGCATATTTACTTTCAAAGCGAAAAAAATTTACAGAAAGGATCGCACAGTAACCAGACAGCCAGTATACCTTGTATGCTTTACCGCTCCTCAGAATTGAATTTGTTCCAGGCTTCCTGAAAACAGATCATAAATATCATGTAAAGATGCTTAATGTCAGGAGATGATCCGGGGATAACCATTTGCTGAATAATGTCAGACATTATGCTTCATGAAGACTATTGAATTTGTTCTCAGGCTGGCTTATAAGTATGTAGTGATTATAGCTGTAAGTGAAGAAAGTCATCCTTACACATGCTTTTAATTTTACAGTAAGCTAAGTTTTATTTGCAATTAATAAATCCAAAACGCTGAAGACAATACAAGGGGTGAGTACAACGAGACTATCAAATAACAATACCATCACCACTTTCACTGTTGCCCCTACCCATAGATATGATCGAAGTCTACTTGCCACCAACAAGAACATGTTGCAAGTGACTTCTGCTCAAATATGTATTTCTAACCCCTTCAATTATGTTTGATCACATATACATAAAAGGATATGTGCGTGTATATATGTGCAATAATTGGGCAGTCCTAATAACCTATAATAGGACACGCAACCCGTAAATGCAAGGAGTAGAATCAGAATTTTTCATCACTAAGTTCAATGTTTTGCCAATTTGAAATAGAAGACATGAAGCACCATGTCAGCATTTTGACGTGTAATTTCTTGTATGTATGCTTATACAACTCTAGTGAATTTAAGCATAACCCAAGCGGGAATTGGCAAACCACCATATCACACATGGACAGGACAGAGAGAATGCCAGCGAGATACCTTAAGAAGATCAAAGACCTTCTCACAAATGTACTTCTGTTGTATGCTTGCGCCTCTTTGTTGCAATTTATCTGGATGAACACATAGAGTAGCTTTCCTATAGGCTTTCTTTACAGCAGCTGAGGTTATTACTTCTGTCAGTGGAATTGGCTGCCAACCACAATCAGGCCCAAGGATCTAGCAGTGGAAAGAAATATTAGAAAAGGAGCTAAAAGATCAGATAAAGAAGCATAGAACAGGTTGAATTCAAAACAATCAGTAACAAGAAAGTGACAATTAAAGGAAATTTCAAGCTTATACTAATTATCCATCTAACCACAAACACTATTGCATGTGGAACAACATTGCCTAACTAGTCACACTGACATCTCAAAAGAATCCAGACTCTGCTTCCAATGTTTATTACTTTAGATAAATATTCATTTGAGGCAAATGCTCATACTTTATCCAAGATCAGGTGATTGAATCAAAACCTTCAAATTTTTAACGTGCAACTAAAATCAAGTGCACTAAAGGAAATCAGAAAAGCAAATCCATCATTAAATTAATCCAATGAAGATAAAACATACATATTGCAAAGTTGAAAGTAATGCACGCAAGTTCCCCTCCTTTCCAGTTGACCACCTTTTGACATCAGCATCCAGAGTTTCTGCTACCCTCTGCAAGCCGAATGTGTCCAGGAATTTCAGTGGGGAGATACATAAAATTCGGTTAGAAAAACTAGTTGACAAGCAAAATACATGTCGTTCAGTTTGTTCCCTCTGAGCAAGAAGATCCCGCATGTTTTTCTCTGCTAAAGCTTTTGCCTGCACCGGTGCCAGATTAGGTATCAGATCCTTTATTTTATGCAAAGCATTGATGATTAAACCAGAACAGAATTTGTACCACTCGTTCAGCTGTTCTTCGATGCCTTTCTAATCTAGCTTTACACCTTTGGGCTGATTCATGTTCAACTCCCTCAGATCTCTCCCTAGAGTTGGAACCTTTTGGAAAGGGGATAATTGTTTAGATGCAATAAAAGGTGAAGGACAATTGTTCTCAAAATTTATGTGGTACAACAGACAATGTCCGAGGACAAAAACATAATGCTGGTTACCAAACCGTGTCATACCAGTATATACTGAAGTATATGGATATCTTGACCCACAAGATGAACCAGTTCCCTGGGATTGAAGATCTTGGAGATCCTGTAATTTAACTTCCATTAAGTGTTGTTGGCAATGCCGGATTTAAATAGATGGTAATTAGGAATAGACTCACAGAGGATGAAGAGCTTGGCCTCACTCCACTATTCCAGGAAGATGCAGAGAATTTATCTGAAACGGATCTTTCAACCATTACTTTTCCAAAAGCACGCCCTCGTGCCTCCAGAGTTGCTCTCTCAACAGCAGCACGCTCTGCCTTTAGCCTTGCCTCAATGGATGACCTATAATCAAGGGATTTCTCTCTTGCTTCTGCACATGCCTTCTCTAGCCTTTCACGAGCTTCATTCATTGCTCTTTCAACAGCAACCCGTTCTGCTCTCTCACGAGCTTCTGCATATGCTCTTTCACGAACTTCAAGTGTTACTCTATCAACGGCCATTCTATCCTTCTCCCTTTCCCGTTCCCTCTCTTTCTCTTCTTCTATCATTCTAAGTCGTTCCTTTTCCATCTCTCTTTCTTTTTTAATCCTTTCAACTTCTTTTTCATCAGTAGGTAGAGTCTCAATTTTTGCTTTTCTTTCAGCAATCTGATGAAATTGAACCGGTTGAGCTACTCGTTGTGCATTACTTTGAACTTCTGAAGTGGTGGGCTTTGTTGTTTCTGCCTTTCGTCCAGGCTCCGTCAAGTCATTTGCTGCTGTAGCAGGTTTAAAACTAACCTTGTTGTCTGCAACATTTAGTGTAAATTTGGCCTCCTTAAGCTTTCCTGTCTCAACAGTTTCAGCCAATTTCTTCCCCTGACTCTCAACATTTGAATCCATAGGGAACGCATTTTCAATATTTATATTCTGCTGTCCATTAATTTGTCCAGCTTGACCTACTTTCTTCGGACTTTCATTTGCACAAGGTGATTTTGAGGCCTCCTGCATTGGAAAGGCAACCTTTTCTTGCTCTGAGCTTTCTTGGGCTAGGCAAGACACTTCAATTTTTCTATCAATAAACCAACTTACTGCTTCCTTGTTATTACTCTTTGGTTGAGTTATTATCTTAGAAGTTCCTTCAGAGCTAACGTCACAATCTTTCAGTCTTTCACCATTTCTGATGTGGTTGCCAGCTGATGGAACATCTCCGGTATCCTCCTGATCATCTAACTTACCTTCCTGATTAAATCTACTATGATCCTTCCCAATCTTGTTGATTTCCTCATGCCCTTTAAAGTGAGCATCCGAATGGCTCATATTAGCCTTTTCCTGCTTGCAGGCTTCCTCCAATTGGCCAACCAATTTTTCATCACCACAAACTTCTTGCTCTTCCACTTCCCTATCTGCCAATACATTGGCATCCCTTGATGTGTCATAGTACTCAAATTCTGTTATACTTACATCTTCTCCAGAACTACTCTCTTTAATTCTGCTCCACATTGCTTCATTTCTAGAATCCTCTGTTGCTTTCTTCTCAAATTCCTCTCTTTCTTTAGACTCTTTCAGTTTTTTATCATTTTCTTCCTGTTCTGAAGCCTCTTGAAATCTTTTGTAGTTGTCTTTTATTTCACAAGCTTCTTTTTGCCTCTGCAAATTCTCTTCTTGTTTAACAACCACTTCTCTCCTCCTCTCATTCTCCAGCTTATCATGCATGTCATTTACTCCCCTTACATATACTTCTCTTAAATAAGCCTCTCTTTTTCCCTTCTCATTCTCTTCCAGCTCAACAACCACTCTTCCTCTCCTCTCCTTGTCTTCCTTCTGGCATACCTCTCTCAGTCTTCTCTCATTCTCTTCCCTCACAAGAGCTTTTTCCACTCTCCTCTTGTTTTCTTCTTGTTTATGAGTCTCTCTTAACCTCTTCTCTTTTACTTCTCTTTCACGAGCCTCTTTCTCTTTGTTTGCAATTTCTCGTTGTTCAAGGACCTCCTTCATCCTCTTTTCTTTTTCATTTTCTTTTTCAGGAGTCTCTTTCAGTCTTTTCTTATAGTCTGCATGTTCAGGAATCAATTTAAGCTTTTTCTGATGCTCATCCTGCTGAAAATTCTCTTTTTGCCTCTTTTGTCCATCCTCCCTATCATACATGATTATTTTCTCATCCTTGATGCGTTTACTAGCCTCTCTTGGCTGTGGCCCTTTCTCCATGTGCTTCATGGTCAGCATATCTTCATCTGTATTTTTCTTCAGTTGGATCTCCACCATGTTCTCATGTTTTTGCAAGTCATCAGCCTTAATCTTTTTCTTTTCAGTTGTTACAGGCTGCCAGTCCACTCCACACATCTCCACACTCTCTTCCCACCTTAGAGCTCCTTGAACCATTTCTACCTTACTCTCAACCCCTCTCTGACCCTGAGGCAATTTAACTGCTGCTGGTTTCCAACTGTTTTCCTCTCTTAAAAGATCATCTTTTGATAATTGCAATTTCATTTCATATTCACCTAGTTGCATACCAGTTTTAACCGCATTTACTTTGTCTTCCTGTTGTGTGTATTGCTGGAATGATTCTATGGCTGTCTTCTTTTCTCTCTTCCCACCCTCCTGGATATTGATACCCTGCGCCAAAATGTCTCCATTCATTGCATGGCCAAAGATCATCCCAGATTTATTTGGTTGCACCAATTCAAAAAATTGTGTAGCTTCTTTCCACTCTGCAGTGCCATCAATTCTATCAGATCCTTGAGATGAAAAGGATTCCCTCCCCTGCTTCTCTTCTACATATTTCATTTCTCCATTTCGATGCTTATGCCTTTCGGTTGAGCCCCCAGTTTGCTGAGCTACCGACTGAACTTTTTGGCACTCCTCCGTCACTCCATGTTCTTCTTTCGTACAAGTCCCTTGCAATCTCTCATCTCTTGTACTAACAGAAGAATTGTCAAAATGGTTCACCTTTTCTTCTTTGCCTTTCTTGTCATCCTTCGAGCCCAATTTCATCCGACTCTTCCTCTCCATTAGTTCTTTTGCACTTTTCAGCTTTGCTTGAGCTTGCTCCATGGCTTCTTTAATGGCAGCAGCAGAGGCTGCAGCTGAAGAACTTGCATCAACTTCTACATCGAAGTAAGGTGGAGAGTTGTCATCAGCAAGCCCACCAGAAGAAACACTTTTACTACTAGAAGTCTCTCTTCTAGAATCCCTCTTTTTGCCATCCAGTGGAGGCGGGGGTCTAGAAGGGGGTGGCAAGTCAGAGGGCTGAGTTCTGAGGCTGACATCAGATATGGTTACAAACATTTCATTTGGAAGAGATCCATTTCTCACGTATCTCTTCTGATATCTGAGATCAGTTTCGAATGATAATTCACCGATACTGTTGGCAGGGTGTGACAAGGTCTTCCTGAGTTGGCCTCTACCATTCATCTCCAGACTCAAGTCAATGTTGAGATAACCATCATCACTTGCCTGGAGAAGTGAGCAGCCCTTGTCTTTTTCAGGCAAGACAGTGTCTTTATCAACCATGAAACTGTATCTAGGTACGGCATGTAGCTGGCTTATCTGAGTAAACCCATTTGACGAAACTCCATTGCTCCTTTGACCAGCTTGATGGTATGATATATTGAACTCCATATTCCCATTGACTGTCTCATAAGAATCTCCATTCGACAAGTATTGATCCTCAGTTGAATGATCCAACTCATCCGATAAATATTCAGCTTCAGAAGGAGTCCTAGCCAAAAGGAAACGAATAACCATGATGGTCTCAAATTCTCATTTTGGATGATAAAAGAAATCAAATTAGAAAGAAAGCAAACAACGACTAACCGTTAAACAATAGAGCAACTAATCCAGAATCAAAACGAATAACAAACTCGTCCACTTGCATATAGGGTATATCACAAACAGATATTCAAACGGAATTTTAGCATTTAAACCGATAAAATGCGGATGTATCCTGAAAAGTACTATCATTTTAATAAAATCGGATCTTTTTTCTACCCGGACAAATAACTTAAACAGAACAAGAACTAGCCAATAACTTAAACAGAACAAGAACTAGCCACCATCCTGAAAAGACACACGAAACATCACTTTGAACGAACATTTGAGCTGAAAATGGTCATAGGCAATCCTATTACAGAGCTCGAGTTGACCCTTTCTTGTTTCGAGCTTCACAAGAAAAGCAAACACAAGAAGCGAAAAGAAAAAAAAGGACCAAAAAACTTTAAAACGAACGCGACAGCTGAAAACGAAAGAACGGCACCCGACACAAAAAACAAACATAAGGAAAAACACCGCATTCACATTCTCTACTTCGAAGGAAAAGAAAAAATGCAAAAAGCTTGCGAATTTAAAGCAGAGGAGTGCATGATCATGCATACCAAGCCTCGTTAGAGGAATCATCACGGTCGTCGGAGTGGTCCATGATCACCAAATCCTCGTACGAAACCGCGAAGTCATTCTCCCTCAAACCTCCAAAGACCTCGCCGTAGTCGAAACCGGCGCTCCGTACATCGAAGAAAACCTCGGCCTCGTCGAGAACCGGAAGACTGAGCACGGGAATCGAGGAGGCGCGTGGGGCGTGGAATCCGCCGAATATCTCGGCATAGTCTTCGACGCGCGGCGAGAGATTCGGTGGACCACCGAACCTCTGGGCGCCGCCGAACACGTCGTCGTAGACGGTCTTCGCGGACGTCGGGAAGCTCTGGTGCGCTTTGCCATTGTAACTCTTCTTGGGCACTGCAGTTTTTGGTTGATGAGAATGTGAGAGATTTTCCATGAAAGTGCGGTGAAATGAGAGCCTGAAGCTAGGGTTTGCCTATGATGCTGTTGAAGTGTTCTCTCTTTGCTTTGTGTGTTATTTTTCTATCTCTAAAAATATGCAGTGAGGACTGTACACAGTCGGAACCAGAAAGACAAAAGACAAGGAAGAGAGAGCAAGACTCAAAAAGAGACAACACATGAAATGACAAAAAAGGGCCTGACTTATTATATTGTTATTTAAGTAGCGTAATTTAGATTTGGTGAATTTGGATTTTAACCGGTGGAAAGAAACGCGGGAAATGGATTTAACAGTGTAGAAACAAAAGACTTTTTCAATACATCTATTCTAACTTTGTTTTACGCTCAACAAAATAATAATATTACTTTGTAGTGTTAATTAGGTATTAAGGTGGAGGTGATTCTCGAAGTCGATTCGTTAGAAGTTATTAATATCTTATCTTTCTCTGCTACTCCTTTAGCTGATATTATCTTTTTGTTGGCAGGTATACTAGATATCTTTGGATGGAATTGAGTAATCCACTTCCAACATGTCCATGGCTAAGGTAACCAAAATGTAGATCACATGGTCCACTTAGCAGCCCTGGCTAGTCTTGACACACATCACTTACAAGCATCATCGCTAACAGTCGTGGATTTTCTACACCGAAACATACATAGAGCTTTGTACCGAAGAATTTTGCGTTAGATAGTTTCCTCTGTTTTGTTTTTTTTAGCTTTCCATTGTTTAAAAAAAAAGAAAAAAAAAGGTGGAACTTAACTTGGATTACATGTAATCTTATCTTATCCTCCTAACCTCAAATAATTATAAATATACTTCTTCAAGCTGTCTGGACCCTACCCGGAGTTGTTATAAATTCGCAAGTCAAATGATTTGATTTATGGGATTTTCCAGCTGGAGCTTCTTAATCATTAACGCAGTATTTAAGTCCATTGAATCAGTAGAATGTAATGTATTGTTGCTTATTACACTTCCTTTCCTTCTTACCTTCAAAAGAAAGAAATATATGTGAGTTGTAAATATGATTATATTGCCTCATAATCATTCCTATACTTAATCAATGCTTACATGTTGTGGACATGGTTAAATTAAATCTCTTACTACATTGGTGTCACTCGTGAAGTGTCCTTAGAGGTAATTACCGAGTATGCATGGTTATGCATATGCCATGTGCCACTAATGTTTAATTTCGAATAATGCGTCATATGTCGATTACATTTGAATATATAGGAATCATAAGATAACTTGTTGGCATTAAAGTTGGCAAGTGAGAGTGGGGGATTTGGTTAGATAGTCGACCTCAAGTTAATTGGTACGTGGATAACATGCAAACCATGTCTCAGAAAAGAATTCTGGGGAAGGTTGGTGACAGTGACACTTAATTATTATACTGTATGTGATTAAGCAGAATCACTATCCTCCAACTCCAGGGGGTAACCAAGCATAACTTGGGGTGGTCACCGCCGCCACCGCCATAAGTACCATCCCCACCACACCACCACCACACATGCAAACAAGCACAACAACATGCGGAGCTTTTAACTCTTTCTTGGACAACATCCCATTGCTCATCCATACGAGGACAATTCTCAGTTACTAACGTTGAGGTCCCCCTCTTGCCCCAGACACGGCTATGTCCAACCTACATATATACTAGGATCTTGGACATGCTAAAGTAAAATAGATAACAGCAGAAACTAATGTGTACAGTGTATATGTATAATACAACTTTACCCGAAGGAGTTCGACTTAACTACTTTACTACCGTTAATCACTCACTTGAAACTATACATATTTGATGAACAAATTTAATCTTAATCTACCAGTAATTAATCTTAATCTACCAGTAATTTAAACATCACATTCACATATTGTGAGTACAAATAGACTCTAAGGGTATGTTTGGATGTGGGTAGAGGGATGGAAGGGAATGGAATGGAATGGCCTAAATGACTCAAGCCATTGTTTAGGAGCCTATTTTGAAACATGATGGAATGACAATTAATGGCTTTGGAAGCCATCATTTGCCATTCAAAATCCAATATTTTGTGACCCCTCAAATTGGAGGGTCAGGGATGGAATGACATGGCTTGCCTTCCAAACCTCTCTTATTTTATTTAAACATCCAAACAATGGAGTGGTCCATTTCATTCCATTCCATTCCATTCCATTCTGTTCCATTAATTACCATTCCATCCTAAACTCCCAAACATACCCTAAGGTTTTTGGTATATAAATAGAGCAGACAAGCTAGCAAGGAAAGCTGGGCTTGGCTTGGGTTGGTTGAGAAATGAAGTGAACATTTTAGACAATCATGTCTTTAGAAACATGAATCATAAATCAGAAACCATGTTTGCCTTGTTTGGTAAGATCTACTTGATTAGTTTTTGTCCTTCTAGGATACTCATCTCTATTTCAAGCAGACAAGACAATGGAAAGACCATAAAAATTGTGTAATTGGAATCAGAATTTTAGTTTTTAACAAACAATTGGCAGTATCTTCTTTTTGAATACTTGGGCATTTTGTCCCCAGACCAGCCTACAATTAACCGTATATCTAAAGTGGTGACTCCTCTCTTTGTTAAAGAACACAACTTTGGTTCTTACAGGACAACTTGGGTTGTGTTTATAGTTCAAAATCAAAGATTCAAAGAAAACAATCTTATAAAACAGAGATTTTAGATTTTTTTTTTCCCCCGCTGGTGCAGCTTTTGTCATCAGCCTCTTTTATTTGGCGCCTGTGTCAGTGAGCTATCAAAAAGCTATCTCTGCATGGATGGGTGCGTGTGTAATTTTGTAGGCAAGAAAGAAACAAAATGAAAGTGTGAATAATTCAAACCCAAGTTGGGTTCCCTTCGGTAGTCCCTACCTCGTGAGCTCAAACCATACCAATCACCAATACCAAAAAGGAGTAGCAGAGGTGCTCCTCTGGGACCCTTGTGTACGCCACTTTATCTGAATTTTTGCACAAAAGCTTAAGGAAGTCATCATTCCCTGCAATTAAATTACTCTATAACCAATATGTTCGTTCAAATATATAATGCTTTCTTTGGGAAAATGGTGCTTTTTGGATTTGAAAACCAATGCAAAGGGTAAATATTGAGTTTCAAGTTTTCTTAATTAATTCACGAGTTAAATTTCACGCAATGATTTATGCATTTAAATAAAATTCTGCTACTTAAATTACTGAAAATGAATTTCCAAAACATTTTAGATGTGAAACACAAATCTGATTCTGATTATTACATTTTTATAACTTATAGCCTATCTAAATTTTTAGAAAAACTTATAGGCTATCTAATTATTTAATTTAGTGAATATTGAAGGTGAAATTGAAATTTCGAAAAATTTTATATAACTTATGGGAATATATTGAAGGTTAATTTTAAAAACATTAAAAATGATTTTATTAATAGAAATAACTCTTATTTATTTGGTTCTTTTATATTGATACAATTTTGTTAAGACAAATAAATCCCAAACCATTATTCACAACGGCCACAATCCAATTTGGACCCGCTCGTTATTTTAGAAGGGTCCCAATTATAGGAAAGTATCTTTAAACCATTCACTCTCAAACTAATCCCTGCTCGAACCAGGTAGGTCCCTTGCGGAAGATAAAGCTCTGACCCCAAGTTTTAAACGGTTGCATACATGAGAACGGTTCGAACTCGCAACCTCACTAAAGTCAGGAGAGCCCTTTACCAATTCACTTGTACCTTACAGAATACCGAAGTAGAAACAAAGAAAGACAAAACTGAAGTGAATAGAACTAAAACCAAATAGAAGTTTGATCAAGAGGGCTTAGTCGGAGTCACTCTCACCCTCCGGCTCGATAAAATTTGAGTAAAGTCCGTACCAACAAATAGTGATCACAAATTTAAATGTCTTCTATCTTAATGTTTGTAGGAACCGTATCGTCTATGAAGAAGCTTTAGACTCATCATGGATAGTCATTATGGGCAAGTATTATGATGCTGAATTATTAGTTAGGCATTAAGTATAAGAGAAAACAGCAGGCATGGTTTTGATGCAATGATTGGAAGTTTTGAAGCCAACCTGGGCATAAATACCTACGTCAGTTGAAAATTGAAATGGGCCGGTATCCACATGCAATAAACTTTTGCGGTCAACAATATCCTGTTCACGACTAGCAATAACCTGTTGCCTCCACCGTGAACAAAAAGTACTTGTTGCCTTGACATGTAACTTTGTGTCAGTGGAATCTGGACAAACATGCACCCATTCTTGTTCTAATCTACGCAACCGCTTGTCTAACTCATAATCTGCTAAAGGTTTCCAGTCTCATCAGTAAAGAGTTGCAAATTTGGCAAGTTAAAATAGCATATAAGAGCTCCATTGTTGGAAGAGTATAAATGGGTATCCAATTTCTTCATTGATTATTCCAGGGAAGCAAATAAAACGATTAAGTTCTGGGCGAGAGATACAGTGAAGACCCTTCCGGATTACTAATTATCTAGAAGTATCTTCCTTGCCCAAGATTTTCTCAAGGAAGCAAAACTGAAGCCTCTAAGCCAATATGGATGAGCATGCCCACAAAACTCAAACGGGCAAAATACTACTTAACCTAAACACCAAAGTCAGGAAACTAAATTATTGCAGTGGAAAGCAACTTCTTTTTGAAATCCGCCCCTAGCAAGAACATCCAGGGATGAACTAGGAATCCAAGATTTGGAAACTTCAAGCAGTTTTTGCTACTTTGTCTCGCATTATATTATCTGGAAGGATAAGCTCTGGTGGTATTTCACGAACAACTCCAAGCATTGAATCGTACTCTTCATCACGTCGAGCAAATTTCTTGCGAAGCATCTTCTCAAACTCAATTTCATCAAAGCTCTTTGCGTTTTCTGCTGCATGTACCTGTGCCAAATTTGAATAGTTTCTGGCTGATTGGGAGATGAAGGCCATCTCTTCTTCCGTAAGCTTCCTCAGGAACTTGGCTGGATTGCCTCCCCATACCTGAGATTTGGGTAATAAATCAAAAGCCATATGAAGAAAGCGAGACACACATTTGGACAGGGCCCATGAGGAAGTTTTAAGTTGTTTCTTTTGGATCTTGCCACAACCTCTCTACTTGAGAAAATGTTTAATATTAACATGAATGGAAACTGGAACCAAAATAAACAAACTAGGGCAAGCCATGTAGCTGTTTATAGCTGTGGCTCACTAAATTATAGGGATAACTAGCTAAGTTACTGAAGTCAGAACTGCATGCATCTGCTCAAGGCAACCAAAAGATATCTACCCTACTGCCGCAACACTAACAGGAAAAGGAAGGAAGTAGACATTCTTTCATGGTGAAAAACAATATGCGCACCACTCAGTGTACAGTCTAAGTATAAGTATGCTAAACATTGGATCTCTTCGAACCAATACAATTACAAGTAAAATCATCTTAAACCATATAGGGTAAGAAACATGGTAACACATATCTGTTTAAGTAATAAATAATTCAGTGATGAACTCAAGACTATTAAGCATAATGTCTAACGTGGAATATCCTCACATAGTTAAACAAGAACTGCTTGTATAGAAAGACCCACCTCTCCACAAGGGATCCTTGTGTTCTGCCTTACAAGAGCTCCAGCAGCAACCATGGCATGCTTCTCAACATAAACTCCATCCAGCAAGGTCGCACCCATGCCAACAAATGCCTCATCCTCAACAGTACATCCATGCAAAACAGCGCTGTGACCTGCAAAGTGGAAATTGGAAGTCAAACTTCAAAATTCCAATGCCAAGACTTAAAAAGTATTGGAGTTAAGTTGATTGGATACCATCACTCACCAACGGTCACATTATCCCCAATAATAGTAGGCAAAACCTTGCCACTCAAATTTGATTTTGCAACATGAACAAGGGAATTATCTTGTATATTGGTTCCAGACCCAACACTGATACAGTTAACATCACCTGCACGCACACACAAGGGGAATCGCAATTTCTCATTAGCCACTATAAGTCACATCTATGTTCCAACAGTAAAGTAAAAAGAAAAGGAAAAAGAGAAAAAAAAATCACCTCTCAAAACGCATCCATACCAAATGGAGGAACCTCTTCCCACCTGAACATCACCGACGACAGCAGCGCTGGGGGCCACAAAAGCAGTCTGATCAACGAACGGAGTTTTATCAAACACATTCATCAGCGTCCGATGCCTTGACACTGATCAACATTATCATCATTATACTCCACAAAATTAAAAAACCAAAAAAGAAGAAAAAAACCAAATAGTGAAAATTTTAATTTACAAATACGATTTAGATCGGACTAAGAACTGACGCTGCTCTTGGAAGTAGTAATTGCCTTGGAGACGGCAACCGACGCGATCAAGGGCTTGGCCGGTCTCGCGGATCCAGAATCCGACGGTGTAGATTGCTTTTCCTAGTGTACCCATCTTCTTCTTCTTGTTGTTTTTTGTTGTTGCAGCAGTGATTGATTAGATCAGAAAAGGCTGGACTCTCAGGCACACACTTAGTCCGTGTACAGTTTCCCATTTTCACTCCTCAATCCTCATAGTCATTCTACCACAACGTACAACTTGTCGTTTTACTTGCACCGTATTACCCTTCCCTAATGTTATCGATTAGGAATATTGATCCATTAAAAAAACACATACTAATAAGGTTTTGGTGACGGAGACCGGAAGTTACGGTGGATGTGTAACAATATTAAAAAGGATAAAATAAAAAATCTAATGGTCCGAGGGCATATTAAAAGTGACTAGTATTAATAACAAATTGAGAAAGTCACAACTTAAATGATTCAAACATATTAGGAAGAGATATTCCGACACTAAAATGAGAGAAAATATTACTTAAAAATTGTAAGAGGAAAAAAAAAGTCTAAAAAAGCTAAGTCAAAATGATCAATAACAATATAACTAAGTTAGATCATACCGAAAACTTAACCCGTAATAGAAAACTTTGACATATTAACATGTTAAGAGTCTCTCTTAAAAGAGAACATTCGCTTTATTGTAAGCTACAATAACTTTTGTCCTTTGCGTTTAATATGTAATATTTACCTCCTAGGGTGTATAGCTTAATTAGTTTCATATGTATTGTAATCAATGATTTGTCCTATATGTGTCTTTTGTTTAGTACGGGGCTTTTATGGTATGCATTTCTCCTAAAGTTTATTGCTAATCTTGGAAATATTCTACAAGTAAGTTATTTTGTGTTGTATTTAATACTTTTGCCAATTATTTTAATATTATGAGTATTGTTTCTCTTTGATGTTTATTTGTATTGTGTTTTTTTTTTGTATTTAGTTGTTTTTTCTTACCTTTTATATTTATTTGATTGATTTATTTATTTAACTTTATTTCTTAGATATATCTGCAAACTCATTTATTATTTTATAAGATCTTTATGACATATTGCATGTGAATCTATCAAAAACAACATCTCTATTTAGTAGAAGTAAGGCTGCGTATTATATGACCTCAACTTCTCTACTAGGTAGAAGTAAGGCTGTGTATTATCTGATCTCCCTAGACCTCGTGTAGCACCCCACACCCGACGAGACCTGAACCCGATATCCACGATGATATCCGAGCCCGTGACCCGCGAGGGTGGCGTACTCGAATTTTCACTACCTTTTTAAA